>OY720634.1:53203528-53678874 GCA_963169105.1 Ceriagrion tenellum
TGCGTAGCTTTGAAATAATTTTAACACCCTGAGGAGAGGTTATCTGCCTTTATCGAGTCCTTCTGCTTCAGAATGGTACATATCGTAGAAGTCGTGCGATCGTACTGAATTTCCAAGTCTATGACTCTTACACCTTGCTCAAGTTTCTCTATTATCTCACACTTTAATTCCATGGATAACACCTTTTTCCTTTTCTCACCACTGTTATTTAAACTCATCTTCTTAGGACTCATGGTTATATGAAAAAAAATAACTCAATAACTACTAAAGTCTCAAAAAAACACAAAATTTAAACAACTCGACAGAGAGGCTTCTGCAGCGAAGTGAACACGTGAATTGAACGTGGAAGGCTCGCAAATCTAAGCGGTGGCTCGCTATGCCAACTGGCTGTGACGTCACCGTGGCTGGCTCGTATCTCAAATTTTGACTAGTATCTCAGGCTAAAACTGGACCTTAGTGACGGCTCGTATCTCAAAAAATTTGTATGTCAGGGCACTCGTATCTCGAGGTACCACTGTATTGCCATATCTATTTTTTGTCTCCATTGATAAGGTTATTAAAGATCAGCTCAGGGTGATGTGAGTGAAATATCATTTCCTCTAAATATTAATGAGTTTTCCTCATTTTATAGAGTAACATATATCACCCTTCCATGTACACCACTATATCAGCCTCTTACCGAAATACATTTCGAATTTTTATCATGAAAAATTCCATCCCTCTACATGGGAAGTGGTATGAGTATGCACTCCATGGTTAAAAAGATATGGAATTTATAACACCGACCTCTCGTCAAAAAACTAACAGTGCGTAGTTCACATGCTTTCTCAAATATTAATAACAATAGTTTTGTCTTCACTGCAATACTTTTTTTGGATCAAAGAAATCTTCCTATGTGAAGGAGTTTCAAACGTACCGCGAGGAATATATATATATATATATTTCAAGTCAATGACTTATATAGATATTTTTATTTTATTACATAGAATTTCAGCCATATAAAACAATTATATTGCAACATTAATCTCTGTGCGGATGAAAGGGGTGACCTCAGCCTAATAACTATGGGAAACTACCTTTGATACTATACATTAAGAAGATGAAACGTGAATCAAGGTGATAGACGACTATACTGGCCAAAAAATAAAAAGGGTAAGATTCGCTGCAGCCGTCGACAAGAAACCAGAAAATGAGGCAGAAACGGGCTTCAAGGAAAATTGGAATGATCTGAAGAGGACAATCGCATAAGTAGTGGAGGAGCAACTGGTCATAAAGACGGTTAACACAAAGAGGCCATGGGTAACGACAGAGATAAGGAAATCAATCGAAGAAAGAAGAAAGTTCAGGAACCCCAAAAACGTAGGAGAGGCGTAAGAGAATGCATTCGAAAACGTTGAAAGGAACAAAATATTTTCACTGCTGGGAAAACCTTGGAATGGATTACGACGATAGAAGAATAATCAACCAACTATACAGGAAGCAAGTCGTCATAATGCGAATGAGAGTCAATAGTCAGGTTGAAACTAAAATTTACAAAGTTGCAACCTCTCACCAGCTTACTTACCAGGACTTACATAATAAACTCTCGAGTGGGGGTGTTGGAATTGTTTATTTACATGTTGGTTAGCGATAGTTTGTTTATTATGAAGAAGAATATTATTGATTATTATTATCAAGGAATGTACACTTACAAGAAGTGGTAAGCTGAAGTTACATTTAAAAAGGAGGAGAATAAAGATTCCTAAACGAGGATGGCTCAAAAATGGCATAAATCGTACTTGAACTGCCCCTTATCCTAATCTGTTTTCACTCCCTTGGGTGGCCCATCATTTGAATCGCCTTGAATTCCTCATAAAGTCTCCTTCTTCTTACATTGAACATCGCCCCATGATAATAGGAAGTTAACACTTTCCAAAAGAATCTATGCCGTCCTCACGGATGCTGGAAGAAAATTCGACCCAAAGTCAGGCTCGTTAAGTCTTGAGTAACACTTTCTTTTCAATTGTCGTGGAGGAAATAGTAAAGAGACGTTTATGAGGTAGGGGCTAGGTGGAACGCCTGAAAACGGGACATCTCCTAGGGTGATGTAGGTGAGAACAATTTAAGAACGCCACTGGAACCCGTTGGAGGGCAAGAATGGGAGGACAGGAGGCAGGGGTTTAGGTCCTTTTATGCATGAACGATGGCGGCAATAAAAGGGGTTGAATGTCTACGAGGTCCGGGTTGGAGAGAGAGAGAGAGAGAGAGAGAGAGAAAGTGAGCAAATGGTCGCTTTGTGTAAAGAATGGGACTCCAGGTCGCAGCCGCCGACCGAATAGGAGAGGAAATGGACCGTTTCGGCGCGGACCGATTGTTCGACCCCGGGATGCTCGCAGGGCGTGGTGTCAGGAAGCAGTTTTCGCAGTGCCGGAAGGCTGGTAAGAATGGGCGCGGAGATTGTTTATCGGCTTTCTCATTCACTTCTCCCGGTGACGACGCCCTTGTAAGGAAACCGGTGACGCCAATGTTGGTGATGATTAGAGGAACTGCGAGGAATTTTCAAGTCGACGATTTTTTTCCGTTAAGTTTGATCAATCCCCATAAAAAATGGAGGGAAAGCATCCACAGAATTATTTTTACTCCTTAATACGTTTGTTCGTTGGTTTGGCTATGTTGAGAGAATGGATGAGAGTAAAATAACGAAACAGAAGTATGAGGGTGAAATGAATGGTGCGAGAGGAAGAGGTAGGCCGAGAAAGTTGTGGTTGAATGTGGTTGAGGAAATTCTTAGGAGGAGGAATATTAGGAGTCTTATAAACAGGAGGGTGTGTATGAAGCAGTAAATGGGGTAAATGAGGCAAATGAGGTTCTCATGAATAGATCAGTATGGAGGAAATGATTGAAGCAGAGTTATGTGTACAAATATGTATTTATGAGTGAAACTTTGTTACTGTGACTGTGCCTACCCCGGAAGGGAGCGACGTGATTGGTATGTATGTATATACAGGGTGTCTCATTAATGTCACGCCACAGTGACACTGGAGCTAGGGCAGCCTAAGAGGAACCGAACCAGCCTAATATGACCTCAGTAAAAGTTGCACAGTTTTCGAGATGTTGCCAAATTAAAGCTTTTTCAAAAATTTCACCTTTTTACATTTTTAGTCCCAGAATTCACTTGAATAGCTCTCAATTTGGCTCTCTGATGGGGCTACTGCCACAAATTAACAAACAAAGTACTCTATCCATCCCACTTTTTGAAAGCCGATAAAGTTAGACAGGTATAGCGGCTTTCGCGTTTCTTTTGTTTGTTCGGACCCCATGACCCCCCCTCCCTCTCGGGCCTCTGTTCCAGGTAGAAGTCGGCACATGAGTCACAGTTGGAAGATTAAAAGAGCGGCCCTAATGAGAACGTTAAATTATCCGATTGAATTCTGGGACTAGAAATGTAAAAAAAAGTGAAATTTTTGAAAAAGCTTTAATTTGGCAATATCTCGAAAACCGTGCAACTTTTACTGAGGTCATATTAGGCTGGTTCGGTTCCTCTTAGGCTGCCCTAGCTCCAGTGTCACTGTGGCGTGACATTTATGGGACACCCTGTATGTTAATACATGACGGTTGTACTGGCTGATTATTCTTAGTTGGTTTTTTGGGATTTAATGACAAATTCACCCTATTTATCGCCATCAGCCGCTAGTAATTCAATGGTGATAACTTTCATGAGAGTGTAATGAAGTGACCTTCATAAAACACCCCAGTAGAGGTCAAAATTCCATTGAAAACTCTTAGAAATTATCGAGATTCAAACCTAGTCCCTCAGGCAGGGAAACCAGTGCCCAATCCACCACAAATTTAAGACCTCACCACGCATATTTGAAAAAATGTATCCACGTCATGAGCTGCACATCCAATCTCTTTTCAGTCAACAGCTTTATTGCTTCATAATTCTCCATTTCTACATCCCATATAGTTCTCTTCATATTGATATCACCTGTCGATGTATTTCCGTATCATAAAATAACGATGCACTGCAGTTATTCCTTTTTCAACAATTTATTTCTGCGTCCGACATTTTTATGTCAGCTATCATGATGTTAATATTGTCATGCTTGAAAGTTAAATATCCTCGTTCCACTAAGGAATATCTGTGTCTTTCATGCATGAATTGTCATAATTTTGAAAATTTTGATTGACTGATTGAACTCGAGATAAAATGTGTTTATTCCCTTAAAAATTAACGTCTTAGCAAAACATGCTATCAAATCTGAGAATATAAAGTTTTAATTTTGTGGACTCTGTAGCCACTAAACCTTAGTTCTTGATCTGCATTTGTTTGTTCAAATACGCGTGGCAAGATCTTAAATTTGTGGACGGTGGATTGGGCACTGATTTTCCAACCCGAGGGCGTCAGTTTGAATCTGAACGATGTCACAGATTTTTCGATAAAATTCTGACTCCTACTTGAGTGTCCTATGAAGGTCACCTAATTGCACTACTACTACTGAAGGTCACCTAATTGCACCAGTTACACATTACCTTTGGAAATTAGGCTCGCCCGTAATGGCAGATTCAGAGCAAAATTGTACTTGTAACTTTTACTTATTAAGAATTGTTGAAAAGAATATTATAAAGAGTACGATAAAATACCTTTAAATTTTTTTTAAATAAAATAATCCATCAGTAAAGTAATGCTTACTGGGGTGGAGGTTGGTGCGATGGAGGTAGGTGACGAAGGTTGTTATTTTTGGTGCCCCGGCCAACCGTCCACCTCAAGCGAGTTCCGAAGTGTATTGACATACATGCCTGATGGTTATGTATATATTGCCCAATATAATTATTTGTTTCTCTATAATGTAGCATCTGAGAGAGTGAAGCTATTATTAGTTTTTTTCATTTTTGCCATTCTGTTGTTTTTTTATTCAGTAGATTAACCACAGTGTTTATATTCTCAAATGTTTGTAATTTTTTTTTCTGTAACTTATGTAAAAGTAACTGGGAGAGTGCGTTTATTGCTAAAAATGTACTATGCTGAATCCGGAGTCCGAAGGACTAGTTTCTTGAAATAAATTCTATTCTATTCTACTCCGTCTGCCGTATAAGATGTTAACATGTGTTGCTCTCGGCACCTACCGTCTAGAGTTGGCAAATGACGATGCTGGGTTTCCCTTTATCCTTGCTCCGATCTCCGATCGATATCTCCCTTTTCCTTTATACCCGCTTATCCTAGTTGGCGCAAAATTTTTGAGTTATCGGTCGCCTCCCCACATGTCCGAGTATCAAGCAGCTGAATTTTTACGGTATAGGTACTCCAAGTTGCTGCATTTGAGTGTTGACTGATGGAGTATCTACTGGAAACCTACAAAACGAGGTTTGAATTCCGCAATAAGAGGGATAAATACATTCAGACACACAATGGTTCCCGTAAATTAACACCACGAGACAATATCTGCATTGAACACCCAAATTTGGGAAATCTTATAAATGTTGCGCAGTATGTGTTTTTATGCTGGTATGTGGACTCCAGCTACTTGAGTATCCCCCCACCTTTGATGGACGTCGTTTTGAATTCTGCTAGCTTTGCCTAACCGACACATCTTTGTTTAACACGCTCAATCTCTTGCTTAAGCGAGGATATCACTGATCGTTTATCAAAAGTGCACGGACATAGTGTTCATTTTATTGAACTGTGAGGTGACTACCAGTCATTTGCCTCACTCGTCAATGTAGAGTTGGATCACTCATGAAATCGTGAAACGGCTGCGGCAGTGGTATTTCGTACTCTCATCCTTTTATAATCAAAATAATATTGTCCTGATGGTATTCATGCCCTACCCAAGTTTCCATCCATGTTAACGGTTGACGGAAGGCAGTGCTAATTGTTTATTTATATACGGATAATGTATAAATATCGAACTGATAATTTTCTACCAAGTGCAAAATACGCTGTTAATGTATCATGCTAAGTTAAATATTAGAAACTAAGGTTAAATATTAGAAAAATACTCTCGTGTTACTTCGTCGATGAAATGCGTAACTCGGCGGGATGAAATGAAAAATTTTCTCTTACACGCGCTGATTTTTAATTTAAAAATTGTGTCATCCATTGGTACAGAAACAAAACAGTAAAACTGGTTGATTTATTGCTTCAATTGTGAGCTCAAATTTTATCTTTGTGCTGACTATCGTTTTTCTTCTTCAATTCCTTGCATACAAAACCTATGTAGTCCGAGAATTACTGCTTAGTCTGTAACTTCGTCTCAAGTTTGCAAATATGTTCGTAAAACATAGGTATGTGATCTCAATAGCGTTTTCTCTTGTGCCTAACAGTGATTGGAAGATTTCTGGTTGTTGAGATAGTGTCGCGTTTCTCCCCCTTCCAGACCTCCTTGAGGATATTGAGGGGACCTTCATTTGATTTAAGAACGAGGTCACAGGATGCCGCTAATAGGTAAGGTTTATTTTTGATCTTTTATTTCATCTTCATTGACCCGACTATGACTGTATGAATTCATGAACAAATCGAGTTTCGCTTGCTTGGTGCGTCATCCTGTGATATGGCATGTTACGTTTGGAGTGTACCGGTTATAATTTAATAGCCGTCTTGCTATTGATTTTTGTACGTTTAATGACTAACATCAGCAGAATTTGAAGCACCTGTGTTGCGGTTTCAGCCGTAGATAAAGCTTTATAATAAGGTTTGTATTAATTGAAGCCATTTCATCTGTGGATTTAAGGTTTATGGCCATAAAATTAAAGAACGACAGGTTGATGACATATTTTCGTTCATCGTATTTTTCTTCTTGGAATCCTGTATCTTGAATATTTTGTGAAGTCAATGGACCATCGCTGATGGCAACTTTCTAATCACTGATGGTTTTCTCATGAATTTATTTCTCTTTGACCGTTCGACTTCAACTCTCCCATCGGAGATCAAGTTAAAAAAACCATTGCGGAACAGATGGAGTGCATGATTTAAGCTCATTTCTTCATGGAATGCATTTTTCAAGTTCCTCTTTCCATCCTTGCTCCCTCTTCTTTTCTTTGAAGAGTCGTGGAGGGGTGCAGATTATTTGATAATGATTGATGAGCGGCGTATCAATGGAAAAAAAACGAGCTTCCCTAAAGGGGAACGTATCGGTCTCGTCCAATCCTCCCGTCCTTGCCGAAATTCCCCCAAACGCGCCCAGCCCCTCGCATTCTCCGCAGACTCCCTCCTTCCAATATGTAGTTGTGTGGACGAGTTTATAGATGGCGGCAGCGGTCTACTAACAGCCGTCCCTCTCCGAGCTTCGCCTTCTCCCCGATAGGCGGCGAGTATCTGGCTTCCGTTTCAAACCATTTCAAACGCCACCACGGTCTTTAGGGGGCCTTACTATGCCTGTCGGACGCACAGCTTGTTGGAAATGGACTGTCGCTGTGTTTCCCGCTGGAATTATATACCCTAAATTCCCAAGTATAACGCGCATTCGTGCATAACGCGCAGGTCAACCTTTTGGCTGCTATCTGCATGTCTCCAAAATTTCAAGTGTAACGCGCACTCATATATTACGCACAGGACACCGTCAGAGCCTTGACTACTGAAATTCATATTCTCGGAACCATTGAAATTCGCATTTTTTCAACAAGGCAGAGGAAAATCCAAAGCAATTACGCAAGGGACGAAAAAGTAACATTTTGTTATAGCTATTGTATTAATTTCACTTCCAGTAAAGAAAAAAATCAAATCCGAGAAATTATTACATTATCACCATGTGTTAAACCTATACAAAGTTGTAAAAATATCCAATTTCCCACCTGCCTCGCGTAAAAGCCTACACAAAACAGTGTACCAGAAAAAGAATATCAGTCAGAATCTTCTCGTTTCGAGTGTCCCAGCAGGATAAAGTTACATGGATGCATTGTATGTAACGCTGTGAGTCTCAGAAGCACCGTTTCGGATTTTGGCACACTTTTTGAAAATCGTTCCTATTCACCTACTGCTCCGATTCGCACCCCTCTAACCTATAGCATGGGGCAAGAGAGAGCGAGCGCAAACAGTTCGAGAATCGGAATTTAGGGAATGAATGAGGAGAGGACTCATGCTTACAGATGACTCACAGACAAGAGGGACAACTCATAATCTGCATCTGTCATTTATTTTGTGAGGAGTTGCAGTCTGGCTGTAACGTTGTGGACAACTGGGAAAGGTGCTGGGAGTACAGCGTTGTTCCTCTTTGACATAAAGCAGGCGAGGTCTTTTTAAAGATATGTTGACCTAAATATAATAGTTTTCAGTATACCATTGACGTCGTATTTAATGCAGTGTTGCCTTTGCAATTTGTGCATATCTTAAGAAATACGGGGGTGTAACTGTATTTCCGTAATTTTTTATTTCGTTCTACATAGTTGATGAACATAATAAATACAACATAAATAATGCTCTTATTTGTCATATTTTAGTCCCTCTCTTATATAATAGGAATCCAGAAATATTTCATGTCCCTTTTTTGGTTTTTTTTTCAATTCCCTGAGTACATAGTTCCCATTCATTGCTTAAAAAAATTAGTTTTATTTTATTTACGATGATTCCAGGCTCTAAGGCTCGTGACTTATTAATACCATCCATATTTTTCCTTCTTTCATTTTTGGCTTTAATTTTATTTTCTGGGTCATTCTTTAATTAATGCACTATGGTTACATAGCTAATGACTTCCATTAGGCCGGGTCGTCTCCTACGACAAATATTTGGAGTTCCACGTTGATGCCTTCCCCGAACGGCGTCTTTTTTTTTAGATCTAACAACCTTCCAAGCCATTTCCTGGGCTCTACGCTTCTGCGCGGCCTTTTAAAGGATTTTGTGTGCTTTCCTTGAAATATTTTACATTGATTAACATACCATTTGACTTAGTTACTTTATCTCTCGCCTCACCAGACTTCTCTGGAAAATTGATGGATATAGAATAAGTTAATGTAAGGGATAAAATGCGTGTAAATGTAGTAAAAAAAACTCCTGCGATAAAATTTAAAATTTGCCTTGACGATTGTATGATGGTTAATTACCTGCAAATAATTCGTTGGTGCTGTTTGGACAAAAAAAACCTGTTTAAAACAACACTTTAACGCTTTTTGCGAAGGTGTGTCTCCCTGGATCTTTCACAAGTATTTCATTGATGAAGAATGATTAAAGTTCTTGTTTCAATGGCATAAGATGTAAATACATTTTGCTTACACCAGATTTAACTGGTTTTCAGCTTGCTCGTTTTCCGCATTAATCCGGTTGGTTCAGATCATTATATTTAAAATTTGTTTCATATCTGCTCTTAGCATGAATATGTACCCAACTGCAATATTTTGATGTCCTTACTGCACCAAATCTCTTAAACTATCAGTTGTCAGACAAATATTTGAATCATCGTACTTCAAGTGCTTGCGTTATTAACATCCAAATTCAGACCATAATCTATCGACCCTTAATAGGCAACATTGAGATTCCTTGTTAAAGAGTGAGTTGAATGGATTATGGAATCCCTGCTCACATATGTAAGC
Organism: Ceriagrion tenellum; assembly: GCA_963169105.1. Taxonomy (NCBI): domain Eukaryota; kingdom Metazoa; phylum Arthropoda; class Insecta; order Odonata; family Coenagrionidae; genus Ceriagrion; species Ceriagrion tenellum. Next base: position 53,213,030 of record OY720634.1, read on the forward strand.
ATTTTCTTTTGTTTTGCTCCTATTTTTTTCTCTCTTCTCGATGATTGATTTCTTCAGCGGAAAGAGTATCGCTCTCTGGTTTCATCCGCCTACCTTTAACTTTCTCCTCTACGTGCTGAATAAGAACTGTCTTAGATAGTGATGTAATATGCTCTGATACTTTATTAACCGAAGGTGAAAAACATGATTTTGCGTTTCAGATTCATTCATAATGGGGCGTCCTAAAATTTAGCATTTTATTGAGCTCTCCATAAGCGGTAAGGACAAGGTGTAACAATAAAGTATGGGGACATTCCTGATACGTAGAAGAGGAAATTATTTTACATGGATATAGGTCCGGAACCGCTTTATTTCCATGTCAGCTCTCATTTTCTACTATTCTTCGACGTACATTTATCTTCGGAAACACACTGCAGCAAATAAAGGAGAGAAAAATGGAATGGTGGCAAATGTCCAGACCGCTTCCTAGGCTCTTCCATTTTTCTTCCCGCCTTGGTTCAACACAGGAGCCTCCGTTCTCTTCTGAATCTGGCACCCACTTCATCTTCCCCTTGATGGATTTGGTTTTCCTTTATAACTGTATCTAACCTTACAGAATGAGGGTACCACTCTGTGTTTAACCCTCAAAGGAAAGTTAAGCTTTAAACACAATTCTTTTCCTTTGGATTATTAGTGAATTATTAACTCTATTAACTAGCTAACTCTTTAGAATATATAGTATGTTGGTTAGCGAGGGCTTAAGATGAATTATTAACATGAATCACCTGGTCTTCGCGCATCTTACAGTTCGCGTTTCTTCTTTACCATCTTGTTTCCGTCCTCCCTCTCTACTGGTACCGGTAGGGTCCTCGTCTTGTCTTCTGGCTTCCTACAAAATCCTGTTTTATACAATATTCTTTCATTTTTATTAAAAGTGAGATATCAATACGTACAATTTTTACATTGGCACATGTTGGCTGGCTTAACATGAATATGACTAAATGAATTCAATCCTTTCTGGCGTAACCTTGTAGAAGTTCATTATTGAATAAATAATGACAATACCAACTATCTTTAAATGCACAGATTTTTTTTATAGGTACAACTAGTTTACACAATTATTGGTATATACAACCATGGTAACGAAAGATAACGTGGTAGTGTTGAAACTAGTTGAACCAATAAAAAACTCTATCCATTTAATCATAGTTGGTCATTTTTTATTCAATAGTGGACTTCTACAAGGTTACGCCAAAAAGGATTGAATTGAGGTATTGTCATTATTTATTCATGCATATGGTTAATAAATTTCAAACACTGACCCGGTCATAACGTCTCAAACGGCCTGTGTTTACTCTTTATCGTCATCGTGCTTCTCTTGACCGTCCGTTTCCTTTTCTGGTTCCAGTCCGATGCTCAAAACGCTCTCCTTTAGCATTGATACATTCATCAACCCACCATCACATTTAATTCAGGATACGACAATGTATCCCTGGAGCAATCTGTATGGTTAAGCAGTTTTCCTAAATAAGGGAACGAGGGCTCCGTGCATCTTATAGCGGAGTTCGACTCACAAGTCCCCACGAATTAAAATATGTTGGGTTTAGTCCCGGAGAGCGTGGAAGCTAGGGAATTTGTCCACCACTACCTGTCCATCGAGTTGTAGAAAATTATTTCTAACCCAGTTGTAGAAAATCATTTGCAATTGATTGCAACCTTTGATCATGACTGCAAAGCAATCGAAAACTAGGTCGGTAATAAAAATTTTAAGTGTGGAATTTACTAAGAGATTTTTCTTTTTCGTCATGCCCACATAAGGGGAAATGTGATCTTATACTTTTTTATTTCAGGAATATTTCTTTGGCAAACATCCATACGAGCGTCTAGTTGGCACTTATGTTGATTGCGCATCCAAGTTCTTGATGCATGAAATAATAAAAAAAGTAGCAAATCTCTCTTATTGAGTTAAATATGCGGATTGCGTTAATTGTAGGAAAAAGGCAGACTTAGACCCATTACGGAAATTTGAGCGAGATTCCACATCCTTATCATAATGGCGATCCTATTCGAATTATACCTTTTCAGGTCAGCAGTTGAAGGACGCATGAAGTAAATATTGCATTCTTAATGGTGCAACAATTTATTTCAATTTAAATTAATTTTTTTTCTTATATTCTTCTATTTTCATTTCTTATTTTTTGTAGTTTTGATATTTTATTAGTATATATTGATATTTATTAGTTTTTTATGTAATATTGATGTTAAATATAAGAAAAATTATGCAAGTAGATGAAAACATCATACAGGAAATAGAGAAAAGACGGCTAAAATGGTATGGACACGTAAAAAGAATGGAGGAGAAACGTTGGCCAAAAAAGATATTACATTGGCAACCACCCGGGAGGAGAAAGAGAGGACGACCACCAGAAGACTGGACAAAGCAAGCCACCCAAGATATGAAAAGGAGACAATTAGAGAATGAAGACTGGAGAGACAAGGAGGCTTGGAGAAGAGGATGCGAGAGACGGCCGACAGCTGTGTAGAACTCGAATATCTTTTAAAAAAGTCTTTAACTTAACCCATTTTCTCCACGCGGTACGTTTGAACTCCGTCGCAACGGGAGGTTTTTTACAATCCTGAAAAAATTACGGTGGTGGCACTTTGATTTATTTTAAAAAATATTTGAGAAAGCATTCAACCAACATACTTTTAATTTTTGAACGAGACCTAGAAGTTATACGTTCCTTATTTTTTCAATAAGGTCTCACTAGACCGCATTGACGTACCATTTCCCATGTTAAAGGGCTGGCATTTTTCGTCAACAAAATTCAGAAAGTAGTTCGGTAAGGTGAAGTATTTTGAAATTTTTGGAAGGGTGAGAAATTTTTACTTAAAATAAGGACCAATATCATTCATTTATAGGTGATATGATATTTCACTCAGTCTACCTAAAATACCAGAGATTTATACTCTCTATTTCGTAGCGCAGTAGTCTCACGCTGTAGTTGGCACTTTCTCACGCCACACACTGCGTGAAATGAAATGTTGAGGACTGAATGCAGAAAATCTACTATCTTTACTCTGGTTATCCTGTAATTACGGCACTTCTTTTTCATATGGAGGTATGCATCAGTGTGCGGATGTCTTGTACCGCAGTGCGCGATCCGCCGTTCTTCTTAAACGCCGAGAGAATATCCTCCAATCCACCTCTCCTCGGCATTCGCCAAGAACCGAAAAAAACCGGCGTTCCCATCATACGTGCTTACGGCATGAAATCGATCATTCTCGTCATTTCCTGTCGCAGAAAGGAAAAAAAGGGAAATGTTGGGAAGCTAACGGAGGCATGAGATTCCACGCTATTTATAAAAATCCCGGTCGACGCTCTCCAGATCGGAATAATGCGTCTGTACTCATCGGCGATCAGCGAGCGCGCGTGGCTTGAGGCGACTTTCACGTCGATGAGTGGAGAATCCTCGCGGGGGTCTGAGATGTGGATTAAGCTTGAGTCTTGGCTTAAACAGATTATACGTTATTGGAAGAAGTTGGTTGAAGATGATTAGTGCGCGCTGTGATAGCCAAACTCGTGGAGATGAATTCTCAAATTTAAGTACGGGGTTTACCAAAACATATGAGGGACTATAAGCAAGCTGCAATCTTTTAAAGCTGGAGGCAATATTTCAAATAAATTTTTTCACATAAAGCTGTTGTATTTTAGAGTTGACACTTAGTGTCTCGTTTATGTTTTAAGCCATTGAGGTTCCCTCATTTTATATGCAACAACTAGAGTTTTTCGTTAGTCATGAAACTTAATGTATTCGTTCTTAAGCACCCAGCTACTAGCGGTGTTGTTGTTAAACGGATCATATTAATTAAAATACAATAAACGTTTCCACCCTATATTTGGAAAAATATATTAATTGCACATTTATTTATCTACGTTTCCGTTTCTCATATTCGTGATGAATGAATAATTATTTTTTTTAGCTCCAACTACCTTTAACTAGGAGCTTTGCTCTCTATTTTGTCGACAAATCCCGAAAATAGAAATGCAAAGAATACCTGCTCGCCGCGGAAACCTTAAACAGAATAATTATTTTGTTACAAATAGCGGATAAAGTCGTCTCTCTCCACCTTATGTCTCCAATTTCTCGTATTCCTCATAGGAAATATCAGCATGAACAAAATATCGGCCTTGAGTCCTAGCCTTTGGATCGAATTAGTCACACAATGAATCAGCTCTCTCAATTGGCATTTTCACAGTAAAATAACAAATTAAATGACCTATTTTTACGGAGTAAAATTCGATCTTTGAAGGCCTTTCTTACAATTGACTCATCGTATGCCACTTTATCACTCTATCGACTTCTCTTCCAGGATCAATCCTACAACCTTTGGGTTGGCAGACAAGAGCGCTACCCGGCCACCATAAAGACTGAGACAAAGAGGCATGAATGAAGGGAATATATGTAACTGATAAACATTAAGATAATATGGCTTAAACATAACAAGTCGACGTAAAATGTCGCACTTCTTTCAACTTTTCTTGGTTAGTCGTTTGCTCAAAAGTGGTGGTGGCAGATATTTCAATAATAGTAAGTAGTTAAATAACGTTATCATTTTTTTTTTAATTGAGCCGACTTCAAAGGAACGTAAGATTACTTTGTATTCCGGAAAAAAATAGCCGTAATGTTTACATTTGCGGGTGAGTCAAAATGATTTAAGTATTCTTGAGCATGATTTGAACTTTAACTGCGATGCGACTCGGCAACTCTTGCGAATACTGTTATCATTGGAATTCTGGGATTATCACAAAAAGTCGTTCCTCGATCAAAATACAAATGACTCTTTCCCGCAGTGCCTAAGATACCTGATGGGAAATCGTGTGGTGGTGGGTTAATTGATACTAGCAGGCAGCTAACCTGCTCACTTCGTGAGCAGGGGTGTGTACCCGCCCCAGAGCTTTCAGCTATGGGGCTCTAGGGGCAAGTGTCCTAGTCTAAAAATAGCTCCTTGGTGAAAATGTTTTTCTTTCATTCACTGTTCTCCTTTGTTTATTTTTAAAGCCATTTGAATAGGAGAGCACTCTGTGTTTCTTTTGTTTCAACATTTACACTCTTCCACTCTCCCTTTTGGCCTTTCTCCCCTGTCACTGTGATTCCCAGCATCTGGTTGTTGTAACCACATCCCAAAAATGATCAATTTCATCTCCAAATAACTTCCACCTTTGCACGGCTGGTGACCAAACGCCCCCTGCCACATGCCCAAGCAGCCACTCTTTCGAATCTTATTTAAACTAACTAAATACACTACTTTTAATTCATGTCTCCATTTCATCTCCAAATAAATTACTCATTTGCACGGCTGGTGACCTAACACCCCCTGCCACACACCCAAGCTATCTCTGTGCTCCAAAGTGTGTTCAATAGAGTTCCCTGAGAGCTACCTATTTCTCTTGGCAGAACTCAAAAAGGTCTCGAGTGCAGCGAGATATAAAGATTTTAATATTTTCATACAATTTTTGCCTAGGAAAAGTGAGGACAGACAGACAGACACGCTGTAGAAATAATTATATTAGGTAGCAGCAGGAATGACTGGCACGATGGCATACGTAAACATATCATCAGAATTGGAACAGCAGCTATTTTCATGGACAAATATTTGAGCTGTCATGAAAGGTGTCGTATTTACAAGATACGATTTTGTTTTGATGTAATCTATATACTCGCTCTATTACTTGCCCTAGGTAAACACGATTTAGCATTTTATGTAAATTCATAGCCAATTTACTTTCCGACGGCTTTACTAAAACCTGACGAACTCCAGCATACTACGGTATTTCAGATCATGAGAATAGATTTTGGGAAAAAACTGCAGGACAGAAAGGTATAAAAGTAATTTTTCCCGCGATAAATTAGAGACCACAATGGCTACCTTAAGACTTTCGGTTGTTACTGTAATTAAAAATTTTCAGTTACAAGAAATTATTTGAACATATATCATTAAACCTATTACACCTATTATGAGGACTTCGAAAAATTCAAATTTCAAATATTACACTCGTATCCATCTCTGAAAATATCATTTTTCACATTGTTTATAGCGGGAACATTAAATGATCGTGCATAAATAAAGTACAGCATTTGTTTATGCCATATTCATTCAAATGCTAATCCCTACTGCTCCCAATTGCACCTATGCAAGGTTCACAGAGATACGTCCATTTGAAATACGTGTTCAGTCATAATTACGTGCGACTACTCGCGATCATGTGTAGAAAAGAACTCAATAAAAGTCAAGGGTACGAACCAACGAATTAAACAGCAATTAACAACAATCGGAGCAGCACATAATACAAATAAATGCACAGGTAGCTTACCTTTCTGTGGTCTATTATCCATGTCAAAAGTGGCGGTATCGCACGTTGGCTCAAAAATTTCATTGGCCTAAATCGGTGACGTCATCATCCGAAACTATGAGTGCGAACCGAAAGCCCATTCCCCACTTCACTTGAACTGAAACTATTCAAGGGGAGAAACGTTTCCGGAACGTTACATTTCGTTCAAAATCCAACTCTACTTCCGTTAACGAAACTAAGTTTTGGCCATACGTTAAGTTTCGCTCCGAACCGAAACTATATTAAAAGAGAGAGCTCATAGTTTCGTTCCAAAACGAAACTACATGCTTGGTTCATGTTTCTTTTAACATCCCTGTCCATTACTACCCTCATCCATGCGAGGAAATCCACCCTCTTTACCCCGGATCCAGCACCCTCGGGATTTTCATGTTCGTCGTGGAAAATAGAGAGGGGGACAGCCTGAAGGGTGAAGGATGCCCTGCGGGGAGGGATTGGGGGATGTCACTTCTCTTATTCACAGCCTTTATTTGCTCCGCTCATCATTCACGCCTCCCTTTCTCTCACTTTCCACGCACACCGCTTTCGTAAAATACCCTCGTTTCCCCAACTCTCAATGCTTTGTGCTGTAGAAGGGGCTGAAGACTGAAGTCATCTCCGACTTCAAGGATTGCTGGTTGGTGATAGGGAAGTTTAATACAATGATTGGAGAGAAGGTATAGAGAAACGTGGGGTCTGCATAACCCTACCCTGTGCAGAAGGCGTCAATGCGTACACAGTGTGGAGCCCATTTGGACGGATGGAAGATCCACTTTGAAGTTCTCCTCAGGTGATTACCCAGCCAAACTCAGAAAGTAGTCATGTTTAAATTTAAAAAATGCCCACTATTGCCAAAATTTGAACGTGGAGGTCGATTCTCGAACGCTTCCATAATTATTAAATGTTAAAATTTCAATAAATTGTATGATTTCGCAAGCTCGATGTCCCAGAGTTGTCTGATCAAGTCTGCTTATGGTAATCATATTTGTTAATCATGACATTTATTCTCGAATAATATCAAGTGGTGGTACGGCAGTATTTGCAGTGCGATACTTGAGGTAAACTGAATTACTATGGTCTTTTCAGATTTTATATTTATCTAGACTTTTGGGGAGGCGCATATTATAACAAATTAAGGCCTGCTGTAACCCTGCAAAAGAGAATCATCAGAAGAATGGCATTAAAACAGTTTTGAATATTCGTACCCCTAATTTTTAGGCCTGAGGTTGCTCCCATTACAGCATTATTATGTTTTCAAGGTGGTGAAATTATTTTAAGTTATGAGTGGTAATATTCCGACCATAGCTGACAATATGTCTAAGTTTAATTTGAGAAAGGGAAATGTACCAATTATTAAGCCAAATTTAACCATTGTTAAACGTCCCTTTGTGTACATGGGTCCAAAGGATTATAATATGTTAACAGATACAATATAAAAATCAAAATCTTTTAAAATATTTCTCAACTTAGCCAAGGCATGGATATTGCATGAGGAAAATGTTGCTAGATTTTTGTTACATTTTCTTATGTTATCAGATTTTCTGTTTTTTTCACTTTCATTGTAGGAATCCTACTCACTCATACTATTTCGTATTTACTGTTTTGTAAATACTTCTGATTGCAATGGCACTATTGTTTAATGTATCTTTATCACACTAACTGTGTAAAAAAATTGTCATTGCTAGCAATGCTGATAAACGTAAGAAGGTTGCCTCGCGCCTCAGCACAGGTCTCCCTCTTGGGGCACCCAGCTCACTTCACCCAGATCAATTTTTTTGTTGAAAGGAATAAATTTCTTTACTTTACTTTACTTTTCAAGAATCTAGAAGGGAAGACTGGCTACAACATCAGCCTAATCTTGATGGGGTTTTCATCCAATTGCGAAGGCATGGATATGAGAAAACTACTGAATGAATAGGAGACATACAAGGGGATGTGGTGCCTGATGGTTTAGAAAAAATCTTCGTCATGGGAATGATAAAAGTTGTGACAAATACCCTTATACTGAGCCTTTTCTCGGCAAATCAATTCCACTCCCCCATTTCTTACTCTCGGCCAACGCTACATTTTCAAAAGTCCTCCCAAACCTCATTTCGCGTTCACACATCAATTGCATGACCATCGTAACCAGTCGACATGCTTTTACGCTTCCTTCTCCAGCTTGCTGCTCTCCCTGCGATTCGCAATACATTCATCCGTTCATTTGATTATTCTACCATCTGATTGGTCGGTATTTGGTACAGCATTTAATTTTACTGACATATCTTTCCGTTTTCGATCCAAATGGATGATCCGCCATTAGATCCCTCTTGAATTCCTCAAATCTTCTCCCTCTTCTCATTTCGTCCAGAATTCCTATCCTCTTCCTCCCTCTTCCCCATTGTTCTCCCCTTCATCATTCTCCTCGGCATTCCCTCTCCTTTCAAAACGTCCTCTACCCATCTCTTCTTCCTCCTCCGAACCTCCTCCTCTCCCCTCCAACCATTTTCAAAACCTCCTACATATACATCTACTTATTACCCCGGATGCCACCTCAAAGGTGTTTGGCAGGGGGTGACTTACCACCAATATGAACTATAGTGAGGAAATTAACTGCTACCAACATACACCACATAATGGGTATGCTACAAATGCAACAGAAACTACTAAAATATATAATGCAACTATAAAAACGTGACTCAAAATTCATACAGGAAACAAGCAAAATATAGTGTTAGCTCTAATCGGCAGATTTAGAAACATGTATTAGGGTGCATATGAATTAATCATATACACTACCTGTCGACTAACCTACTTCGAAGTCTCAATGCAGTCATAATGATACCTTATCGATCGCGAGAAAAACGACATTTTGAACCAGTTAAACCGACCTACAATCAAATTCCCTTATTTTATTCTCATGATCTGATATGCCGTAGTATGTTGGAGTTCGTAAGATATTACTAACTTCTTCTGAAAATAAATCGAATTTGAATTTACATAAAATATTGAGTATAATTTTCTATCGACGATCTGAAAGGGATTCCCATCCTAGTTTTTACAAGTGGTCAGTAACACTGACGAGACTATCACAAAAGCCTTTCACAAATCTTGCTGATCTTCTCTGAAAGCGTTCTAACTCTGTTTTTTGCCTACATTTACATTTGTCTTTCACAAGTTTATAATAGGACGCGTATAATAGGAAGGTCCTTGGATGAAAAAGTAAAAGAAAGATGCTACATCATTGTGGTTAGGCCACACCTTGAATACGCCGCGAGTATTTGGGACCCTGATCATAAAGGTTAAACTAAAAAAAATAATAAAATACAAAGAAAAGCAGCACGCTTCGTTAAAAACTGCTACGAGCAAACATATAGTGTCCCACAACTTTGAGAGGTTTTTAGGTGGGAGCCCCTAGAGACTCAGAGGCTACACGCTAAGCTTAGTTTGCTAGAGAAATTCAGAACTGATGTGTTTCAGAGCGACGCAGAGAATATTTCCATGACGCCATACTAAACCTCTTGGTTTGATAGAAGCAATAAAATAAGAGAGATATATTGCCGAACAGATAGGTACAACCATCGTTCTTTCCGCTCACAATATGCGACCACAATAAAAACTGAGCTCCACTGAATACACTCCCATAATACACATCACCATTTTACCTCCCAAAACCTTACATATTTACACGGCTGGTGACCCAATACCCCCTGCCACACGCCCGTGCGGCGGCTCGCAGGGTACTATGTAGTGGTAGATGAAGTGAAGATCAAAATCCTGATGCCGAACGAGAGCGGCATTCCCTCATTCCCAAGATGATCTGCAGCGTCGATTTTGTTCAGTACGTTTTCGTCCTCATCTTCCTATCCCTCTACCCTTAACCTTCCCCGTTTCATGGCTGCCGTGTCAACACCTTCGGCCTCTCATTCCCACAGCGGCTTACAAGAATAGTTGTAGTGTTTTTGAAGGGAGCTTCGACAGCAGTGGTCATTTTGCACCACTAACTCTACTATTATGAGAACTATTACATCAAAATAATGGATGTCATATTAACTTATATTTTTGCGAGCAAAGTTTTAGTTCGGAGATATTTCATTCTTTTATTGATGTTTTCTTATATTCTTTCTATATATATTTCTATATATATTTAGATTCTTATATTCAATGCTTACATCCAGGAAGCTATAGACCAAGTTCGTGAAACTACTGAGGTGGGGATTAAAATTAATGGACAGAAGATAGATATGATGCGTTATGCAGATGACATTGCTGTGATCACAGAGACCAATGAAGATCTAGAAAGGATGCTCAACACAATGGGTAGGATTTTCTGTAAACAGTATGGCATGAGAATAAACAAACGCAAACCCAAGGTGATGGTTTGCAGTAATGAAGAACAATATGAACCCCAAAAATGAGAATTGGAGGAGAGAAGCTAGAAGTAATAGAGGAATTTGCCTACTTTGGAAGCAGAATAACAAGAGATGGTAGAAGCCAGAAAGAAATTGTAAGGAGAATACATCAGGCCAAAATTTCATTCTATCTTAGAAAGAACTTACTCACCAGCAAGAACATTAGTTGGTAAATAAGGAAACGGATGCTGAAAGCATTTGTTTGGAGTGTGGCCCTATACGGGAGCGAAACATGGGTAATAAGGAAACAAGAGAGAAGGCGGCTAGAAGCCCTGGAGATGTGGCTCTACAGAAGGATGTTGAAGCTCAGCTGGAAAGATAGAGTCACGAATGAAGAGGTACTGAAAAGAGTTCAAGAAACCAGATCCCTGTGGAGGCATATCCAAACAAGAAGAGACAAACTCGTAGGGCACATTCTAAGACACGAAAATATAACAATAGCAGAAGGAGCTATAGAGGGAAGGAATCGCCGGGGACGACCAAGGATGTCATTCATGCAGCAGATTGTGAATGATATGGGTTGCACCACATACACAGAAATGAAGAGAAAAGCAGACAGAAGAGAGGAATGGCGTACTGCTGCAAACCAACCCCAGGGTTGAACACTGAAGAAGAAGAAGAATTGATGCTTTCATGGTTGTTACCCAAATCTTTATCGATTTCACCTTAAGTGAGTAGTTTTTCTCCAATTGACCGGTACTAGTTGCACTCCGTCAGGAGATGTTTAACACTGAGGGTTGAGTCGCATTCTTCACATTTGGGTGGTACTTTCTCCCCTGTAAACAGATACGAGTGTGTCAGTTCACAATGCCTGATCCTTAACCTAGTGATGATAACTTCTTCGGCTTGCAGGATAGTAGCCGTTTAAAACCACATGGCACCCCTCACTGTTTATGTGGATTAATGGGTTGTAATTTTTTGGCATAGTTTAATTTTGACCACACTGGGTACAATTTTCCACCCTTAATTCTTCTCCTCTCCTGCCCCTTCGTCCTTCGCTCATCCTTCCATCTGAATAACCCCTCCGTGACCCAGCTTTCTGCACATCCTCGTGCCTTCAGTTTTTGCGCGAGCTGTACGCACGATGCCTGGTGCGTTGGTGATGTATTTGGGACATCACTTTGGGCCCTCCATCGTGGTATTGGGGCGGGAAAGTAATTGGAATGCCATGGCTACTGCAGTTGCCGTCGGAGTCCCGCTCCCATCCGCCGCTGTCGGCAGCCCTCGGGGAGCTTCTCTCGGGCTGCCGGCTGCCGTGCCGTGGTGTTTCCCGCGCGCGGGGACGCGATAGCCATCGGCTAGAGAACCGGGGATGGAGAGGGTGAGACGGAGGAGGGAAAAGGGGGGGCCCAATGGAATTTTAACGAGAAAAATGGATTAATCTCGGGTCGTCGGATGCTGTGGGGTGGAAGAGGGGAAGTCGGGGCGCTGAGGGATAATGGATGTGTGTTGGTCCCTTGCAAGAGCGGGTGTGGGAGAGGCAGCGGGTTGTAGGGGGAGGTTTTCGCTTGCGCTCCGGGTGATTTAAATGTGGAGATGGGGTGGAGATGGATCGAGGGGGGGTGTAGGTATATCCTTTGGCGGGCATCTACCGACCTCTTCCCCGTCTGTACTCCCATCTCGCCCCCTCTTCCTCCAAGTTGGAGAGTGTATCGGCGGCTATCGTTCCCAGATCTTCGCCTTTTCTTTTTATCGCTCCTTGCTATCCAACCCCCCCTCATACTCCGTCTTCCGTACTCCACCCCTCTGCCCCATCCCTGACTCCCTCAGGGGCTTCGCCGGTGCATTTTCGAGAAGGCTGCCGTCTTCTGCGTGCGAAAGGGGGTTGAAGGGGTGGGGAGGGGAAATTGAGGTGACACGAGGGGGAGGAATGTGGGAAAGAGGAAGACTTCTAAACCCCTGGAGAGCATCGGGCAGTATCGGGCAGACTCCCAGATCCCTTCTCTCAACTTGAAGAAAGGAAAATAGTATGAAGTATCATGAAACTGGCCTGGTGTACAATATTATCTAAGCGCTATTTAACTACTTTCCTAATTTTGGCAGTTAGTAGTTGTAGCTAAATAGCGCTTAGAAAAAAAATTGTACACCAGGCCGGTTTCATGATACTTCAAGCTATTTTACTTTTTCCAAAAGTAGGATGGATAGGGTCAGGAACGAGTGGGTAATAAATGAGTGTGGGTTAGATGCTCCAGTAATGGACATATATAAAAGGAGTGTGCTTCTTTGGTTTGGCTATGGTGAGAGAATGAATGTACGAATAACGATATAGATACATAAGAGTGAAATAAATGGTGCGAGAGGTAGAGGTAGGCCGAGAAAGTTGTGGTTGAGGAACTTCTTAGGAGGAGGAATATGAGGTGTCTTAAAAACAGGAGGGCGTGTATGATGCAGTGTATGTGGGTGAATGAGGCAAAAGAGATTTGCAAGGATAGGTCAGTATGGATAAATAATTGAAGCAGATTTAGGTGTACAAATATATATATATATATACACACGATGTGGATAGGATGGAGGAGATAGACACACAAAAAAAGAGACGATCACACTTACATAGCTAGCTTTCGGAACTAGTCCGTCTTCAAGGCGTATCACGGAACAAATCCATTTGTTCCGTGATACGCCTTGAAGACGGACTAGTTCCGAAAGCTAGCTATGTAAGTGTGATCGTCTCTTTTTTTGTGTGTCTATCTCCTCCATCCTATCCACATCGTGTGTTCATCGCCGTATGGCTGACTCCAATCCATCAACGTATTTATATATATATATATATATATATATATATATATATATATATATATATATATATATATACATCCCGCTATCATTTTGCCGTCCTTACACTCTGCAACGTTTTGGCATCCACCAGAAATATTTATGTATATTGCTATTTTATCGCGTATGTAGAGCAACCGAGTGATTTCCGCCCTTGTGTACTATTTTGTTTTGCGACAACTATTTTTTTACAGGAGATATACGTGCACCTTGAATCCGTACAGACAGGTAACATTTTGGCATCCTTTCATAACCAATCATTATGGCGTCCAGAGTATATTTTTTACATTTGATCATCAATTTGGAATCCATTTTGTATATTTACTACCACTGCGATATCATTTTGCCTTCCTGCGCTGTTGCCAAATTTATCTATCATGGAAGCTTCGCTCTCGCTTGTCATTTTTGCAGTTTATAGCTGCTATTGCATAAAATGGGTGAATGTGTTTCACTAAACTATTAACTACTATTAACTAAATGTACTAAAACTGCCAAACAACGATTATAATCAGCATAGGAGTAAACATTGTATCACTAGGAGCATACTTAGCCAAGTTTTGTTGAAATCAATATCTTATTTTGCTCCTCATTCATGTATATCAGTTTTGTTTCGGTATGCTTAAAACACGCATAGAGGAAAGCGAGAGAGGAATTAGACTGGCGCAGTCTAGTAGGTAGTCCGCGGTGGCCTATCACGCAGCACTGTGTCACGAAATCGATTTGCAGGAAAAAAATTGAAGATTTTCCCAATACTAAATGAAGATTCTTCCAATAAATCTAGCCGGTTTTAGGTTTAAAACACGGTTTAAGCAACATGCATACAAATATTACTTTCACAAAGAACTTGGTATTCTAATACTGGGTTGTAAATCAATAAGTTTCCATCATGTCACATTCCACCAAATTCGCCCTTTTATTTCATTATATGTGGAAAAGCGAAATACGTGAAGGACTCTCAAACTGTATTTATCATTATCCCAGTATTTTCGCGTTTCATGTTTACAATAGTTGTTCAATTCAATTAAAATACCATCATTTACGTGAAAATTAATCAAAAAATGAAACACAAGCGGCTGAAAAAGGGGTCAATTACTCTTCATAAGTTAGAAAGGGATTTGATATTTGCTGGCATTTCTTCTATCACTAAAACACATTAAAATGTTACCATGAAATACATGAGTCAATAGAATGCTAAATTATATTCTTTTTCCATATAAATGCAATAAAAGAGTAAGTTAAACTTCATTTAAGAAGAAGAATGCCAAAACCCTTGCTTTTTATAAAGCCAAGAACACAACGTGTTTATCGTGATGACAACGAGATGACGTGGGCCGTGAATCAGAACTTGTATAATTACGGTGCTGGCTCAAAATTTAACTTCACTTTTCACAACTTCCATGACTGTACACAAAATATAACTATTCTAATGTTTATGGGACAGCAAAGGCAGGAAATATCTCTTCCTTGAAAAACTGTGGCTTAAAGAAGAATTTATAACCTAGGAAATTACAATTTACTCTACTATCCTTTAGTTGGTCCGAAGGAAATGCTTCTCCCTCCTTTGCTTATCAAGTAATGACTGATAAATAATTTTGATAAAACGCTGAGAAGATATGAAAGTGGTTGTTAGTACTAAGTGGAAATATTTTCACAGCATATAGTGAAGAGCTACGTCTAAAGGAAAGCATTTTTACTGGACCTGAAAACAGGAAGATAACCCTAGGCCCTGAATTTCAAAATATAATAAATAATGGGATGCTGAAAGCAAAAAAGCTTAAGAGAGGTGAGGAACAACTTTTATTTGTTGCCACACTGCCACTTAAAATGCAATAGGGTGCCAAATCTCGTTAAAAATCCACTTCCTGCATTACCTTACAGACGCATTTCCTCAAAATCGTGGGGCGGGAGGAGATAATCCGGGGGAAATATTTTATAATGGCATAAGTGTTAGTAAATATAGATACTAAGGCTCTGGTAAACTTTAACAATGGTAAACTACTGCCGAGGCTTTAATAAAGAAGATTCAATTCCGCACAAAAGATAAAAATTGACAAATGATAATTATTTTCGCGGTAAAGACGGTTTTTAGTTGGTATCTTTGAGTACATTTGACAGATTTCCGCTAGAAAAAAATTTAACAACAACTTACTTTACCCCCATTATTTGGTTCATTACCAACATTCTTTTCCTTAAAATCACAGTTGCTGGTGTATCTTTAGCTGGAAAATAGTTCGCGGATTCAGTAGCTACCGATGCCTAAACTTATGGATAGTGAAGAGTAACGCAGTTTTCGAACCTTATTGGCTGAAGAAAGATTAGAATAAATTGTGCATATAAATGAGCCAAATTAATACCATCAATTAAAGTCACCTTTCTATGAGGATAAACATTAGAAAGCAGTATCAATTAATTCGGGTTTCACTTCTGCAGATAGGAAAAGTTTTGTCAATATTCAAAATAAATACATTGGCATTGAAGGGTTTATGCAGTTTTTTTTATCACTACTGCAATATTATATTGCATTATCAACTAAATATGCCACTTTGAGGAAAAAGCAAACACCCTTTGATTAAGAATTAAAGACTTACCATAAAATTCTCAAGATCAATGAGATGTACAAATGACATAACTGGTCTTTGTGGATCAAAATCAGTGGTACAATTTTTCATCAGGTAGCAATAAAACTGCAAAATTTCATTTAAAAAAATGTATTGATTTATTAAAAAAATTGAGTAATACCAAAACTCTCAAAGGATTAAAAAAGTACTGCGAAGCTCTGCTTAGGCTATTTTGCCTTTGAAATTAACTTTTATAATATCATTGTACATAACAAATCCAGTTTTTTATAAATGTTTTGTATAAAAACTTTAATTTTTAACCACGTTTTGTTGTCAAGGACCTCTGGATACTTTTCCTTAAGGTTATCACACTCTCTTTTTCGGGGGTATTTTGTTTTGTATGCTTTTCTTAAAATATGATGCCACAATATGTTTTTGCTCCCGTCCATGGGGCGAGTATCCTTTAAGTTTTTTTCGAAGTACAAGGGGAAACATTAGGTGATCTGGTTTCATTCCCTTTTTCTAGCTCGAAACTTGAGAATGAATCGCCGATTACATTGTTCATATTCCTATCATCCTCATCATCTTTTTCACCTCCATCATCTTCAATAGGGATCTCATCATTTAAATTGATGTCTATTTCGTCGAGGGCCATGCCTTTGAAATTGGAAGTGTCTCCATATCAGGACGTCTCCATATCGGGTTACCGCTGCTATCGCATTACTCATGGAGTTAGTTGTCGTATAAAATGAAATGAAATCTCACTCCACTTATAGAGACGCGGATTATTTTACCATGAGAGCGAACGGTCAGTTTACCCTTCAATGCCTCATTATTTTATATTACCCTTCGCCAGGGAAAAGTTCAAATTTCGTATTCCCACGTGTATCGAATTACTTTTTCGTGGCTGTTTTCGATACAAATGACTCGAGATTCACACCAAGAGGACTACATACGGGAGGCATCAGTTCGTCCCGTAGAAGCTTGCCAGGCAAGTGTCTCCATATCGGGTTTCATGGCTATCGCATTACTCATGGAGGCAGTTCTCGTATTACATGAAGTGAGATCTCACTCCACTTATAGAGACGCGAATTATTTTACCATGAGAGCGAGCGGTCAGTTTACCCTTCATCGCTTCATTTTTATTTTTTTTTAGTGGCCATCGTCAGGGAAACGTTTAAATTTCGTGTCCCACGTCTATTGCATAACTTTTTCGTGGCTGTTTTCGATACAAATGACTAGAGATTCACACCAAGAGGACTTCATACGGGAGGCCGCAATTCGTCCCTTAGAAGCTTGATTTATGTTGCCAATTTGGGCATATTTTAATTGTTTTTTTTTTTAATTTCTGCAGTGAGGCGATGAGTGCAAAGCGATCCATTTATTTTCAAATTATAAAACAAGGTATTTGGACTCGCAAGGAAGAGCTTTGAAAATTTATGAATTCGATAGATTATATCATCATGAATGTAAATTTTGGTTAACAGCCCTTTTCAATGTGCATTGTGTGACAGCAGATCTAGCGGTCGACTGGAGGATATTTAAATATTCGTCATTCACCCCCTCATTACACCCCGTGAGATACCATGCGGAATTGACGTTGACGAGAACAGAAAAAAATTTTCTGGAAAATGATTCTAAAAAAACGTATCTAACAATTTCCCTGGCGAAAATGAAGGAGGCTGATGACGCTGCTAGAGTGCGTTTACAGGTGTTCTTTTAACGTTCCTGTGCGTTCTTTGGCGTTTTCATAGCGTTTGTCGGTGTTCATCCACGTTAATCTGTGTTTCCCTCACTGTTCTCATGCGTTCGTAAACGCTGTTCCGACGACCTAGGTCTGAAACGCTCGGAGAACGCCTTCTGAGAGTGTTTGCCTTTCTGTTCTGGAACACTCAAGAACGCTATCTGACTGGGCTGTTTTGGAACACAGATGAACGCCCGAGAAAACGCCTACTGAGAGTGTTTGCATTTATGTTCTGGAACACTCAAGAACGCTGTCCAACTGAGCTCTTATGGAACGCAGATGAACGCTGCCGAGAATGTTTTGAAACATGTTCGAACGCTCCAAAAGACATGACACAGTATTACCATTTTGATTGCAAATCCATTGTGAGAATAAGCTTCTGAGAAATAACAAAGCGCACCCAATCCTCAAACATCAATATCTAATAGACATCTAATGGATATATTTTAGCGGTCCACCTTCATCTATGAATTTATTGAAAACACAGCCGTTTTCTTTCCGGTTAACTGCGTGAAAGGTCGTAAGTTCGAATCCCCTAGCCAGTAAGAATTTATTCGATGTATATGCTCACTATTATACGAAGTAATAAAATAATAACTTCAAAGGTCTTTAAGGGCACAAAGTTTGTTTTAAATATCTTTATTATGGCAAATTCCCAAATTTCTAGATGAGTGCCTAACGTTCATATTACATTATGTTGACGAATGCTCTCAACGCCCTAGACAGGATTTTCTGAAATGCACGTAGGCGCTCTAAAACGCTGAAGATTGTGACTCACAGGGCGTTCACGAACACTCGAGAACGTTGCTAAACGCTTTGTAGAGTGTTTGAAAACACTCCAAGGCGTTCACGTTTACGCTCGAGAATACACTGGGATGGTGTTCTTAGCGCGTTCTTCGCAATTTATGAACACCTCCGTGGTTCGTTCCTAAACGCTCAGAATACACTCTCATTTTCGCCAGGGTTAGTACATACAATTACTTTCAAATTCGGTTTTTCAAAGTATTTGTCTCATAATAGAAAAATAGAATTATATACGGAAAAATCATATGTAAACGAGCAGCAAATGTTGAAATAATAATCCATTCGCTGATAAAAAGTTTCCGCACCCATTCTTTCCATATCGCTTGAAATACTGATAAAAACTAGATATTTGTTTCATCTTAGAAAGATTACCATCGTTCATTACATTAATTCTTAACTAAAAACGAAGTATTCGTATTTAACTAGTCGAGAAAATCTGCGAGTGGTTACAAGTACAAGTTTGAGAGCAAAGGTACTGTATTATACTTTTTGTCGAAAGTAGAGGTAGTTGAAAGAAAGAATTAGTCGTATTCTAGCATTATTCTTGAATTTCCGCACAAAGTATTAATATAAAAAAGGTGGCTTTTCAGTTACACAATCCATTATTTTTCTACTTAATCACCTGAAAGAGTTATTCTTGCGCCAACCTGTTGCCGTCCCATGATAACAATAAGTTTGTTATTGAAATTACCGTTGTGCAAGTCCACTTAATTGGCTTTGTACCAAATAAAAACTGGAGCAGTAGCGCCGGATGACGAGAACTCCGCTACCACGCACTCCTCCGAGGTATCAAAACTCGAAAGAGTCTTGGGTGAGAGAATTGCAGAAAGCCGCGAGGCAGAGCGATGTTGCCAAACCGAGGACGCCACTTGCTGCGCAGAGTGAACGGAGATAACCACGACCAAGTTATACGCCGCAGTCAGCGCCACTCGGCCCGGAATTATGCTGAACTAACAATATACAAAATTTGCACATACTGCCAACAATTTGGCGTCCATACTAATTTTCGGAAATGGGGTCTACATGATGTAAATAGTCGATTCCAGTGATTTTTACACGTTTGTAATCCGGCGTCCGGTATACGGCAGCCAAATTACACTCGGACGCCAGATCAAATGCAACTTGCTCATTAACGGGTGCCAAAATGATAGCGGGATTTATATATATATATATATATATATATATATATATATATATATATGAGAGTGAGACTTTGTGACTGTGCCTACCTCGGAAGGGTACAGCGTGATGGGTATATATGTATATATTTTATTTAACTGGTTTAAATGGCCGCGTCCCATTATTATTACCATCAGTGATCGATTTGCTGGTGATTTCCATCCAATTCCAGGGTTCCAACCCTTTTATACTTTCAAATATAAGCATATCAGAATCCTATAATGCGGAAGAGGAAAGCTGAATGCATAATTCACATTGAGGGAAGATAAATTAGAACAAATAGATCCCTTCGCCTATCTTGATAGTACCATCACACGCGACGGAAGATTTGCAACGGACATCAAACGAAGAATAGCTCAAGATAAGAAGGCGTTCATGGGAAAAAGACAACTTCTGTGCTCAAAGAAGGCAAGACTACAAACCAGGGAACAGTATGTGAAAACATTCGTGTGAGCGTGGCGCTGGAAGCAGGGACCATTGGAAAAGCTGACCGGAACCGACTAGAAGCCTTAGAAATTTTTTCTGCTTAGCCTATAAAACTGGTTCCTTTTTAATCATTCCCTCAGAAATCTCCTATCTTTGATCTCCTTTTTCACTTCATTAACACTCCTACATTTCGTTATACATGCTCTCTTATTCTTATGACATCTTATATTTCTCCTCCTGGGAGTTGAATTTTTTCCTCCGCGCTCACTCTTGATCTTCCCAGTCTATCGTTTCCTCTCACCGCATGCTATCTATTCTATCATATACCCGTTTCATTGTTAGGCTCTCATTCATTCTCTTCACATGTCCAAACTAACGAAGCCTATTTATTTCACGTATGACAATTATGCACTCACCTGTCAGACCATATAATGGATTTAGCTCTAGTTCATCTCTTAGGAATAACTAATGGAAAAATAAGTTGCTCAAAAGCTGAGAAAACATTTTTCTTTTTTTCTCCAGTGATTTGCACGTAAACAGTTTTTCTCAATCGCGGTGTCTGTGAATAAATAAACAATTACATTTACTATTGTAAATTATTATATCCATTGAGAACGAAAATGAAAATTACTGAAGCTTTATCCCACATTCTTTCGTGACGCACTCATTAATAACCCTATCCATCCTACTTCAGCTGCTAAGTTGCCACATTTTATCTAGCCCACTTTTCTGCTTATCCTGGAATCACCAGGTTTTGTTGCCGTGTAGTATAATTTTTAATTTTATATGGAACATATTCTTAATTCTTGGAGTCGAACTCTGATACAAAAACCTCATCACATGCTAAACCTAATTTGCATTTATAATATTTAAGTAACAGTTCCATAATCGTCTGAAAATTATTACCGCTCCTGGGGTAACAAAAATTGTCCCAAGACTCACAATAGGGATGTAGTTCCTAATTTAGATCTTAAGCACGATTTTAGGTTTTGTAAATGAGTTTTGAAATCAACTTTAAATTAAGGATTCAGTTTTAAAACTTCATCATTATGGGAGTTTTGAGGTCCCCCTCTATCTCTATGATACGACCCTAAAATGTATTTAAATTTAAAATAGTTAGGGACGGTGTTCCAAATACGTGTCCCGGGAAAACTTCAATTTCATGTATCTAAAGAAGCGCGCAGTAAGCATTTAAAGGGTTGAGGAGTGGTGATAATAATAGGCCAGTCTGTTGGTGGGTGGGTGGTGAACTAAGCCAGCCTGTGGGAATGGACTGAGAGGGTGGTGGTGTTCGCCTGCTTCGTGTGGGTGGTGTTGGTGCCAACGGTGCCGTTGCTGCATGCGTGCCCGACCATCCCGTGCACTCGTGGGCAGGAAAGGTAGTTCTTCTCCGGAGCGCACCATGTGCATATACGGCGGCCCAATTAGTCGGTGCCGTATTAATTCGGCCGGAGGAGAGGGAGGAGAGAGATGGAGCTCCGATCGGATCTCTTTCGAAGCCGTTAATTCCGGAGCGTCTTGTTTCGTGGAGTTGGCGAAAGCGGTCCCCTCAGCGGAAAATGGACGGTAGCGCTCTCAAAGGGCATTATTTTCCCCGCGCCCGTTTAATGGTATCCTGCGATAGCATCTCCTCCTACTAGCTATCTTATAAACTCCGCTCCGCGACCTTAATATGGTTTCAAGGATTAATATACCCAATTTGGTATTGGTGTGTATAAATTTCAATGTTATAGCGTGTTATCTCCCGAGAGATTAACGTATTGTGACTTTCATGGGCTAGGAGTGAGCAGAAACAGTCATAGAAAGCTAAATAAAATGCCCTGTTTTATGTGTTTTTTAAGACTATGATACTCTTAAGGTACATCCATTCGGTAAATATATTATTATTTTGGAGATACAATTGAATTTTCGTTACTTGCGAAATGCTACTACTGGGCAATTCCATAGTAACTGACGTAACATTGATCACATTTTCTGAAATATTAATTGTATTTTGTTCTTTCCTAATAGACTGGCGTTACACAAATGCATATGGAGACTGAAAATTGTTCAATTAATATTTGAATTAATGTGGATCATGTTGAACAATGCCTTTTCTCAGAAAATTTTTCAGTTATGACGGTAACGAACGAATGAACATAAAATAGGCATCAATGTATGACCCTTAGTAACAAAGTAAAATGTTTATGAATCTATGAGAAAAATTATTACCATATCTGAGGTATGTGTATCATACGTATAAAGTATTATTACTGAAGAACTGAAAAAACACACATTACTTCTCAGCATAAACAGTAATGTAAAAGAATAGCGAAACAGCCATGGGTAACTGACGTAACCTATGTGACCCATTTACATTCTACATATTACATATAATTTACATATTACATACCATTCGTCACCAGGTGTTTGAAGTGAAGATGAATGTGTTTAAATGCTAGGCAGGTGATGATTACTAGTCCAAAACACCATTATTATCATTTCTTGAAGTAATTTATATTTCACTTCTCATATCCTATTTTCTATGGAATCGCCCTACTCATGATATATGCACGTCATGGCATTGGGAACCTATATTTTTAAGTCTTTGTAAGCTGTTAACTCTTCAAACGCCATTTAATACATTCCAGTCGTAGCTTTGATCCTTTGCGCGAGTTAAAATCATTAAAGGCATTCCAAACCAGGACAATCAAATTTTTGCTAAAAGCTAGGAATTAATCCTTGCTTTGGCTGTAGAAATTAACCATGCCAAGCCTGGAAATTGCTAGAGCACTCGATAACTTCTAGATACCTTAATCAGGTACTTACGTCACCTGTCAGAGTTCACATTTTGTTTTTGCTTCCAGTTTGTCTCCCAGGAATGACTAGAAACTGAGTAAATATTATTCACTCCTGAGTTTTTAACGAATACACTTTTTCTCAATCAAAGTTTCTATCTAAGTTTCAATCAAAGAGCTTCTGGTTTTGGCCGCTAAAAATTGTCTTTTCGAGAATTTACTTCGAGTAAAACGACTTCAGAAACACGCAAGCTTTCAGTTTAATTCCACAAATTAAGAAAGGGGACTACAATGGCTCCCAGAACTTTGGGCTTTGTATATTTTCCTAATGATAATGACAGTGAATAATTTTCTTGTTTTCAATTCAAATTTTCACCAGTGAGTTGATAAACAATGAATAACTGTTATGTTTTAAATTGTCTTTAACAAGTAAGAATGGAAATGTAAACTACCTTTTATATGAATGGATTAATTTTCATCCGTTCAGAATGTGAACATCATTATTTCTCAAAATGATGATCTCTATGAATTATTAGCTTGGAAATTATGGCTTTTCCTTGCATATGAGTCACTCCGCCTCCGTTGAAGAAACGATTGCCCCATGGGGTCTAAGATCCTATGAATATTTTTCGAATATATTTTAATACATATTTTGCATGAATATTTTCCAAAAGAATTTTGCTCATAGTGGGACACCTTTTTCTTCAATTTTTTCTACCTGACATGTACTGGCCTCTCGACGTACACCCACGTGTTAATTTTAAGAAGCATTATTTAGTTTGCACCTATTCTCTATTGATCGTCGGACGCCAAAGTCACGCCAACACTCGTGCAATATATCTGCCCATTACTATTTTCCTAGTTTCACGAGAAAAAGAATTTTGCCCAACTTTTACCTTCGAAACAATATATGCATTAACTCCGGTACCAACTTCGGGAGAAATTATGCCAGAATTTAAAACTTCTCACCCGTCCTTTGCAAGATTGTCACCTCTTTTCGAAAATAACTAGGCAGTTGAAGCTCCATTTTACCCGTGGCCTCGACAATTATGCTTATGAGTGCGGCAGTATGACTTATAGGAAAGAGCTCTTGCAGAGCTTCTAGTTTTTGCTACTAAAAATGTCTTTTTGAGAATTTATTTCGTGCAATGCGACTTCAGAAACGTGCACGTTTTCAGTTTAATTCCTCGTTTTAAGAACAGAGACTCTAATGGCTCTTAGTACGTTGAGCTTTTTATTTTTTTCCTAATGATGAATTAAGCGAATTATTTTCTTATTTTCAAATCATATAATACCTGTGAGTTAAGCTGGAAATCGAAACAATTACTGATAAAAAATTTTTCGACTGTCATTCTTATTTGAAAAAACGCTTAGGCTATTTAAAAATATGCTGGTTCTTCAATAAAAAGGGTTCGTGCATTTTCCAAAGAAGGTTGGCTGATTTTCTACTCATAGGAAATTTACGAGGGTCATCCAGAAAATAAGTTTCGTTTTGGTCTATCGGTCGCTAGGGGGTTTATTTGCCAAAACTGGCGACAATGTACAAAAGAGTGGAACCTTTTAAATAGAATGAGAGGCAAAAGGCCGCAGTAGCCTTGAAAACACGATCACAGCAAGTCGTTGAAATGGAGCCCTCGACGTCGCGTCCCGCCACCTCGGTGCCAGTTCCGTCTCGAGTTGTTGTGCGCGGAGTGATTCAATTTCTTCATGCCCGTGGTTCAAATCAGTTGAAGTTCATCAACAGCTTATTTCTGTGTATGGAGAGGGTGTAATGAGTGAGTCAATGGTGAGGAGATGGGTTCGTGTACTTAAGGCTGGAAGACATTCACTTGAGGACGAAAGTGGAAGAGGCAGACCCTCACTTGTCACGGACAAACTTGTGGCAAAAGTCAACCATGCTATTCGTGAAGATTGCCGTTCCATCGTGGATGAACTCCATGAGTGTTTACCAGAGGTCTAACGATCCATCATTCATGAGATTGTCTCGGAAAAACTCGATTTACGAAAAGTTTGCGCCCGATGGGTTTCGAGAGAGCTGACGCTAGAACACAAGTCACAACGAGTGGCTGCAGCTCGCGAATTTTTGGGCCGCTACAGAATTGAAGGGGACGCTTTCCTCAAGTCCATAGTCACTGGAGATGAAACCTGGGCGTCACACTATACCCAGGAGATCAAAAGGCAATCCAAGCTGTGGAAACACACCACCTCCCCAAATGCGAAAAAAATTCAACGGTGTCAAGTCCACCAGGAAGATCATGGCCTTTTTTTCTGGGACTGAAAAGGAATTCTCCTGATTGATTTTTTGCCTCAAGGAGAAACAATTAACGCCTCCCGGTATTGTGAGACCCTGAAGAAGCTTCGTCGAGCCATCCAGGACAAGAGAAGAGGAATGTTGACATCTGGTGTGAGCCTTCTCCACGACAACGCACGGCCTCACGTCGTTCGTTCCACTACGGAACGTTTGGATCAGTTCGGCAGGGATGTTCTGACCCATCCACCTTGCAGTCTCGACTTGGCACCTTCAGACTTTCATCTGTTCACGAAAATGAAGGAGAGATTAGCCGGAGAACGTTTCACAAGTGACGAGGAAGTGAATGAAGCAGTCACCCACTGGACAAAGGAGGTGGCGGGAAGCTTCTACCAGGAGGGGATTTGGAAGCTTATTTCTCGGTTTACGAAGTACCTTGAGGTCGCCGGGGATTATGTAGAAAAATAATGCATACTGTTAAGAACATTTCCTGTAAGTTTAAATTTTTTTTCATAAAAACTTGATTTAAAAAAGAAAAACGGAACTTATTTTCTGGATGACCCTCGTACATTTGTGTGACACTTTTCATATTCCTTATATTTCGTTCGCTTTGAAGTAAAGAAAATTAACTGGAATGAACAGAGAGGAGAGAGGTTGGATGCTGAGATTAAGAGACATATCGTGTACGGAGGAATGTGCAAACAGCTTTAAAGGATTTTAGAGGAAATCTTCTCTTCGTATAGACCCAATTTAACAGGCATATCACCTTTGTTTGTGTTAATATTCCATTTACATTTTCATACTATCCTGCGAGCCACCACATGGGTGTAGCAGAGGGTGTTCGTCGAGTAGAAGTGTAAAGGATGAAGTTTTGGGAGGTGAGATGGTGAAGTGTATTATGGGATTGTATAAAGTAGATCTCAGTTTTTATTTCGGCCAATTATTGTGTGTATAGAGAATGAATATTTGTACCTTCCTGTTCCTCAACGTATCTATCTTATTTTATCACTTCTGTTGGACTTAAAAATGTAGTGTGGCGTCAAAATGATCTTCTCTCTGTCGTTCTGAAATACACATGTTTGGAATTTCTCAAGAAAATAAAACCAAGCAAGCAGCAGTTTCAAACGAAGCACGCAGCTTTTATTTGCATTGTACTTATTTATTTTGTTAAATCCTTGTGACCAGGGTCCTAAATACTCGCGGCGTATTTGAGGTGTGGCCTAACTACAGAGTAGCAATTCTTTATATCTTTCTCATTCGAGGACCTACCTATTTCACGCTTGATTAATCATAACTTCTTTAATGCTGTACCGCATACATTTTAAGTGTGTATTCCCCACTATCCATTTAGCTACCTGTGATATATTCAAATTCATTTTCAGTGTGCTAGAGTAATGCGGTCGGCAGTCACCTAGCATTCTTCGAGCGCATGAGCGACACAGTTTACCAAAGCATAATCTTAGGCATCCTCAATTCGCCCAGGCTCCGCGAAAATCCTTTTGGAGACGAAAATTTTTTGCTACGCAGCCGTATCGCTCCACGGATCTCTCTCCATCTCGATTCCTCGCCATTAATCCCATCGTCCACCCCACTCGGAGACGTGCATTCATTGGACGAGGTTTTACTTTTTTACCGGAAAAAATTGGATTCCTCTCCCTGCGGTTCGTCCTGGCGCATAAATTCACCTCCACCGCATAAACCAATCAGTCGACGTAATTAGCGGTGTCTTGTGTTGGGCACCGTGTGAGAATGTAGAAGTAACGAAAGCAACCGGGTGTAGCAATTGGCTGACAGACTTTGAAGAGAGGACCAGTTGGACGGTCGGAGGCCCAATTTTCCTTTAGGAGACGAGTTGTTATCTATGGACCGCGTTCTATTTCACGTGTTTTTGGTGAGGGAAGGTTTTCCGCAGATTCACTACCCTTCTCGTTTCCATTTCTAAATTTCCTACTCTGAAGCCGATAAAATTTTTTCTCGCCATCCCCTTGCGAATGCACGCCATGCGGTGCATTGTCACGTATGAGTTCATGAGTCGGTCTCCAATGGCCAAAAATGTTTTGCCTAGAATCTTTCCTCCAAATATCATACATCTTCATTCATTGAACACATGTCCCGTAGTTTTTTTCAGATCTTGTTTCAAAAAGTCTTTGAACATCCGGAAATTTGAGTAGGTATATATTTCTCGGATTTCACACCGGCTGATGTTGTCGAACACTGCCAACGTTTCGACGGTAGACACAACCTATCATAATTAGGATAATGATATCTTTGTCCTGACGAGAATTATATTTATAATCTCTTTATCTTGATGAGGATGCTAAGTCTGCCGGTAAAACACAATAACAATGCAACAATAACCTGCTATGAAACTCATGAAATCTTTACCCAAGTTTCAGGATTTTTATATACTTTAAAATGGGATCGGCTTTGAACTACGGAGCATGTGTACAACGAATAATCTCACTATGCTAATGGCAATGGCCGAGTCTACCATCGAGGCATTGATAGTTTCCAGCATTACCCGGTGTGAAACCTGAAAAATCTTTACTCAAATAATACACCAGGAATACCTTAAGTCTTTTATAAACCTAGAATTGTTCATTTATATTACTTTTCCACCATATATGAATGTGTTTTCTAAATAAGTGGAGACATCATAATTCACAATTCTTGTTTGAACATACTAATTTCGACGAGGTTTAGGTAACTGTGGAAATTTTTGATATCTCTAGCGGAAAAATATTTGCATATGCTTTGCAACTTTCGTCCGCAGAGCTCAAACCGGTCATTTATCACAATATCTTTCGAAAATTAGCAATTTTAAATCCCTTAAATTCTCGGCTATATTCATCTCAGGATTAAGATCTTCAGTTAGACAGTGCGGTAGTAGTTGAAGCATGTAAATGTAAAAGCCGACTACCACCTTCTTCTTCTAAGGTGAATCTGTCCTAAGGCAGGTTTCAATTCCCTCCTACTCTATCCATGCTCGTCTATCCTGTGATGTCTCCCTCAGCTCTTCGTAACTCCTTCCATTCATAATATCAGTCAACATATAATTTCTTCGTCTTCCTCTTTCTCTATTTCCCTCCATCTTTTCTTCTAATATTCTTTTCATCCGGCAATCTTTCTTGAGGACGCATCCCATCCAGTTCGCCTTCATCTTTCTTACTGATCTTAAAATATTCCTTTTCTCATTCATCCTTGCCAGCACTTCCTCGTTTCTCATTTTATCATTCCATTTCAATTTTTCCATTCTTCTCCATTGCCACATTTCAAATCCCTCTTGGTATTTCTCCTCTTTCCTCCTGACTGCCCATGTTTCGGCACCATAAAGCACAGCACTCCAAATAAAACATTTTGCAAAACTTTTCCTTAGGCATATATTGATTGCTTTGGCTGAAAGTAGCTGGTTGACTTAACTGAAGACTGCCTTCCCCTGTGATATTTCACTTCTGTCTACCACCGTGCATCACAAAAGTACCTCATGATTCAGGATATAATTTGTCAGTTTGAGCCAAACATTTCTCCAGTCATAATGGAGACTATATTCAAATTATTACGTTTTACGTATGCAGCTGTATGAAGCACGAAGTAAAGGTCGTGATATTAAAGGTGGAATAATTACTTTATAATTACTTAAATAAGAATATCTACGTATGTCTTTCACTTGAATTTTTTTTTCGCGCAGGCCAGTTAAAACACCTCTATAACTGAAGCTCTTTTTCTAGTGATTCTGAATAAAAATACTGTGGTGAATAAATAATTTATTTCAACAATAGTTGAGGAAACGCAAAAAGTAGGTACTCACTGTTAATTTTTTTACGAGATCTAGGTGTTATAAAGTCCACACTTTTTAAAATGATATCTCTGTGAAGTGCAGAGGCGTACCGTTTCCCAAACAAAACATCTGGTATACCTATTTTGGCAAATATCACTGAAAGTAGTTCGGTAAGGGGCTGATATTTGGTACTCTTGGAAGGTTGACATATTTTTCTATGAATGAGACTAAATTGATTGATTTATAGGTGAAATGGTATTTCGCTGGAACTACCTCAATTCAAATCCTCAAATAAAATTTTAGACAAGAGTCGCTAGATTTATGAACTGTGTTCCGCATACCATTGACCCGTACATCTAAGACGACGCGATGTGTCGTCGACACGTTTTCCCTTTTTTCTCCAAAAGGCGAGGTATCGAAAGGTTTCGAGGACAGATTTAGGTAGAATACTCTCGAACAAGAAACGTTAACGGCCTTCTTGTGGCATTAGAGACGAGGGTCATTCCCTATAAGTAACGCGATTGCAATAGCCATTGTCACTTGGGGAGAAAAATTGAGGCAGTGTGAGGGGAAATTGAGAATTTCTCTGGGGCACTCTCCCCGCACAAATAGTCCCTCGGTTGCACCTGCGCCGTCCACAAATCTCTTGTAGAGGGAGTGATTCTAGCTTTTAGCGCAGCTAGGATGAGCACAGGACTATAATTCTCTGACCGCGTTCACAGTGTCGATTCAGGAATCCACTTCGGTACCCGAAGAAACCTTACCCCATAACAAATATGAGGTTTGAGTATGATTACCAAGTAACCCGCTGAATGGGTTTTTTACTTTAATCACTGGGTTGGTAGTTTATGGAAAAGAGTATCCGATATATCATAAGGGTAGGTATGATTTGGCCGTATTTCTCTGACGGGTTCACGTATTGCGTTGGGTCAGTAAAAGTTCTTGCACTCGTGCTTCGTGATTGCTTGAAATAATCTCTTCAGAATTGTATTCCATTAAAAGTGATAAAAAATTGGCATCAAAGACAAGTCCAGCGGATGCACAGGCAAGCGAATGGAAAATTTTGTTTTAAGGCGTGATTCGGTTAAGTATATATTGTATCGTATCTCTAATCTAATAAAAAATTGGCGTCGAAGACAAGTCCAGCGGATGTACAGGCAAGCGAATGGAAAATTTTGTTGTATGTATTTCTCAATGATGAAATAATCAAGAAAAGTTTTTCTAGTAGTGATAACACAAATATCAACTAAGTACATAATGCGTCTGCGTCTAATTATGATATTAACTTTCTTTATCGTTCGGCATCTAATTTATTCTCTCAATCGTACGTAAGAGAAGGATTTATGAGTATAAACGTAGACTTTTGTTCCATTTCCTCATAATATGTAGTACTTCATTTTTGTAGTTTAAAACTATATTTGCTATGTCAGCATTCGATTTCTTCTATATTCCGAGTTTTCATGTTCTATTTAAAGTCTGCCACGTGAAGTTTTATCCTCAATTAACTGTTTTTGTGATCGTGATTGTTCACTCAAAATCATGATCACAATTTTCTGTCTATGGCTATTCAATGAGCTATCCACTTTAATGATGAATTCTACTCGGAATTCCCACCGGGTTGGATCCTCCATACTGGCCGACGTTTCGACAGGTGATTTTCCTGCCATCCTCAGGGCTTCAGCTGAGCTCACGGTGAAAGATACATCTACTTACTACCCTGCGAGCCGCCGCATGGGTGTGTGGCAGGAGGCGTTAGGACACCAGCCGTATAAAGATGTAGGTAAGCCTTTTGGGAGGTGAAATGGTGACGTGTATTAAGGGAGCCTGTTTAATGGAGCTTAGTTTTTATTGTGGTGGCTTATTGTGCGCGGGAAGGAGGGGTTTTTCTACCTTTATGTTCGGCATTGTGTCTCTCTTATTTTATCGTTTCTGTCAGACCTAGAGATGTTGTGAGGCGTAATGATAATAATCTCTGTGTCGTTTCTTTGAAGGCTTCCGCGACTCATATACTTGTTAATATTGCTGTTTTCAGGTATTCTCGTCGCGTGTTTAGTTTTTTTGACTACAGTTTCTCCCCTCTTCCTGGGGGCGTCTTCAGGTCCGTCGGGAGGGGAGAAACTGTAGTCAGAAAAACTAAACACGCGACGAGAATACCTGAAAACAGCAATATTTATCTCTGTGTCGCTTTGAAACACATCAGTTCTGAATTTCTCTAGCAAACTAGGCCAAACGTGTAGTCTTCTAGTCTCTAGGAGCTCCCACCTTAATCCCTCTAAAAGCTGTAAGACAGTATATGTTTGCTTGCAGCAGTTCTTAACGAAGCTTGCTGCTTTTCTTAGTGTTTTATTGATTATTTTCGTTAAATCTTTATGGCCAGGGTCACAAATGCTCGCGGCGTATTCGAGATCTGGCCTAACCAGAGCGAAGTAGCATCTCCCTTTGACTTTTTTATTCGAGGATCTTCTTATTAACCTAGCTTAACAAAACCTAGTTTCTTTAAGGCTGTGCCGCATATACTCTGTATGTGTGTTCTCCACGATATATCAGAAGTTAAGGTAAGTCAAAGACATTTGACTGTATCTGAAGAGTTTATGTTTACTCCACCCACAGTATAGGAATGGCATTTATTTGATGACTTTCGCCGGAAGTGAACTGAGGTACTTTTATTAAGATTTAATTCTAGCTCCCACTCCTGGCACCACGAATCTCCACCAAGCCGGGAAAACGTGAAACTTTACATATCCGCTGTATTTTTCTTACGACTTTTTGCTTTGATGCCATTATTATTATGTTTTGCCATTTAGTTCTTTTATTATACTAATGAGTTTTTAAAGCGTATTTTAGGTTAATGAGTTTTTTATCTAGGTTTTCGCTCGTGTTAGCTACGAAATTGGGTTAACTTTCCCTCATCCACTTAAAATTTCAAAGTTTCCCTCAGAATTTATACTGCTGTCGCCTTCACGCCATCCTGCCTTCTCCTCCTCTTTCGTTCGCGAGTTAATTCGTCCGTTCCATCCGCTAAAGTTCCCTCCTCCATCCATCCCCGTGAGAAATTGCATCCATCTCCGATTCCCTCCCCCCCCCTCCCTGCCCTCGTTGCAAGTGAGTCAACGGCATCAATCCCCCCCTCTTCCTTCCCCCACGCACTCACACACGGAGTCGTTCATTCCCTCCTCCCCTCTTGGTCGCCACTCCCACTCCGGAATCCAATCCCGAGAGAATAATAAGGGTGTTGCATCGAGGGTCGAAGAAATGTTCCCTCTTCCGCAGGTGGCGTGCGTGAGTATTCTTCTTTCGAATTCCCCTCCCTCCCTCAATATACTAGCTATTTCCTAAGGATGAGTCGAATCCAAATATCGATTATCAACTCCACCGATTCTCAGGATTAGAATCGGTATCAAGAATCGATAGCCTAAAGTCGATTCCGATTCCATCGATTCCAGATAGATAAATATTCAAATCAAATTTCATTTATCACATCATATTTGTCTCAGAAATTTTGGGTGTAGGCTATCAATTTGTACTTTTTATCTACCTCAATAAGTTGAGGATATATTGCTATTTGTTAATAAATATATTTTTTGAGCGAATTAATCGTCTTTGTTATTTTATTTCAGCCAATACTTGAATTTAAACAATAGTCGTAAACTACTGGTATATCAATATCCCAACTGTAATTAGGAATAAGAATCGATGGAATCGGAATCGAGAATCGATTTGAAAGAATCGGAATTGGAATCGAGAAAAAAAAGTCGAATCGACTCATCCCCTACTATATTAGCTACGGGTACTGTTTATCCTACTACAAACTACAAACCAGGAAACAGTATGTGAAAACATTCGTGTGGAGCGTGGCACTCTATGGATCGGAAGCATAGACCATTTAGAAAGCTGACCAGAAGAAACTCGAAGTCTTCGAAACCTTGTGTTGAAGGAGGATGCTTAAGATAAAATGGACGGACAAAATAAGAAATGATGGAGTGTACAGAAGAGTAGAAGAGGAAAGCACCATATGGGACACCTTAGAGAAAAGATGAACAAGATGGATTGTACACAGCCTGAGGCACTATGGGTTTCTGAAGAACATAATTGAAGGTATAATAGAGGAAAAAGTCCCCAGAGGAAGACTGAGGAATAAGTTCATGGACCAAATAAAGGGAATATACATATCAGGAGGAAAGAGAACTACCATTATATAGGGAAAGGTGGAGGACTGCAGTCAACAAATCTTAGGATTGAACGGCCAATCACTGACTGCTCATCCTTGCTAGAGTAGCATCTCGTCTCCCTTGTCTTTTAGTTCTGTACATTTTTTCCGTGTCTAGACATACTTCGAAAACCAGTGTGGCAAAGGGGTGTCGGGGAAACAATTCTCGAACGTCGTACGAATAATCGTTTGCGAATTTAACAAAGTTTCCGCTGGGTTTCGTCGATTCAGCGTTATTTTACTGTCTTGTCCATTTCTATGCGTGCATAAGTGAATCCCACGGCCGTGTCTCTTGCATGACAGCACTCCATCTTTGATTTCTACGTCAACATCTACATACAACTCTGCGAGCCGCCTAATGGGCGTGTAGCAAAGGGTGTTGGGACACCAGCCGTGTAAAATGTAAGAGATAAGGTTTTGGTAGGTGAAATTGTGACATGTATTATGGAAGTGTGTTTAGTGGAGCTCAGTTTTTATTATGGTTGCTTATTGTGCGCGGAAATAACGATTTTTTATACCTATCTGTTTGACAATGTATCTCTCTTATTTTTTCATTTATGTCAGACCTAGATAAATAGTCTTGTGTCATGATAATATTCTCTGTTAAGTATATTTTCATTTGCATCAGCTCCTAGCGTTATGAATATGCGGATGCGACCATGCACACGAACAATTTTTTCATGGTTTGCGAGTTTCGGGACCTAAATTTGCACCATTCTTAAGGTTATGAATTGTTATAATCGCAATGTATTTGAGTAGAACATAACTGAAGGTAAATTAGAGGTAAATGTCCTCAGAAGAAGACTC
The DNA here is from genome assembly GCA_963169105.1 of Ceriagrion tenellum. Lineage (NCBI taxonomy): Eukaryota > Metazoa > Arthropoda > Insecta > Odonata > Coenagrionidae > Ceriagrion > Ceriagrion tenellum. The sequence continues at coordinate 53,247,091 of OY720634.1, forward strand.
AGGAATAAGTTCATGGATGAAAGGAAGTGGAAAGTATATAAGAAGAGCTACCAGGAAGTAAGGGACCTAGCATTAGATAGGGAAGATTGGAGGGCTGCAATCAGCCAATCTTATGAAAGACCAAAGAAAAAGTCTTAAAGTAAGGCCAGCGTAAGTATCAACTACATCACACCTTCTCTATCATTTGTCTGTAATCCCGACCGCCGTGTGAAAAACCTTTGCGCTGCTCCGATGTTTCATATTGTTATAACTTGTTTATTTCTCCAGTCAGCGTTGAAGGCATTTGCAAGGGAAGTTAGAACAGGAAACTTTGGATCTCTCCACTCGCAAAAATTTCTCCAAGTAATAGTTATAAATTTCATCGAGCAATTTTATGTGGTAAAATTCATCCACTATAGGTTTTATTTTAGGTATAGCAATGTTTTCAAAAACATTAAATGAATTGCCATAAATTTAATTTGGTAATTTGTTTCCATATAATAAAACACATTTGTCTCCTATTTCTTTGGTGGTTACCGCTTGCTTCATAGTAACATTATGCTGGTAGAGGAGAGTGACAAATCTCTTCTTCATAGTTAGAAAATGTATCTCAAGAATCTAGTGTAATTTTGAGCTTATAATTGTGTTACTTTCACCTAGCTTAATTTTGTTGTAAATTTAATCTAATCGTGGTTATTTCCTTTTTTCGGGTTTTCCGCCGCGTTGGTTCATGTTGAGGACAATATTTCGCTGGCATTCCTGCTGGCTTCCTCAGGTCCATGTAATATGGACCTATATGGACTTACCAATGTAGCATGGACCTGAGGAAGCCAGTAGGACTGCCAGCGATATATTGTTCTCAACATGAACCAATGCGGCGGAAAACCCAAAAAAAGGAATCAACCACCATCTAAGCTCCGCGGAAGCCTTCATCAGAATTTAAATCTAATCGTCTTGTATCAGTTCTTACCTTCATAATTCAAAATTGTATTTTTTTATCTGGAGCTTGATATAAGATTCTTATTAGGTTTTACGTAATCGGATTTTGAAGTCACTCAAAAGTTGACTTGAAAGTGTCGTTTTCATACCGCGCGGCTCTGCAAAGGAATTTTTCTTCCGGCAAAGTTTTTAGCATGTGAAATTATTTTGGGGCATTCGTCATTCGAAGAGTCATTTTCATCACAAATTACGTATCACACTACGCTAATTCCATCTTCTGCCGCGCCGGATGTTTTTTCGACTAAGGGATAAACGATCTGGAACAATGAGGATTGTTAGCTCTTCTTTTCCAATGCAGTCAAACTTATGACAATCAGGCGGCCAGACAATTCAGCGCGGGAGAAGTAATTATTCCGCAATTATCGTAGGGTGGAGTGATTCTCTTTGCCATTGAAAAAATATCGATTTTCAAATCTCGTCACGACGTTGGAAGAGCGATGCTCAACGTGAGAACCTGTCGTTCGACGACCGTCGCCACCACCTCCACCGTGTTCGCCTCTTATCTTTTCCTTCCTCCCCGCCAGAAAGATGAAGGGAATCTCGATCGCTACTCGAGGGACCTTTTTTGCTCCCTCCCGAGGAAGGATTAAAATTCACCGCTGGCATTTGGAATTTAACGATGGGAATCTGGCGCTTGATGGTTGAACGTGGGATCCGTTGAAGGCTATCAGTGGAGACTCGTCGACGGCTCAAGAGACATGTAGGATTTCTCAATTCCCGACATTCCGGACGTTTGGCGAAGAAAACCGGGATAAAGTATTTTGCAAAATCCTAGATTTTTAAAAACTTTTTTCATGCACAATTTGCCAGAGTAATTTTTCATCCAAATTTAGCATGTTTAGAGGGCGGAGTGAGCGAGTCCCGTGTCATGGCGCGGTCAGATATTTGAAATTTGCTGAAGGTGAATCTGAGTTAGTCTCAGGTTTTAATATTGAGTATAAAAGAGGAGGATTTGCTTTAATTTTAGTGTCAAAATATGCTAGAATTTTATTTATAAGTACGTTACTTTTTGTTATTTTTTTATATTATTATATAAATTCTTTAATTTTTTGGTTTAACTTTTATTTCTTTTTGTTTTGTTTGAGATCGTGGTAGTCTTCCACGTTATCATTATGATAATTTAATATATTTCGCTTGAAAAAGTTATTTACCCGCATCATTAAATTATTTATTAGTATTTTTCTTAATATAGCTTACAAAAACTAGCATAAACAAATGCAGGTGAATCTTTATCTAGTGTTTTCAAAACACATTCTTCATAGAGCTTATTAGTTAACTTATAATATTTCGGGGAACGAGAATCGGAGTGTATTTAACAAAAATCTCGAAATGTTTTCGATTTTTTCATGCACAATTAGCACGAGTAAATTTTCATTCAAATTAAGCATGAAATGAGGGATGAGGGAGCCAGGCGCGTACCCATGGCGCGGTCAGCCTTATAGAGGGTTGAAGATGATTTTACTTGGTATAGACGTAAAAAAAAGTTTGACGTAGTATTATGATTGGAACACCCCTTGCCTAGGACAGTATCTCCATAAAAATATTTATTTTGAATTTTTTTCTGTTATATCCGAGTATCTGTCGGATTCTGTCTTCCAGTGTGAACAAAATCATTATTAACAGACGTGAAGGTTTCAAGCTTTATATCGGGGACGTTATCCACCATGGATGAAATAAATAAATAGCTTGACGTTCTGTATTCAATGATATATTTTTAAAATGACCATGGTTTCGTTCCTTGACCTTCTATCATGGTTTTGTAACTTTCATCTTCGTGTCAGATGGTAGTATCACAACCTGGGACATTACAGAATAAAATCATTACCAAACTGGAGGCCACTGACACATTTTTCATTCCTCCGTGAAAATTGTCATCAATGCTCTCAAGGAGTAATATTTCCCGATTTACTGGCACAATATTTTTTTGATTGGCGGTTTGGGAACACGAAAATGAGACTATTCCTGGGAACGTGTGGGAAGAAATATCCACCCGGTTAGGTACTCTGTCTATACGCTTTGCAATAGGGAGAGGTAATCGCCAGTCGGGATTAGGGTGAATATCTGATTCGGTCGACATCGACTCCAAAGTAATCCTTTGAGCCCTTCGCTAGCGACGGAAATTATTGAGATCCAAAGTCAATATCGCGGTCTCCCATCCATTTCCTCCCTTTGGATCTCTCACTCGATTCCTTATACGATGCCCAGGCCGACGGCGTCGAGTCTTTAGCGAGAAAAGTTCCGTGTTTGCTTTCCATTTGCGGTAAAAGCTAATACGATCGTCTGTCCGGCTATTTCGGCCTCCTCCTAATGGGAGATTTGAGTGTCAACATCTTGAAAGGCTGGATTGGTATCTTAAGTTATTATTATTGAGAGTAAATGCTCAAATACTCATTTCGGAGAGGGAGGTTTAAGAGACAAGATTTACAAAGACTTGAGATATTTTGGTCTGTGATCGAATGATTGGTTCTTCTGGTTGGCGTTGAGGCTTTGTTTAACTCAAACAGGAAAGCTATACTTTTTGCGACTAAATCCGCGAGGACATTGAACTTTAATTTTTGATGCGATTCCAAATATATTTGAGTCGATAATAATAGATCTCGTCAAAATCATTGGATGAGATCAAATTTTCTCAACTCAAATATTGTTTTGCTTAGTCATCCTGCAGTCAAATAAAGGGGATTAACTTAGTGGGCATATTCTGAGGTACGAAAAAATATTAATGGAGTCTACAAAGATTGGAACTGATTAATGAGAGAGACCCTGAATGAGATGCTTGAAACAAATCAGTGGGTGTCAAAAGAATGAACTATGAGAAAATGCTATGGATGAAAACAAAATGGTCATTTCGGCTCAAATAGTCAATTCAAAGGAGGTTTACGAGACAATATTTACAAAGACTTGAGATATTGTTGTCTGTGATCCAATCAAATTATTGGTTTTCCGGTTCGCATTGAGGCTTTGTTTATTTCAAACCGGAGAGCTATATTTTTTTCGCGATTAAATCCGCGAGGACATTGAACATTAATTTTGATGCGATTCTAAATATATCTGAGTTGAGCAAAATAGATCTGATCAAAGTCATTTGATGAGATCAAATTTTCTCAACTCAAATATTGTTTTGCCTAGTCATCCTGCAGTCAAATAGAGAGGAGAAACTTAGTGGGCATATCATCAGCTATGAAAAAATATTAATGGAGTGTAAAACGATTGGAAAAGATTACCGAGAAAAACCTAAGATGAAATGCATCAAAAAAGTGGTTGGGCGACAAATTAATACTTATGCTTCACTTGGTGGAAAGCGATTAAATCCATGATGGAATAAAACTCAATAGTGATTTCCACGCTTGTTAAATGAAATAAATAACCAACCATGGTTTCAACGCTTAGTGTCATGCCATGATCTCACAATAAAAGATGTTCCCTTTCCAGAGAGTTTTACTCACATCTACTAAGGTTTCGACATAAGCTATGTCATTTTCAAGGATTGCTTGCTTATGCTAATGCATCGTCAATGTCAAAACCTTGGTCGGTGTGAATGAAACTCTGCGGAAATTGAACTATATCTTTTATTGTGAGATCATGGCATCTGTACTCCATTTCTGCAAAATATCGACTGATACGCAAAACTGAATTTAGTGTCATTATCATGCTTTATTCCATCATGGTCAAAATAATAATCATACGTCTTTATTGGGGCGAGATTGGGACTGAGGCAGTCTTTTTTTCTATCTAATCCCTCGTGGGAAAAATACATGAAATAATAGTGAAGAATGATACATACATTTGTGGGAAAAACGTAAGGAAGTATGAAAGAGATATTCTAAATGAGAAATAACACACTGCAGAAAAAACCCACACATGACTGGGAGTGTGAAAAACCTTCGAAAACCTATAGACCCATAATGTTTCACCAACAAAAAATAATCCATGAAATATACATGAAATAATAATAATAAAAGGTAAAAATAATAAAATATGAACGAATACTGTAGATGAAAATGAAATGGGAAGGAGAGCTGAAGTGGAGCCATCTTTGATTTGACGACTGCTAATGATGAACCTAAGTAATAAGGAACCCTTATCTTGGAAATGCAGCGCAATCAGTATTCCTTAATTCAATTTAACGCTATGAAGTATTGCCTCTAAGTTGTTCGAGGGATTTTCACTAATTTTGACGGTAGCCTTGGATTGGAGATAAGTAGGGGGAGAGAAACTCTTTCGTGGAACAAAAAAACGGGACGTGGCCAGTAACTTGAATGAGTTTTCCACCGACCGTCCATCGGAGAAAGTATGGAGTTGTTTTTGTGATATCCGTAATGTGGACGAGTTGAATCTTAGTCACGTCTCAATCCTCTGAATTGATATCTATTAGCAATCGCAAAGGTCGTAAAGTGCCGGTGTCACTGAAGCATCTCTCGTGAAACGTTGAAGCATTTTATGAAATGTCTATCAATCCACTAGCCATCCTAACGGTACTTTGCCGACGAAGATTTATTTAGCCATTTGAACTTGCAGCACGCCAATTTTTAAGCGCGTGTTTTTTTCGTGTTTTCCCTAAGAAAAAGCGCAATCTGCCCGGCTTGAAACAGAGACTACATTCCCATACGATCGAGAGTTTATTTTTCTCGACAACATATGTCAGGCAATGCCACCAGCAGTTTCATCATTTAAAATTTACTGTCGGTGGCCGAGGCAAGATATGCGGAAGGGATCCATTACGAGTGAGGAACTTTCTGTAAAAGTTGAGATCATAGCTGCAGTTTAGTCTGACTAATTTCCGCCAACTGAGCTCTCACCACACTCCTAAATATATCATCTCTTTATTGAGTGGTTTTGTATTTTGTTCTTGGGCTTATTCGGTTTTTCAAAAGCACTTTAAGGTAGTTTGAGCGAAATATCATTTTACTTAGAAATCAATGAATTTGATCTCATTTCAAAGAAAAATATATCAACCTTCAAATGACGCCAAAAATTTAATCCCTTACCACATTACTTTTGGAGATATTTGCCAAAAATAACCAGCCCTTTTACATGGGAAATGGTACGAGTATGCACTCCAGACAGACACTATTTACAAAATGATTTATGTATAACACTTAAATGTTGTAAAAAATTAACAGCGTGTAGTTTGTATGTTGTCTCAACTATTTTTGAAAATTAATCATATTGTCACCACAGTTGGTTCTGGGGTATCACAAAAACCTTCCGTTTAGAAGGAGTTTCAAACGCACCGCGCGAAAAAAATGAGTCAAGTTTAAGACTTGTTTAGATATTTTCATTAAATTACTTACAATTTCTGTCATATGAAACCACATTATTGTACCATTAATAATGCAATTTTTAACTGATGTTTCCTACAGCTGATGATATTAAAACGTATAATTCGAATATGGCCTCTATTAAGACTAGGAAACTATCTCGCTCGGACTACCTTAATTTGGGAATAGGTATATAGTTCACCGCAGTGACTTTATAATATAAGCATGATACATAGTAATTAAATTCATATACATCGATAGAAGTAAGTTTTTTAGAATTTTTTACTTGTTGAATGGAGTGTTGGTAAAAATATATGAAACTGAACGACTATCTGGTTAACAACAGTAGTTAGACGTCGAAGATGAGGCATATTTATTTCCTGTTCGCTCTTCGGTGAGACCTTTCAGTACGGCTTATAGGGAAAATGAACCTCTCAGTCGGACAAAAGGAATACTTAGATGCTTATCATTAGCATTTGAAGCCACTTTGTGCGGATAATTCATTTCAGCAAAAACTTGATTAAAGAATTTCACTATTCCACAGGGAAAGGACCTAGTTTCCTTGATATGTTAGACCGTTTTTCTCAACTCATTTTTCACCGACTCATTTTTCACAATCCTGGTGTCAATTTTCTAGTACCATATCTTAATTCCTTCTCTCTCCCGCTCTTAAAATATCAATATAATGTTCCAAAGCTTTATTTTGAGAAAGTGAACATGAAATAGTCGTCTGCTTCTGCTAATATTTTCACCCTGATCCCCCGATTTGTTCCTGAGTCCCTTAGCAAACTAGGATAGCTTTGAGTCCTCATTTTCTCATTTTTTAGAAGCTTTTAAGGAAATATATCGATAGTTTTGGTTTTAACTTAGTAGATGAATGTTCTGTATATTCATAATTGTGTTCGTTACTCATTTTTTTTGTCGTATTTAATTACCGCGCTAAATATTTTCGATGTCCCCAGCATACACTCACACAGGGCTTACGTGACAGTTTGGCATTGTTAGAATGGAAAATCTCTTTGTTACGATTCACCGAGTGTTTTCCACCTACATTGGTAGGTGCATGCTATGTTTGTTATGTTGGAACTGTGAGCGCGGCACTGAAGTTCGCCCAGAATTCAGGGCACACTTTTGCTTTGAGGTGGATGCCAATTGGTGAAAGAGGTAGTGAAATTGGCCCTTAGGGGCTCGCTTTATCCTACTCCTCCCCAATTGTCCCCGATCGGCTCGCATTTCGCGATCCCTTATCTCGATGATCGCCTCCCTTCCCATTATGCCTTCTCATCCCTTCCTTTCCTTTAAGTGAGATTGTGGGCGTGGTCGAGGAGACTTTCCCAGAAGATGGTGCTGGGTCTGGATTGGGGGAAAGACAAGCGTCCCGGGAGGCACCCACCGTCTTCAACGACTGCGTCCATTAGGTTGATGGCGAATCTCCTTCTTTTCCTGTTGGTGGCCGCCTCAGTGGGAAAGGGATGGGGAAGGAGGTAATTGAGGCGGCTTGGGCCGGGGACCTCCTCAATCATTAGTCGGAGGGTGGTAGCCACGGAAATTTCTGGTTGTTTGCTAGTTCGTTCCAACTTTTTCTCGGGTGAAAAATGCAATTTACTCAATTCTTGTAGGAGATAGACTCGCGTGTGGTACGCATCGTTTGACCTCATTTAACTATTTACCTATTCATTGACCTATTTAACACTTAACATTTAACTAATACTAACTCACTAATCTAAATCACTTAGTATTTTTGCCAGCTTATTTTTTCCAATCACCAAGTGCTTTAGTCGACGCATGAAATATAAGTAGTTTGCGCCACCAATTTCTATTTTTTACCACTCGAATATTTTTTAGAATTATTCCTATTTTATAAACCTCATGGTGTAGGTCCAATTCTTCAAATGGTATCCATCCAAAGATTATTCTTATGATAGAGTTAATTCAGTACCAGAGGTAGCGATTTGTATACTCGGCCGAAAGCAAAGGAGACGCCCCTTCCGCCGTACTAAGTGTCCGTGATTTGACATTAGCGTAATCGACTTAAACGTATTTATCTACGCGTGTTCTGTACACATGATGTAGAATAATTGAGAAATTGGGATACTATCGGTAAATTCGATAAGGTAATACATTATCATCTCTCCTTACCTTAGTCAAAGAGAATTAAGGAAATAGGCGTATTGAAAAGCATGTCGTCTGCCCTTGAGTGTCTATACTATACGTCGAGCCTTTCTTATTGAAAAGAATGAAACGCCGGAAATGATCAGGAAATACACACAAACAATACCATTTCAGTAATATTTACATACAAAAGTAGCGCAGGTGGCTCACTATGACAAAAGACATATATTTCAAATAATTGCACGTGCTGCCGCTGGCAATTCATTTTGCAATCAATTTAAAATGAAATTCAGTATCCAAGTGGGGCTGAAGAAGCACAACGGAAATCTAGAAAAGAATATCCTAAGCTAAGAAGGCGTTCATGGTAAAAGTTAACCGTTGTGATCACAGAAGGTTGGACAACAAATTGGAAAAGAATATGAGAAAACATTCGTGTGTAGCGTGCCACTCTATGGATCGGAAGCATAAACCATTGGAAAAGTTGACTAGAACAGACTAGAAGTCTTCAAAGCCTGGTGCTGCAGGAGGATGCTGTAGATAAAATGGACGGAAAAAATGAGAAATGAGGAAGTTAACAGAAGAGTAGAACAGTAATGGACCATATGGAGCACCACACAATAAAGAAAAACTAGATGGACTGGATGGATGGATGGATGGATTGGACCCATCCTGAGGCACAATGGGTTTGTTAAGGTCATAAGTGAATAGAAAATAGAGGAAAATGTCTCAAATTGAAAGACCCAGGAATAAGTTCATTGACCAAATAAAGAGGAAAGTACATAGGAAGAGCTACAAGGAAAGCATTAGATTGGGAAGGGTGGATGGCTGCAGTCAACAAATCCTACTTTCAAGCTCTTAGGATATTCTAAATTGTAACGCAGTTAATTTAACGATTGGCAGCGATTATCACGTTCCTCGAAATAAGTGCGATATCAAATCGTTATAAATCTTGTCCTCTAAATTCAACTAATAAAAGCTATCTAAAAAGTGGAGATTTCTTGTTTCCCATGCTATGGATGGACACAAAGATATAATAATGAATTTTTAAGATGTACTTGTGTACCATTAAAAATCTATCTCAAATTCATAGTTTATTTCTCTCATTCCCACTTCTCAATCTCTTATCTTTCGTTCTCTGGCCAGTATCTTTATTCTAACGTGCTTTGGTCTATCCCCGAGTTTTTTCTCCGCGTCGCAGTCTATTCCCATGCATGCCTATCCTGCTACGCAAAATGCTTGAGACGCCAGGGAAATTCCTTACTAAAAGTAGAGCACTCCTTTTCCTCTAGGCAAATGTTATTGACCGCGAGGATTGCGGCGAAGTGCTTTTGCATGATGATGCTGCCGCAAAACGCACCTGGGACCGAAGCTGCTCGGTTATATAAGGTAGAATGTGTAACAGCGTACCTGCGCGCCGGTTGGCGAATACAGAGTACATGGCTACTACTGGATATTGCTCTATTGTTTATTAATTCCTAAATTGTGGCGTTAGCATGGCATATATTTTTCACATAGTTTTCAAATATGATTATTGACTAACTATAAATAAGAATACTATTGAAGGTTTCAAAAGTTTGTTGATTACTAGAAAATTTGTACGTTTTCAGGAAATTTTGTTGTTTTCAGGAAATCTCCGGAAATCTTGGAACGAAATATATATATCACTTTAATTAAAAAAATTCTTGACCGCAGCTAATGGGCGTACTCTTATGCTATACGTCTTCCTAATTTACTTATGAGTTTCTTCGTTATTGTGGTTATTGAAGAATAACAAGCACGACTAATGGCTAATATGGCTAACAAATGGCTAATACTGGAGATTACACTATTCTTTAAACATCCAAGATAGTGGCGATAGCATGGAATTTATTGTTTATATAATTTTCACATATGATTATTGGTTTACTCCAAGGGAGAATACTTTTGAAGGTTTTAAAAGCTTCCGTTGATTTTTGGGAATTTTCTCGGTATTTTGGAACAAAATAATTATTGCAGGTTCCCCATCATTATCATTAATTTATTTATTAAAAATATCCTGACCGCGGCTAATGAGTGTACTGTCCTATAATACTTCTTCCTAATTTACTAATTTATTTCTTCGTAAGTTTGGTTACCGAAGATAATCAAGCATGACTAATGGCTAATACCAGAGTTTACTCTATTCTTGAAAACATTTTAAAAAGTGTAAGCTATAGCATGGAATATAATCTTCACGAAATTTACAAATATAATTATTGATATCCTCCAAGGAGAGATATTTTTGAAGGTTTTTAAAAAAAAGGTTCTGTTGATTTTTGGAAAATGTCAGGATATTTTGATACGAAATATCTTTTGCACTTTACTCATCTTTATAATAATAAAATCTTGATGGCGTCCAATGTGTGTACACTCATATTAAACTTATTCCTAAATAACTTATTAATTTATTTGTAATCATGGTTAAATAAAAATTGTGCACGTTGTGCATTGTACAGGCTTGCGGGTCCGTCACTCTTTTGACCTCCCTGACTTCATTCAGGACTTGAGTTGTTATTTACTTTCCTCTTCCAGCTTCCACGCGCAAGTTTCTCGTTTATTCACCCTTCCACCGTGTTTTGCTTCTTTTTTCCTCCTCCTCCTCCTGGACATTACATCCTATGCCCCCGGGCACAGTGACTGAAAACCTTTCGTGAAGTCTCTTCCCGGAAGCGATCTCCAGAGTCTTTTTTGATCGACGTGAAGCCGTCGTTAAAAACCATTTCAGAGGCGCTCTCCAGCGGTGTTTTTCCTGAGCGTTTTCTGGAAGCGCTTCAAAACTGCTTGTCCCGAGGTGGTTGTCGTTACCGAACTTTAAAGTTCCGCTGCGCTATTTTCTTCCATAGTCCAGAGATTCTCTCTAAAAAAAGTGATACCCTCATTTTCGGAATAAAGTTACGTCGCTCGTCAGGCGTGTGAGCTCCAGCGTCGTAAAGTATAAACCACTGACAGATGATTACATACGTTGAAGATTTCATGGCATAATTTTTACCATGAGAAATGAAAGATATTTTAATACGATTTCACTCCAATACAGGACGCTCCTTTGCCTTTTCGAATAGGTTAACATTAATTGTTCTGGAATGGAATTTTTTGAGTCACCGAGAAAATTTTTGTGATTCATAAATCTATGGGGTCATGTAGGCTGTGATGTATGTTTTTGTTTGCACTAATTACTTACTTTCTTTTTTCATTCGCTGCAATAGTTTCCAATTTGTCAAAGAATAGCCTATTTACTCAAACTAACATAAATTTTCTTGTAAAGAAGTGTTTTTAGTGCTTAAAATCAGAGTCCTTTGAGACTTCATTCAAGTTCTTATGATAGGTATTTTTAATCTTTAATATTATTTAAATTAGCAGTGATATCAAAACTTAGTTAACAATGAACTCTTTATCCAACTCGATTTAATTCGATATAACTCGTTTATGACCTTGGGTGCCACCAAAAAGCGAAGGAATCAGCTACCTAAATCAATAAGTGACGTATTTGTTATATGTTTGTTGCTTCATTTTTAATCTTTCCGCATAAATAAGTCATAGGACTGTGTGTGTAATCTGTGTATTTTTACAAGAAATATACGATATTACTAGAACACGAGAAATTATATGTCAGGATAATAATATTGAAAACGTGCTATTTTTTCCTCTTTGAATATCAAAAGATCGAGAGCGATAAGCAAAACGACGTTTTTGAGGATAGCCAAAATAATTTTCTCGAAAAACGTTTTACCGCCGCGGCATAAAATTTAACCTATTCCCACGATATCAACTGAAAATCTTATGGTGCTAGAATTTTCTTCATGTCACGACTTAAACCGTGCGTAAATTCTTACGGAGGGCCACGCAGCGATCTGTATAGCCCGGAGTTCTCCTCGCAAAAAAAAACGAAAAAACGCATAAAAATACAGACGAGGTCTTGCGGGGGTTGAAAAAAATAAGAGTTTTCTTGCCGGTCGCGTTCATGCCTTTCCCCCCTCTTGCGCCACCGCCCATGAGATTCGATTGGGGCCCGTATCTCGCCCACCCTCAATTTCTTTCAGCCCACTACACCTCGCTCTCCTTTTCCCCGCTTCAAAATCTCCCGTCTCCTCTTGACGCTAATCACCGATTATCACCACTTTCCTGTTCCAATAAGGATCTCCGATGCCGCCCCCTCCGGCCTTTCACCCACCTAAGGGTTGACTTGAGGTGGAGGAGAAGCCATGCGAATATCTTCCCATCTTCCCTCAAACGCGCCCATTTTCCTGAGACCCCCGTAATCCTTCCGCCCTTCACACTCTCCTCACGAGGGGGCGTAACCGTTGTTTGCGGACTCGCCTCCCGATCCCCCGTCGATATCTACATTCTGGCCCTCCGAGGCGCCGCTGAAGCCTGTTGCAAAGGGTGCTGGAAAATAATGCATGGGGAAGGAAGGGAAGTGGAAAAAGGAATTGGAAAGGGGAACAGGATGAGTTGTAAATTGTGTTTTGATGGGTTAGCGTAGCACGCTTTTCTCTCTTCGATCATGAAAAGATATTGCTGGACGAAGTTTATAGAAATTGGAATAGACGGAAGTCATAAAAGTAGATGACGAGCTGTGTGTCGTAAAGAAATGGCATATTTTCGATGAGTGCTGTTAGTAGGGAAAGGATGGACGTGTTAGCCGAGTAAAAAGAGGAAATAAAAAAATGTTACTTGAAGAGGGAAATTTTTATTTTAAAAGAATAGGTATAAAATGCGATTTGCTGATTTTTTTCCTTTTTAAATATAAAAGTTGGTTTTTAGTGGTTAAACACTGAGTCTTTTAGAGGCTTCTTCCATATAATTTCCTATAATTTAAATTTTGTTTAAATAAGCTGTGACATCTTAATTATGCACCGAGGAATCTGTTACCCAAATTATTAAATAACGTCTTTGTTAATTATCTGTTACTTCATTATTTATTTGTTCCTCGCTTAAGTACATACACATAAAGGTAAATATTACAAACTTTCACGACGAGGGGCATAGGTTCACTTTAAGATAACATCCTGTTTAGGGTGTACCGACTCTTCTTTGTCTAAAAAAATTACATCAATATAGAAAACAACAAAAATATTTCACTGTACCGCAAATTAAAAATGACTTTACAAAATTACTAGTGGTTGCAAAAATATAAACAATAAGAAAATGAAAACGGAAAAAAATGATTATGGCGGAACACACTGCAGAATCTGCTTAGGATCTCTACAATTTACAGAGATAGTTTTAGTTATATAAGATTGAGATACATAAATAATGTAACATGAACCTTTTTGCAGGAAAAGAATATAAAGTGAATTAATTAAAAGCAAGCATAACATGCAGAATACAAATTAAAATAACGCAATAATCCATACCCTATCCAAACAAAAGACCTTTACTCATTCCTTTTAAATAAATATTCCACCTCCTTTCTCAAATAACCATTCCTTCATATTTTTTAACAAAGTTCCTTCTTTATCAACATCAGTTATACTCATAGGTAGGGAAACAAACAATTTTGACCTAAAATAAAGAAATGTTCGGCGAAAAATTTCATTATTTCGTATCTGTCTGTAACAACCTTTGGTTGGTAACATTCCAATACATATTTTGCAAATGAATGATAGTAGGGTTTGGTATCATGTTTCTTGCAGGATTTTCATTTCTACATCGATATTATATTCTGAGTGAATCCTCAAGCTCGTGTTGCAGGGGGCGTTGAGAGACCAGGCATGAAGAAGGGATGAATGGAACACCATAAGACTTGTTGGGAGGAAATGACGAAATGAGGTGGACAAAAGTAAGATTGGTTTTCAAAGTTATAAGCCTCGGTATATCTTTCAGTCACTAATGGTGCGTGGGAAGGAATACTTCAAGATTTCTCTCCGTCTTTGTATCTCTTTTAATTAGTCGCTGCCGTCGTTGCGTGAGAATGATGTAGTAAGGAGTTAAAATATCCTCAGTGTACGCCTGATACTCGCGCAAAATAAAAACAGTTCGTTTATACCTGAAGCTTACGTGGTTTGAGTTTTCAGAAATAATATCTGTCCTGAGAGTAGCCTTCCAGTCTCAAGTCCAGCCATCATTTGAGTCACACTCTCAATGTGCTCTATGCAGTTTTTAATAAAAGAGCGGCAATCGTTTTGGATTTACATTAGTTCACGTATTGAATCTTTGTTTTTTTTTACTATTCTTCCATCTCTAGAGCATTTATACAATAGTGATGCAGTGGGCGAGGGAAAGAGTCTTGGAACAATACCCAGGCGTGTAACGTCAGAGAAGGGAAGTCTACCCGTTCATGAACATACATATGGATTGCTGACTCGTCGCCAAAAACTGTTGCCTAGAATTCCGTAAAAGAACAACTTTGTCGATTTTTGCCTAGTGATGAAAGACGGCAGTTCAAATTTAAATAGTCTACAGATCGTAAATAATCAATTCCTACCGCTTTCACTTCCCAGTAATCATATTGCAGTGGATAAAAAATGTGGTACTACCCGCGGAACGTAGTATTACACTTTTTAAATACTATCCGGTCTACAGATATATTTGATTCATCTCCAAATTTAATTACACAAATGCACAATTAACTTATTAGCTCTTTGTGAATATCGTTCTACGACAATTTAATAATAATGCGAGGTGAAAAAAGTGGAATGAATTAGAAGCCGGATACAATACTATAAGAATTTCAAAACTAAGATCCGACATTATCATCTATGGATAAGAAATTGCGCCAATATATATATATATATCATTTTAGCCTTTGTTGTAAGTTAATTCCTACTCTTAGGCGTGTAAAAATCAAAAAGCAATAGCAAATAAAGGAGAGATTGTTGAACCTACTCCGAGGCCACACATGAATAGTAGGTTGCACATTAACATCCACATCAATCTATCTAGATCATACCTTTTGATTCCTTACGCTCTCAACAGGTAATTAACCAATTAAATGTAGCTGTAAATTAGCTATAAAAGATCCACACAACAGAGTAGAGGTTCACGATGGAACTTTAATATGCCTCTTACACACCTCCTTTAAGAGATATTTCCTCTCTAGCATTTACAAAGTAACTGTTAGGTCTATTATTCACAGCATCAAGTAGTTCATACCTCTACAATCGTTATTGAATATTCACTACAGTCTCACGTTAAAAATGGCCATTTACCAGTCGACTGAGAAGACTTTTTTCCAAGTAGCGCCATGAACTAAAAGGAGAAATTTAGGCATCACGTAGCCAAGGCAACGATTCCAAACATTTGAATCCATTATGTATATTCATGCTACCGATAATGTCCGTAGCGCCCATGTTAAAATGGCATTTTTTTAATTGAAATAAATGGATAATCTGGATTATTTGACGCAACTTTGCAAATTCAACCGACTACATATTTCATATCCTACTGACAATTGTTGACATTCCTGACGGAGATGTCAGTAGAAATTAATTATTTATGTTTCCTCATACTTATTCTCCGGGCTGGATAAACATCCAAAATAATAGTTTATATACATCACTCGGTTGCTATGTATGACGTCACACATGGCAGCTTGCTCTGGTCCCACTGCAAGGATAGCCCAAACGTCCTCTATTACATACAATATCTAAGGTTTCATTCAATCGTAGCTTACCCAATGATCTCGTTTTCTACTCCCTTAGAGTTGGTATTTTATTGGTAACTTCAGTGGTCACCTAGAATGCAAGAGTATCTCACTACTTCACTTAAATAGTTTAGAACTGTGAAAAGTCTTATCACATGGGTTAAATGGCTATGTAAATATCGGTTTGTAATATAAATGCAACATAATATTTATTTTGACGTATATAGTTCACATAGTACGTGAAGTTCACAATCATATCTTGAATAGTAAATGTTCGTCACTTTCTGTTTCACTTTCATCATTATTTTTGCGTCCAAATTCCTGACTGTTACAAACAAAATTAATAGAATTAGATTTTGTTTTTGCTTGCCGGACGATTCTGTTGGCTCATATGTCCCCAGAATCCCGATAGGATTATGAGTCTGTCATCAGGTTTTCCAGGGACCGGATCAACAGAACTTGACATACATCCATGCCCTGGGTGGCGAAAAATCCACCCAGGCGGGACTCGAACCCTCGGTTCAGCAGGCGAGGACTTTACCACGCCGCCACCGGGGCCGGCTATTGAGATGACCATTGAAAATATATCAATTATTAAAAGATTTAAGTTTCTCCTGGTGAATAGTATTAATAAACTCTTCTCGGTCTCTGCACCAGGTGATTGGCTTCATGTTTGCCGACGTTTCGGAAAACGACTTGCTTTCCATTTTCAAGGCGTGTTGCTCTGTCCGTGTCAGATTTTAAACTGAATTGAATTGACCGTTGGTCGGGCCCAACAATTGAGCTCAGGTGCCATCTGATTGGCTGAGGTTTGGATTTTGCCCCGAGAGTCACGACTGAAATTTATTGGATTTATTCTTAATCCAATAAATTTCAATCGTGACTCTGGCTTTCATCTGAGCAATACATGGACACCTGTAATAAATTGCATTAAAAACATAAGGAAAAATCAGAAAATAATTCAAGGGCAAAATCCAAACCTCAGCCAATCAGATGGCACCTGAGCTCAATTGTTGGGCCCTACCAACGGTCAATTCAATTCAGTTTAAAATCTGACACGGACAGAGTAACACGCCTTGAAAATGGGAAGCAAGTCGTTTTCCGAAACGTCGGCAAACATGTAGCCAATCACTTGGTGCAGAGCCCGAGAAGAGTTTATTAATATCAATTATTGATTACCAATAAGATTGTCAAAAGTAATCATCAGGAATAACAACAATTCACAGCAAAAAATCTAATGCCGACAAATAGAAAAGCCTCATGTTCTCCGTGAAAACCTGTCTCGTAAGAAGTCGCGTGGGATACTCAGGTGTCCCAAACAACTATGCTGCGAGACTCTGACGGTATATGCAAAGTAATAGGGTTGAGACAACAGAATGTGTTATCATGTAACATATTCCCGAAAGAAAAATAATAGAAATTTAACTTGCGGAGCGGAAGACCACTTGATTGAAAAAATTCATGAAATCAAAGACTTAGGATTAACTTTTGACTCATTTATGACTTTTGTACATCATATATTCAATATAACTTCTTCATTTAAAAAAATGTCAGCTTTTGTCCAAAGAGTGTCAAAATATTTTAAGTCAACGACTACCCTGAAAACTCTTTACAACTCCTACATAAGATGTAAATTAGAATATGCCTCAGTTGAATGGTATCCTTATGTGAACAAATATGGACAATGTATAGAAAACGTTCAATGGAAATTTCTCCGTCACACGTACTACACACAGCATAATATTTACTCCTTATTCGAGAACTTTATATGCTATGATGATCTACTTGAAATGTTTGGATTTCAAAGCGTAAAGAGTAGAATAACAAAGAGGATTTACTGTATCAGTTTGATTTAATCTATACTGATGAAAATATTAACTTCGTTAGTAAAATTAACTTCATAGTACCAACTATTATTGTAAGGTCAAAAAGGGCATTTTAATTAAACAATTTTATGACAAACTATAGTGTAAATTCTACTTTATACAGATTGTGCCAAACATACCAGAAGCACTGTAATAAACTCCAACTTTTTCAAAAAAGATATCAATTCTGTACCCAATTTAAGAAAATTGTAACATAAAATGTTTTATGTAAACCCTTCTCCTTATTTTTTCGATAAGTACGTATGACTGTGATATCATTGTATATTATATGTGAAAATGTTTGCTCTGCAACTCATTTGTTAGGCGAACTTAAAGTAAAATAAATAAAGAAATAAAAAGTGAGTTTATGAGGAAGGTTCGATTGGAAGGCATTGAAATTGTAAGAAGGTTACATTGTATTACAAAGCAGAAATTCTCAAATATATAACCTTGGGCTACTGAGCACTGGAGTGTTAAATCGCACTCGCTCTGCGCAGTTTCCCAAATGCTTGCGGCCCACTCTGCGGGTAAGGCGTATACTACTCTCTACGCTTGATCCGGGGACGTGGTGCTGGTTGGGCATGCCGGCGAAGGGTAGGGTTTTGAGATCAGGCGGCGCGATGAGGAGCGCACGCAAATGGCCACTTAAAAAGTGGAAGAGAGGGTTTTCCATCCGCTGCGCGAGGGATGGGACCCGCCCATTTCACTCTTCTAGCCCGGTCTTTCTCCATGGCCTTTTCTCCGCCCGACTCACTCTTCCGATCCTTTTCTGTCCCCGCGTGAACACCTTCGGTCGAGGCTTCCGTCGTGAAACGCAAATGGAATATTTTGACGGTGTGAGGGGCCGAGAGATCCCCGTGAATTGGTCGTGGAGTCCTCTCATGCCGAGGAAGAAATTCCATTTCGCTGACTCCACTGGGTCTCTCAACAAACTGTAAGATCCTTAGCTAAAAATTAAATGAGCAGTCTCTCGCCAGATAAACCGTACCTTCTCCTATCTGATAAAGAATCGGAATTGTTCATGGATATTTTTGCTCCGAGTTTTCTGAAGTATATACTTTCATTCCATCTTTTTCGTGAGATGTTCTTTTAAGGTAGTTTGAGCGAGATAGTTCCCAAAACAAAATATAGACCATATTCCTTACTTAATATTACTTCATAATTCAACAAACTGTGGGATACATGAATTAAATATTGCACTATTATTGGAGTAATAACGCAGTTTTATATGGCAGTAATTCTAAATCATTAAATGAAAATATAAAAATTAGTCTTTAACGTGGCGCATTTTTTTCGCGCGGTAGGTTTCAAACGCCTTCAAAACGGAGGGCTTTTCTTGATCCCGCAATGATTATTATCATATTATCGCCGCAGATCATATTATCACCGCAGACACCGCGGTGATAATATGTCCCATTTTCAAAAATAGTCGAGAAATAATACAAACTACACCCGGTTAATTTTTTAAAAGTTGACTAGGTATTATAAATTCCTATTTTTTTTTAAATAACGTCTTTATAGAGTGCATATACGTACCATTTCCCATGCAATAGGGCTGGTATTTTTCGTAAAACATCTCGGGAAGTAGTTCGGCAAGGATCTGATATTTTGATATCTTTGGAAGGTTAAGATTATTTTCTTTAAAATGAAACCAAATAATTTGATTTTTAAGTTAAATGCTTTAGAAAGTAAAGACATTTTGCTCAAAATACCGTAGAGGCCACCAGATTTTCATTGTAATAACTTCAAACGACTTTTAAAGTTGAAGCTATTAAATATAAACTCGCAGGCCAAAGAAAAAGCCCTCCGAAATAAAAGTAATACTGGACTAAATATTTCCTATTTTTTTGCATTCATATTATACATGAATGCGTTCATGAATCTTTTTAGTGTCGGAATTTTTCTCACCAGTCGATATCCTGAGTTAAGGTAGACCGCCACTTTTTTATGGTTTTTCGGACATAAAAGTTTGGATCTACTTCACAGATAAGTACTTTTATAAAAAGTTAAGTAACCAGTTTTAAAAAATGGTCGACTTTAACGGGAAATCAAATCAAAAATATTAATTGAAGGTATGTTAAGAGATTATTGAGATGATAAGCATTTTTTGTTTGCCATAAGTTATTTATAATCTCTTTTGTGACTGAAGAATTTTCTGAGGCAGCTTTGGACTTAGCATGTATAATCAACAATGTGCCTTGGCAGTTATCGTCTAAACAGTGGATACTGAAATGAAATCGAAGAGAAGTGTTTGTATTTTTTTCATTGTCAATTTTATAAAGCGTGAAAATCGATCATAACTCTCTATAGAAAGAATTCAAATGAGATATGGTACTTTTTTCACAGTTTTTTTATTTCAGGTCGACTTGTTCCCGCGTCCTCTCACATACCTTCTTCCCCCCCCCCCCCCCCCTTCCCGTCACCTTCTTCCTGCCTCTTCCACCCCCTCCCCTTTCCAAATTTTTGTATAAATTCTGCAGCATTCTAAAGTTATGTACCTGATGATGTCGCCTATGTGACGAAACCGGTCGACCTGAAATAAAAAACTGTGAAAAAAGTACCATATCTCCTTTGAATTCTTTAGAATGGATTTTCACAAAGTTAAGCCAGAATTAATCGAGTTTACTCTCAATAGAAGTGTTTCATTAACTCAACCCTCTTCCTTATTAGGTACCTATACTATCATTGGATCCGTGAAAATCGTATTTTTGCTGAAATACTCGTCAATGATACAATAAAGAGGGCTTACTCAAGTCAGTCAAAACACTGAAACGCTACGTACGTAACTATAACAGTACACGTGGAAACGCGGTTACTTCACTTTCTGGATTCTATTCACCGGGAAAGCCTGAAATCTTTTATCAGCATCAAATACTATCTGTGTGAATCTGCATAAATCGTTCTGCTCTCAAATTGATAAATACACGGAATTGGAGTCGAAGCTTTAAAACTTTCTGTATCTCTGATGTGCTATCAGTCACTCTTCTCGTTGAATCGCTAAGTTAATCAAAGGTTTTACCCTAAGAGTTTAACTGTAAATTTTTTCAGTTCTTAATTGACGGTTAATAAGTTATACATTTGCGAGTTCAGACATAATATAAATATTAATTTTTGGAATTTCTTCGAGTGGGAGTATATATAATGGCTTTTATTCTGGTACACCTGGGCCCTTTAAATTACTACTGAAGAACTCTACGCCTGAAGTACGCTGGATGTTAAAAAATAACGCATCGATTCGATAGAATCGATCGTCTTGTTCATGAAGTACTCTTCTTTTTACCAAGCAATAATCATCACGACTTTACGTCAGGCCTTACGTTCAATTCCTGATTCGCTCATAATCAGATATATTCATCGGAGCACAATGACGATAGGAATTGAAACGATCGGTCGGGTGAGGAAACTGGGGTCTAACCACTCATTATTCTCGAGAGCTGTCCCCTTTTTCCATTAGGATTTTTTCCCGCGAGAGGGACACTCATTCGTTCTGCCCGTGTATCTGATAGTGCCCACCTTGTTCATTCGTGCGCTCCGCACCTTTCACTCTTTCTCTCTCTTTCTCTTAGCGGGCTCCAGGGCTCTCCGCCCCACGGCCATTGCGGTGCTTTTGTTTTTTTTTTAATCGCGTGACACGGTCACCCTCATCAATCTCCCAGTCCTTGGACCTATCGGATGACCGAGACGTCCGCCTCCGCCGCCGTCATCACCCTGTCTCATTCGGAAGGCTTCTGTCGGCACGGAATTCGAGACCCGCCCTGTTCCAGCCTAATTTCAAAGAGGTCAGAGGTGAGCGAGCCTGAGAAGTACTGACACGACCCAAAATTTTCCCGAGCGAATGGCAGAATTTTCATGATGTTTGCCAGAGAATAAGAAGCCTATTGCATCATATTAACGGCGTAAATTTTGCAAATGATATGGTGTACTGTAGAGAGTACTGGTGGGGGATTAAACACATTAGCAGTGGTGGACGCCGCACCTGTTCACCGGTTTAAAGAACTTATTTTGGCGTGTACCAGCGTGTTTTTTTTTCCGATATGCCTGAATTCTTCCTGGTTTTGTAATTTCTTTTCTCAGTCCCTAATGCCCCGGGGATGGCGCTGGTTGGCAAACTTTATGTTACGAAATGGGAACCATTCAAAAAAGGCGCAAATATGCGCAACAACTACTGGAAATATATGTAACTATAGAAACTCATCTAACTAATACTGAAAGTTTTGTAATTCTATCGTAGCATATTTTTTAAAGTCAATTTAAATATTTGAAGAGGGATTAATGAGGAAGTTCGAAGAGAGAGGGAATAATACTATAAATCTAGGACTCAAAAGTGCTCGAACAAATGTAACACAATGCATTACCACATACCATTTGCTAAAATATCATGTATGAATTTATAGTTCCTTAATTTTAAACTATTTTTCGGGTACTTGCAAGCACCAACGGATCGGGTGCCGTCAATGCCTGGGTGGAAAGTCGGCAATATCGACGCATAACTTTACGAAAGTGCAATGTTGTAGAAACTTAATTAATCCCTACCATAGGTATAGGTCATGATAAATCTACTAAGTTACGATATAACTACATTGGAGTGAATGTTTTTTTCGAAAATTTTTTTTTCCGAAAATTTAAAAAAAATGACTTTTGTCCCGCTAGATTAGTGATGGAAACCACTGGTATTTTCATCGTCGGATGCGACGGCCGACCGTTTTTCTTCCCGGCGGTAACAGGGCGTACGTCGTAAACCTGATGAGAGGTTGCTAGTGCATATTCAAGGCTTTATATTGTGAATGGTTACTTTAAGTTGGTTTTTGAATTTTTTCTACAGATTTAAGACGGTGATGGATCAATAATTGCGATTAATTCATGATAGTCCTACCTTTTTATGTTGGGGACATTGTATTTATATGTCCCAATTTACAGCATGGCCATGTCATCAAGTAATGGAGGATGGAGATGAGAAGTCTTTCAACTAGATGATACCAAACACCATGGTGCTCGCCGCTTCCCGTCGTGGAAAATGAGCTCCTGGATGAAAAAAATCGATAATATCCGCGTCGATTACGCGCCGTGAAAACATCGCGCTGGCGTGCCACAAATCGTCATCAGTGGCCCTATCACCGCCACCAAAACGTGGAAATTTTCCATCGAGTTATTTTTTATGTCTGTCACATACGCTGCCAGTAAAACTAAATGCTGAATATCCCCGAGAATAGAAGAGACATAAATGCAACTGCTTTGAGACTTTACATGAGACGTAGTGGTCCATGATTAGTGTTGATTACGTGAAGATGAAATCTAATTATTTCGCTAAAAAAGCATTTTTATCCACATTAATAACGAAAATTACATGATAATTTTCGGAAAATAATTGTCAATATTGAGTGGAGAGAGGGCAGAGAGGAAGAAAGAGAAAGAAAGTTTGGACCTTGTAATTGAGGGTAGGAGTTAAGAAGAGCTTGAAATGGGTAAAAGAGCTCCTCCGTAGTTATCCGTAATGGGATTGAATAAGCATGAGGTACCAGTTTTGAAAGTGGAAAGAGAGGAAGGAACTATGGAAAATCTACCGATATTGAATTGAAGAACAGTTGTCATGACTTCATGGGGTTAAACTACCAAGAGAAGATGAACGAATGCGATATCGCGGTCTTCCTCTTCGTTTCTTCTTCTTTCGTCGTGTTAGGGTAAGTGAAGGATGTGCGGAGGAGGAAGACTGAGTACGCACGAACATTCTCCCTCCATTTTAAATCTTTTGTAATCACATGAATGACAATAAATCTGAGGAGTGAATGATAGTTTCTGCGTTCGAATCAGACTCGATTTATGGACTCTACTCGTCGTTTTTTTTAGGGGGTTGTATACCACGACCGAAAACGCTTCCGCAGACGTCAACGCGGTTTTATTGTACGACTCTGCTTTGCTATCTGAAGTAAATCTGTTGGTGCCGGTCTCTGGAATTAGTATTAATGTTTACATTAATATTACAAATAAAGTGTTATAAATTGTCACTTTTTGCAGTTTACACAACCATTTCGACCGCGGAAGAAACGTAAATATTTTACAAAAATCAGGTCACCGCCATGACTCGAACGACGTATATTTCAAAAATTCTTCGCACTTGATCTTCATTTTTCGGGTTCTACAGCATTTTTTTGTTGGAAGGGACAACAGTTTCGCTGACACTACTGCCTGCGTCTTCAGGTCGAAGATAATCTTAATCC
Organism: Ceriagrion tenellum; assembly: GCA_963169105.1. Taxonomy (NCBI): domain Eukaryota; kingdom Metazoa; phylum Arthropoda; class Insecta; order Odonata; family Coenagrionidae; genus Ceriagrion; species Ceriagrion tenellum. The sequence goes on from OY720634.1 coordinate 53,271,119, forward strand.
CGTGAGACAGCACATAGGCGAAGGAAGGAATAGCTCCGAACCAATGGGGAAAGGGTAAGGAAAGGGGTTCTAGGAAAGGATAGATTCAAAACCCGGTCACAATTAGTTTGATCGCGTAGTGAACCAAGAAACCTGAGAGGTTGTGTTTGAAACCACACGGAATCATTCCGAGCACGTAACTAAGGAGTCACGTGGTACAATCACGAAGGGTTCGAGAATATGGATCGTTCAAACCACTCGGAAAAATCTCACTCAACCTTTTACATCGATTTTTTCTTTCGAAGATATTGTTAATGAGCTAAATGTTGCAATTAAAGACACTATGAACGACATATCAGACACTCCAGTTACCCATTCCAGAGGGTTAAAGTTACCAAAATCTCTACCCATTCGTTGTTGTATCACGTGACTCCTTAGTAACGCACTCGGAATCATTTCGAGCGATTTCAAACACACCTCCCCTGAGAGGTTGTGTTTGAAACCACACGGAATCATTCCGAGCACGTAACTAAGGAGTCACGTGGTACAATCACGGAGGGTTCGAGAATATGGATCGTTCAAACCACTCGTAAAAATCTCACTCAGCCTTTTACATCGAGTTTTTCTTTCGAGGATATTGTTAATGAGCTAAATATCGCAATTACACCATGAACGACATATCAGACACTCAAGTTACCCATTCCAGTGGGTTAAAGTTACCAAAATCTCTACCCATTCGTTGTTGTATCACGTGACTCCTTAGTAACGCAATCGGAATCATTTCGAGCGATTTCCAACACATCCCCCCTGGTCTTTATTTTTTGCCATCAGAAGACCGATTTCCGCTTTATGGAAGAAAGCAGTTCCGAGCTTCCCTTGCCTATGTGTGTGCCTACGTACGTTTGCCGGTAGCCATTCGTGCCCCCCTCATACGAATAACGAAAGAAGCCACTTTCCTTGGGTCACCCCCCGCCAAACGGGTCGGTTGGATCCGTGGCGCAAGCGACTCCCGCCACGCAGGAGGCAAAACTGACTCCGTTTCCACTGGGTACCACGAAGAGGAGTCGTACGAGCAGACGCTTGCCTATCAAGAGCTCTTCTCTTCACAACAGTGATTCGATTCTCTTGCGGACTTCATCCAATATTCAACTCAATGGAGGATCATCAAAGTGTAAAAAAATTACGTATAATAACTTCACAGTGAACATTCTCATGAACCGTTGCAACGCATTTTACACTGCCATCAATGGCGCTGTTGTCCGGGGAGGATAATGGAGGAAAAGGCGAAGATCACTCCCAGGCTGCGGCAGAAGCGGGAACTAAATGGACATTTTCGGCCGCGGTACCCAGCCCCCATAAATATTTTTCTTCCTTTTCACACGTTTTTGACGAGTTTTGCTTGACATCAGAGTGACAGGTAGCCTCATGGTTGGATTTTATTCGCTGAAAACGTTACATGAATTTCCTCAGAAGCCCCCATTTATAAAGTATACCCAGGAGTATACTTACGAGAGAAGACGTGTTCACATCACTCGAAAACACGCTTCTCGTTTTTCGCAAATTTATCTCGCGAACTATTTTCATTACTCTAGACATTCTTAAGTGTGCTAAGGTAGCTATTTTGTGAAAGGAGCTTGCAAAAGACGAGAAGAGTGTTGCTGAATGATGTATAGTACGTGTACATGTGCTCCAAAGTATGAAAAGATGAAAAATTATGCCAATCTAGAACAGAATTTTAATGATAATTTTGTTGCAGCACTTTTAAAATTAGTGGGGTATTCAATATCTTTTTGTGTATATTTCGCATCATGTGATCATATTATTTTCCTTATATAAACGTTATCCGTGTTTTTTAATTATTAATATAATTTATTTATTTTTTAAATTGTATCTCTTATAAACATTAAATATATGTACCAAAAAGTCTGAAATGCCGACGTAAAGGTCTACGACAATAAAAGTTTCATAATTATTATTATATACTCCTAACATCACCTCTCACAAGTTGTTCCTTAAGGATACTTAATTAATACAACGGAGGAAACTCGTCGAACCAAAGAGACTGGTGACTGTTAGGTATAGTGATAGGAGTAACCCGTTTGTTACGTTCACATTTCCTCCTTTGACCCTTTTATGTCATCAAATTCCACTTATTTTCTACTTCTTTTTTTCTCCTGTTATTGGCGCTCATACCTTTTGCTTAGCTTTGACTGGACAGCAATCGTCTTCGCGTGCATGTAGCCTTCCATTTGATCCATTAGAAGTTGTCTTCTCTATCGTGACGACTCTGTTTCATATCTTCCATTCATATTCAGGGTATCTACTATTATTGATTTCGAACACTAGGCTCAATCGATCAGACGTGTCTAATTGCTTATAATTTCATCGTAAACTCGCTCGTTAATTTATGGATGATTGATTCAATCTGGGTTCCAAGCTTGCTTTCGGGCAAATCGTGGAAGTGAATGCAGTGTAAGTATATTATTAGTATGATAAAGAAGGCACGAGACGAGAGACCATCCGGGCATGGGAAGGATGCTGAGCGGTGCACTTTCTGGGCAGGGGAAGAGAGGAGCCATTCAGATTGTGCACTATCTCGCCTCCCATTGCCCAAACAGGAAGAGAGGAGCAAACTAGGCCATGCATCTCATCTCCCATAAAGAACCGAGGAAGAGAAGAATATTAAGATTGTCGCAATATGGGTAACATGAATGGTGTCAGCACTTGGAGGCCAATGAGTTGGAAGGGGTGGGGTTCCGTGGTGATGCCCTCTGAGGGAGCGCGGGTGTGGGAGTAGCGCGCCTCGAGAAGTCTCGCGGGGACCTTGGTGCGGTGTAGATGCGGTGGAATAAAGTCTGTGTCAAACCAGCTACCGACTTGCTGAGGTTCCATTTCGCGGCCTGATAGACTTACTCGGCCCGCCATCTTCAATCACGTACGACTTGGTATGAAGTCACTCCCCCGAATTTTGCGGCAGCATCCCACTTCTGACACCAGTTTGTAAGTATAATTGCCGCGATGATTGTGGGTTCGGGGGGAAATGAATCAGGGAGCAAGTCGGTAGCTGGTTTGACACAGACTTTATTCCACCGCATCTACACCGCACCAAGGTCCCCGCGAGACTTCTCGAGGCGCGCTACTCCCACACCCGCGCTCCCTCAGAGTGCATCACCACGGAACCCCACCCCTTCCAACTCATTGGCCTCCAAGTGCTGACAGCAGATTATTTAACCTGGATATTATTGAACCTTTACTAATTTAGAAAACAATATGATAAAACATTCGTGTGGAGCGTGGTCTCTATGGATCGGAAGCATGGACCATTAGAAAAGCTGACCATAAAAACCAGAAACCTTCGAAACCTGGTGCTGGAGGAGGACGATGAAGTAAAATAGACGGATAAATTAAGAAATGATGAAGTTTGCAGATGAGTAGAAGAGGAAAGGACCAAACAGAACAACATACAGAAAAGACAAACCAGCCACAGTGGGTTTTGTGAAGAACGTAATAAAACGTAAAATAGAGGTAAATGTCCCAAGAGAAAGATCAAGGAATAAGTGGACCAAATATAATAAGAATATTCATGGACCAAATAAAGAAGAAAGTACATAGGAAAACGAGAGGAATACAAAGTCGAGAGGAATTGATACCAGGAGGTAAGGGAACAAGCAGAGAAACAAGGCAACAATTAGACAGGGAAGGGTGGTGGGCTGCAGTCAACCAATCTTAGGATTGAACGAGCAATGATGATTTTTTTCCCTTATGCAATAGCAGAAATCCTTTAGATAATATCAATCGGGACTATTCGGTTAAAATAATTATTTCCTCTTTTCAGTCGCATAGTTTTTTTTTAATTCAGCAGTGAAAATGTATGTAGTGACAGATATTCGGAGAAGCACGGATAATTTAAGTTGAAAACATTCAAAGGAACTTTGTATGAGCAATCGCTGGAATTCCATCTCTGTCTCTCCTTCGCGTACAAATGCGCAGCGCATGAAGTATAATGAGGGGTCAAGGGAGATACTGGGGTCCCCGTCATTCCTCATCGTAAGACGATGGAAACGTCTCAGCAGATTTCCATCCGGTGGCGACCCGGTGGTGCGGCGGTTCGGGATCGCAATTCGGAATTAGCATGGGGAACCTGTTTCGGCGACGGAGAAGTCACCTAGCCTTCTTCCTTCTCCGCTTCGAGAAGTATAGAGTCGAGAGAGAGTTGGGATTCGGCTGGGTTGGGGTGGGGTCCCGGGGAACGAGCAGAGAGCGCATTCTGTCGCCCTCTAATGGTTTACTGTGACAGCGTGAAGGATGATTAGCCAAGTGGGGAAGGGGGGGAAGGAGGAGAAAACAAATGAGGGCCGCTCTCCGCGCCGTGGCCTCCTCCCACACCCACCTCACCCTCCCTTCTTCCTTCCCCCTTTCCTCACCGACCCTCACATCTCTTCAGTTCACGAAGAGGACAACAGAGGGTGTGCGGATATTTATCTAGGTGGAGCCCTCGGCCTGATTGCGGAACTAGGAGGGAACGCTTAATTAGGGACGCGTCATTCGTGCCAATAGGAGATTACCGATGCGTCCGGGTGCCTCGACGGAAAGGCATGCGAAAGGGCAGTAGGTAGGTACCTCTCTCCGGGTCGTGTAATTAGAGCGAGGGATAGGTTAAAAGGCGAATCTGAAAAGGAGAAAAAAATAAACAGTGCGCAGATATTCCGGGAATTTGTTTCGTTGCATGTTCATCTAATGAGAGCCAAGAATGATCGCTTATGGACCTCGCTTCGCATGGTTTGGTACGAGTGTTTTTAATTTTGCACACCTAACATCGTTGGTAAATTTTGTATAGATAGTGTCACGCAGGACGTGTTGGACTCTTCTATGATTTATATAATTGCACAGGTATAATGGCCTGTAACACTGCAAGGGGTGCAGCGAACGAGTTACCGTCAGAGTTATCTCTATGCCGCCAAAAAAACTATCAATTTCTGGCGGCATGTAGTTGACTCCGGTTACCGTAAGAAATTCACCTTAACCCGGGAGTGGTCGCGTGTAAGACTTTTTCTCACACTTAGATTTTAAGCAACAATCTGCTCTATGTTTCTTTCAATATTTATTTAAAGCAAATACGATCGCTTTATAAATAAAATAATAAATATATGTAATCATCATTACGTATGCCAGTACTGGAATTGATAGTAAAATTATCTTGGAAAATAACAGATGGAACCAGCTTCCTATGAGTGCTTGTCCAACCAGCTTCTTCCCTTGACTCATTATCATTGATAAATATCTTCCATTCCTGATTTCAGTCTCACTTCTCAACGTAATTAATACAGTCTTGACCTCACGTTACGAGAGTCAAACACAACTGAGTGATACAAATATATGTAACGTTAGTGGTCGCGCGATAAGAAATAAGTCTCACACTTTTTACCCGGTTATATCAGAAAAATCATTACATAGCTAAGAACGCTTGCTCGATATTTTTTGGCATGACAGGTAAATAACAAGAAATAGAAACTCAGCTGGATGGAAAGAAATCCCGTTCCAATCCATTTATACAAAGCATTTCAACTTCAAATTTGTCGCGAGAGAAAATATTATGGCCCGACCTACGGCGAGTTAAGTCGATTTTTCGTTTGCTTTCAGATCCTTATTCTTCTGCTATGTTAAATGGCCATACGAAATTGGGATTGAGGCGCCAAAAGAAAGAAAATATTATATAGATTCTGAATTTGACGCTTCAATAATGTCAGGCGACGCATCACACCCGTCGACAGGTTGGATTTATGATGATTTCCGACCCCAGATTTTTGTTAAAGTCTTACCCCATCAACTTGAAATTTTTTATAGTATAAAGAATAGACCTTTGCCAAGGGAGGCTCGTATCTGAAACATGGAAATTGTATCCCGGAGCAAAATGAAACCATCTGGAAAACGGCAATATGTATGGTATATTTTTATTTAAAACTATTACTATTATTGACATATCTAAAACTAATGGAGATGTATCAATCCCTCTTCTATCGGAATGCTAAGTAAAAACCGTCACGGATGTAAGATAGAATTGTAATTGGTATATTTCTACAAGCTACCTGAATGGTTTTCGGCCATGATGTGCTCGGACTGTGATGCAATTAGTTCAGTCTTCTTTCACAGATCTTATATAAGCGCTGTCTGTACTTACGCGTAGAAGACTTGGCTACAACTTACCGACGACTGTCGCCTTGCGCGAGAGTTATAGATTGGAATGGATATTTGGGGAGGTGCCCGACGGCTAAGGTCATTTGCGCCATAGGGGATAGGTAAGGGAGGAAGGGTGAATAGAAACCCGGCGTCGGCGTTAGCCTGCTCTTAACGAATGGCGCCAAGGGGACCACGGCTTAAGGTCTCATCCGACAGACGGAGTACTCTACTTGAAGTACCCTCCACAAGACATTCAAGTAGGGATCGGATTTCCTCTGAAAAACATCCGCCTCTGCAGGGATTTGAACCCTGGCCGCCCGTGTGGTAGGCGAGTACTCTAGCCACCACACTAACCCGATCCCGCGCGAGTTATCCTGGAGTAGGAGACTCCTGTCGCTAAAACGCCTCGATCGGGTGCGAGTGACGCCATCTTGTGGATTTTTGACAGAACTTTTCCTTACCGAAGGGTATGATGCGTCCTCTTAAGGAAACGGGCTACTCCTTAGGTGTCTCTTCTTACAGTTGAGGGGGAACGGGATCTAGTAACATTTCAGTTCATACGTTCTCTTTTTGGAAACAAAGAACACAGTCATTAAACACGAGTGTCTTTGTAATTTTTGTGACACACATACGTATTTTAAGAAGAAACTATTAAATGAGCAATGAAGTACTCCGGAATTTCAATTTGATGTATGGTAAAGAATATACCCATCATTTCATTGGAGATATATTTTACTATGCGCAAAATATGTAAGTTTCGTAATTTGTGATTATTGTGCAGCAATACTTTACTGTATAATAATAGTATGGGATAATATTAAAATCCCTAGATTACAAACCGGTTTTATAAGATTTGAATCTCCTTTTGGGATATATTTCTACCAATCCAATTTTCTGCGGTTTGGACGCATGTCGTTATCCTGATTACCTGAATCTCATAAGATTCACGTCAGTGTAGTCATTCATAATTTCCAGTCTACTGTCCAAATCTCGAATCCTCTGAAATTTCATATCATCACCACGAGGTGTTCTGCCGAATAGACGTGAATGTCCTTTTAGGAAGAGAATTTATGGACAGTCAGAAAGGCAGATAGAGAAACTTCACTTTTTCCATTAAAAATTTTGCAAAATTATGCTTACTATTTTTTCCCAAGAAATTTGTACCAATTGTTTCCGATTTTTCATCATGTAAATAAGTTAGGTATAACAAGTATTGCAAAATTGAAAAAATATGAATTAATTTGTGAGGACTCGTATTTTGATTTTATTGCTGTTTATGAAAGGCTTTAGACAATAAATGGGGTATCATTGCCGAGATAATTTCCGGATAATGATTCATTTTGAAATTTCAATGCAGATAAGTTTCATTAATAGCCATTAATACTGAGTTTAAGGATACATGAGATCATTAATATCTACATCTACATCTGCATTGCAACCCTCGAGCCGCTGCATGGAAGAGTGGCAGGATAGGTTAGGACACCAGCCGTGTAACTATGTAAGGGATAAGGTTTTGGGAGGTGAAATGGTGACGTGTATTATGGGAGTGAATTTAGAGGAGCTCAGTTTGTGTTGTGGTCACTTATTGTGCGCGGAAAGAACGAGTTTTATTTCCTGTCTATTCGGCAATGTATCTACATTTTTTATCGCTTCTGTCAGCCCTAGAGATGTAGTGAGGCGTCATTATAATATTCTCTGTATCGCTCTGAAGAACACCAGTTCTGAATCTCTCAAGCAAGCCAAGCCTAGCGTGCATCCTCCGAGTCTCTCATCATTGATTTGCAAATGCTTTATCAACATACGCTGTCTTAAACGCTCACCCAATAGAAATATTACAGCAATTATGGTCAGAACAATCGAACTACCTCAAAAATTCTCTATCCTCTGAGGAAAAATCGTCCAGCTAATATTTTCATATAAAGTATGAAGCCAAAATTCCCTTTAACGTAGGGATATATGAATCTCATATTTCATCTTTACTGAAACGTGTCGTGCCATGCCAATACGACAGTCCCTGGCGTATGAAAGATAGCCGTTACACAACTCGTCAGAGGATGACGTTTAACAGCTACCGTTAAAATTTCCATCGATATGTATAGTTTTTTATTTTGTAATATTGCATTTTCTCTCCATTCTGCCATGCTCACGGCTTACTTCATTCCCGAGTCAGTTTTGCCTCGCTTGCATCGCGTCGGTTTTATGATGCCCGTCGCTACTCTTTCATATGTTCCTTTTTTTCTTGTACATATTTTGCACATGGCATGGGCCCGTCAAAAAAGGGGGATACTGGGGACACAGCGCACCCGAGTTCGACACGACGAACAACGCGACACGGTTCGTTTATTTTTTCCTCCCTCTCTCCCGCGTCCGCGGCGGCGGCGGATCGCGCTTGTTTCGAATGAAGTCGCTGCCGCCACACGTCGGAAGGGGGCTGAAGGAGAGGAACGGACGGAATTTGCCCTCCCCCCCCCCCACCTCATTCCCCATCTATTTGGGTGGGGCGGGGACAGGATCGCGGATTTTATGAATATCGGAGGCTATGCCGCTGGAGTGTTAGCGCTTGTTTCTCGGTTGGCTCCCGAACAACAAACATCCTCTCTTCTCTTTCGCCGCACGATGGCAGTAAAAACTGGCGAAGACTCAATATTTCTTTTTCATCCGGGGCGAGTGTTGTTATAGTAGTTTGAACCATGACTTCTCAACCCGATAGTTCAGTATTACTAGTCGGTCCTTCAACCCTAAGATTGGTTTACTGCAGCCCTCCACCCTTCCCTAAGTAGTTCCCTTACCTCCTGATATCTCTTCCTATGCACTCTCTTCTTTATTTGGACCATGAACTTATTCCTGGCTCTTCATCAGGGGACTTTACCCTATATTTTGCCTTCAGTTATGTTCTTCACAAACCAATTGTCTCTCATAGAATGTCCGATCCATATAGTTCTTCTTTTCTCTGTGGTGTTGCATATGGTCATATCCTCTTCAACTCTTATCTACACTTCATCATTTCTCATTTTATCCATTCATTTTATCTTCAGCATCCTCCACCAGCACTAGGTTTCGGAGTCTTCTAGTCTGTTCAGATCAGTATTACTACCCAAGTTCATATTCCGATATTTTTCTTCAGATTTCCAATTTCTATTTCGTTGTCATCTGCTGAGTCATCAAGTCCAATACTCAAGTAAATGAGTGGGATGCTGATCTATGGACCATTAATTTGTCTTTCGCTAAGTAAGCTGAATCTGACGTCAGGTTTTACTGGGCCTTTACTCGATGCCTACAACTAGTCTTTCTCTAACGTCGTACTAACCTTTTCTATCTTGACGGCGCAAACGACATCAGTTATCGGCCTCCATTCGAAAATCAATCGGTGAAGCCCGAGTAGGATAATTTTTCTCTCCAATATATGTACACTCGTACGCATACAGGTTTCTTGTAGTAAAAATCTAAAGGGTTGTTCAAGTTTGTGAAAAACACTGATTAACTTGTTTTCCACATTTATTTAGGAGGAATCCGGAGATATATAGATCCGTCATATTTCAAAGGGGTAAGCAGCTACTACCTGAAGGTCTTCTTCTTCGAACTGAATGCGCTGACAGTAGTGTCAGCGAAACTGTTGTCACTCAAAACAAAAATACGTGGTTAATCCCGAAAAATGAAGGAGGTGAGGGTAAGCAACTTGTTTACGAGTGAGGTTTACAGGTGAAACTGTTTTGCCAACTATTTTTTTCTGCATTTCTCTTTATGATTTTGATTACAAAAATATTTTCAGTATGGATTAATAATAATAATTCATGGTGTTTTGATAATAAGTCTCGTGTACCTGCCTGCTTAAGGTTATCCTTGCAAATTCAATGCCGAGAAGACTTTCGTGGCAATCTGTAAGTGTAATCGAGTGACAATTGCAATTCCGTAATACACGGGTGAAAAACTCATCTCTTAGAACAAAAAACATTCCGTCGCCGCGTTGAACAGGTTCCGTTAAATTCAGGACCAATTATATGATTCTCATGTCGCCGATACCGATCAAGGATTTTTTTTTCGTGGGCAAGTTCCCGCGGTATACAGGGTTCTTTAGAGAGAGTTTTCAGGGTATTGCAAAAAGTTCAAATAGGAGTTTGGTTTAACAAGTAAATAATCACACATGCAATTTCCAAAAATCACAATTTTTTATCATCTCTTACAAGAACAGGATTTTTCTTCCAAAAGCTGGAACAAACCTTCATATGACTCTATAAATCCAGTGCCCTTCCCTTGAATATCTAGATGCAATTGCATTTATAGTATTTAGGGAGGTATTATCGCTCTATGTTCCCAGTCGTTTTCGTCGGATGGTTGTTTGTTTGAATAGATACGTTTGCTGAAATAATTTTCTTCATTGCGTGAAGGTGGCTTGGTTCGATAGTAGCAGGCCTCTATGAGGAATAGGAGACGGTCGGATGGAGACACGAAGTTGGTGTTTGACTACTCCCAACGTTAGGCATCATGGGGTCCCAAGTTTAACCCTCAGATCACCTAGGTAATTGACCCCTTATCACTACCAAATGGGGTAACTTGGTTACCCCATTAATTATTTTACATAAAAGTTAAACTATTCAGTATTTATCTTTAATACCATGTTTATATGATATTTTTACCTTAACTAAATTTTAAATATATCATTTTAGTAATAATATTGTATTGTATTATTGTATTATTATTGTATTGTATTATTGTATATTAAGTATTGACTTCATTTAAAAGATATATAAAAACAATATACATTCCATTATGAATCACTCGATATAATAACCCACAGATATACCATTACAATTACTCAAAAACATTCAACAATGTATTAACTCTCTTTCTGGAATCAGTGAATATTATGAAATAATATTTATTGCACTGAACCCAACTTATGACTTATTCCAATGGATTTACGTATGAAACAGCTTCGATACTTTAGTTACCAACGAAGGCAATCTGGTTACCCGTAAGGTATTTTCTCCGAACAAATTATTGGAAATAAAATAATATTTCTTCGTAAGTAGGTTCTAAAAATCATCCAAGAACAATTTATGGGAAGCATTACATCACCGAAAAAGTTTCACAAGTTCTACTATTATAAATGTCACTTGGGGTAATCTCGTTACCCATCTTGGCGGTAAGAGGGTTAACTTCCCATCCAATGGATGTAGTTCAGCACTTTGCGAGTTCTCATAATGACACTCGTCGGGACCGGAATTCCGCTGACAAAATCTCAATTTAGAACCCACGGTCTTAGGGATGGGTTGTCGGTAGTTAATCCACCACACAAATCTGACCCCTGGTCGCATTCTATTGAGATAAACTACTTTAACTTAGTTTTTCTTGTTGAATCAGCTGTATTTGAAATATTGCTGCTACTATGTCATTGCGTCAACAAAAACGTTTTTTAAAATGATAGATTTACTTTGGACGCCATGATTTTTAATAGAGACTTTCATTATTCACATTTTCTCTTTTAATACACCTCAAAATTAGGATGATTTGAATTAAGACAATACCCAATCAAGAACTTTTGTGTGAGCAAAACGCATTGATCGGAATATAATTTTGAATTGCCTGCAACCAACCCCGAAATGGATGAATCCGGTCTGTGCCATAAAAATGGCCTTTTAACTATAATCATTGCCGATTTAAAGTAAAAAATGAGAAAATTGCTGTAAAGTGCTACTCTGTGGTGCGGCGGAATGATTACAAAAGTCTCAGCCGGTTTCAGTTTTACGCGAGCAAAACTAGGAATACTCCTCGATTATGAATATCAAATTAAATAGATTGCTTCTAGTTAGATAGCTCGATTTCATAAACTCACGGTTCACTTAAATTCTTTACACCTTGAAAAACATGACCCTTCTTCCAAAAACTAGGAATACATTTTGCTTGTTAGAATGAAAATCCAGTGTTGCCACGCATAAATGGTCGTTCAATCCTAAGATTAGTTGAATGCAGCCCTCCACTCTTTCCTGCCCGATGTTAGTTACCTTACCTCCTGGTACATCTTCTTATGTACCATCCTCTTTATTCGGTCCATAAACTTATTCCTGGGTCTTCCTCTGGGGACTTTTCCCTCTATTTTACCGTCAACTCTTCACAAACCCATTGTGTCTCAGGGTGCGTCCATTGTCCAATTCATCTGGTTCTTCTTTCTGTATGTTTTTCCACAAGGCCATATCCTCAACTACTCTTCTGTACACTTCATCATTTCTTATTTGTCCGTCCATTTTATTTTCAGTGTCCTCCTCCAACACTAGGTTTTGAAGGCTGGTTTATGTTATTGCGTACAAAAACGCTGTTTTTTATAAACTTTATTGTTGTGTGGAAAGGAATTTTCTTAGCCTGTCAGTTTGGCAGCGTATTAGCTCTCTTATTTTATCGCTTGCAATCGGTCTTGAGATATTGGCGGGGTTTAAGTAATATATTCCGTGACGTACTGAAACTCGCCGATTGGAGTTTATCAATTGAACCCAGCCTAGCGTGTAGTCTTCCTAGTCTCTTGCTATTTCTAACCTAATCCTTCCATCAGCTGCGGTAGTTTCTTTTCACTCTTAGTAGATTTTAACGACTGCGTGCGACTTTACTTCGTATAATATTGCTTCGCAAAATAAGTCCTTCCGTATCTGAGGACTTTTCATTCTGTTTTACCTTCAATTCTCCACAAACCCATTGTGTCTCAGGGTGTGTCCAATAAGGCTGATTCTCCTTTTCTGTGTGGTGTTCCATATGGTCTTTTCCTCTTCTACTCTTCTATTTACTTCAACTATTCTGATAAACTTGGCGAGCTCATGTGTGACTTCGTAGAAATTAATCATGATGTAAAGAACACTTTGTATCTGAGGAATACACCTTTGCATCTAAACTAATTGTACGACTGAAAATAAATTGTGGAAAAATACATGGTGTTATTTGCATCTTCATCTTTTCTTATTTTGTCCATTCGTTTGGTATCCAGCATCCTCCTCCGGTACCAGGATTTGAAGGCTTCTAGTCTATTCTGGTCAGCTTCTCCAATGGTCGCCACTGTACATTTCTAAATGAAATAGTCTTGTAGGATCTGAGTCTTTCCCGGGCGAATGCTTAGAATGAAGAGTACTCGGGTTTCCAGCTGGTTAATTGTGTTAAACTGCACCGACGTTTTGATGACGTAGTCTGCCATCGTCTTCAGAGTGAATTCCTGAAGAATACTCTGAAGACGATGGCGGACTACGTCATCGAAACGCCGGTGCAGTTTAACACCACTACCCGGCTGGAAACCCGAGAACTCTTCACTCTAAAATAGTCTTGATGGTTTTTAGCGAAGACTACCCGTTTTGCGATCGCTCTCCCCATGTAATTTATATTCTCTCTCTCTCTCTCTCTCTGGTGGCATCGATTCGATCGTTGACTTCCCGGCGTAATGGAGCAGTAGAGTGTTGTCGGCGAGTCCGATGACGGGTTTACACGAGATGCGTGGAGAAGGAAAGGCGGGAGGGGAGGAAGGAGTGGTTGCATTGTGAAGGGAGGAGCCCCGAGGAGAGGATGACGAGGGGAGGAAGGAGGCCGAGAGGAATATTTCGGTTTAAAGGAAGATGGGGAGGGAGAGAGAGAGAAGAAGGGAGATTTATCGCTCCGGGACTCATATTCTTCCCTCACGGGGGAGCGGCCTGCGGTTGTAACGGCTCAATATAAATTACGACTTAAACGCGGCTGTTTGTTTTTTCTTTTAATCCCGCGATATGGTGCGGAAAATCGTGGGAGCGGAACGTGAATCTGTCTAAAAATTTAAAAAAAAATATAGCGAGGGAATGCTGCGGGCGTGGCGTTTTTGAATTTCCGCTGCCAGGGAGAAATCGAATAAACTCGTCAGCAAAATTATGTCGGAAAGCTCGCGCGTGTGAATAAAATATATATATATCCAATTTTATGGCGAGGTAAATTAAATTTTGTTGTTTGGTATGAGCATATATTGGTATCTCGTTTGCGTCTCGCTGGAAAATTAATCTGACAGCTCTCTTTCACTTAGCATGTATTCCTATTTTTATCAAAATTCAAATTACAACTGAAAAATGTATTGTAATTGGTTGGTGCTGCAGGACATTTGGCTTTTACTTCCTGATTTTTTGTGTGCCTCGGTAATTGGGTAGTTGCTTCCCTGAATTTTTCTTCATTTTACGTTTCACGATTACTTAATATTAGAATCACTGGAGGGGTCATTTTAATCCCTTTTAATTTTTGAAAACTAATTACTTCTGACTGTCTCTTTCCAGCTCTTTCATATTTCTTGATTTTAATGTCTTTTTGTAGGAGAGTATGATGTAAAAATCAGAACCTCATAGTACAAACAGTTTTCAACGTACATCACCTTCTACCTATTAGTACAGAAGGGGTCATTTTGACTCTAGACTATCTCTCCCCTATTTTTTTCTGGTTTATGTCATTATGAAATGTAGCTTTACTATCATTCGTTGATTTATTATGCATAGTTCAGCAGCTGGACGTGAATGCCCACGAATATCACGAAGATAGGCTTCGCGTAAGGACTTGTACGCACTGGACAGAAGTCCCGGTTCCTAGTCTTCATGCGCCGTATTCTATATGTAGAAATGGATAACTATAGTAGGTTTATAAAAAACTTTATTCATGCAAAATTATGTACAACGAAAGATAAAAGATATTTTCAAAACAATTTACATATTATTTCAATTAAAAATGTCGAATTTCTTAAGGGGTCAAATTGACCTCTGTCGGCATATACAATAGGTATGACGCAAAATACGGAATTTCCAATGTTATGAAGCATCCGAGGATGCTTCTCCAATCGTATGAGTAATTTATAAGTGTGAAACCGAGTAATTATTGACATCTCGAATGGAAAATCGGTATTAATATACTAACTAATAATATCTATTTATTCCTGCAATAATACAAATCTTAGAGGAAGAGAATCATGCTGGGTAATGGTTCACAGATGTAAATTGTTCGACAATTTTTTTCCCTGTCTTTTGAGATGACCGATGTTTTTAGTCAAATTACTTTCAGCGACGAAGGAAAACCGATGAATCTTTCAATAGGCAGCGAACTTATTTCTTTCAACAGTGAACTAATTTACAAGGAAATTGGTATCGAGCCAAAGTGTCTGGGGGAACTGGTGATTATTTCATGGTATTTAAGTTTTCAAGAAATGATGTCAACGGTATAAACTGAACAGTTTTAGTTGAACAGGATGAAAGAGTTGAATCAACATACAGTAGATCATAATCGTCGGAGGCAAGGCTAAATCCATGGCGTGGGATGACGGAAATTCGCTTACATATGATGCGTTATATCTTGCGGATTAATACTTTGTCATTGCCTATTCCAGTATTCATCGTGCAGAGTATCTGCTGGTAGCGAATTCACCAGTGAGTTAGCGGAATTTTGTATCTATTGTCTCTTAAACGAAAATTTCTAACTATATGCCATATACTATGCGTCCCATATTGTTATACGATTGTTCTGTTGTCAGATTATGGAACAGTATTCCCAAGGATATTAAGGATTCTGTCTCTTTATCTGTATTCAAGCAAAGATGTTTTCATTATCTACAAGCCCTAGATAGAGTGTAACTTGTGGTTTATTTTCACTTTTTATTCTCTTTTATTTTGACTTTACATAATGTATCCGCCCATCCCTATTCATTTTGTTTGTAACATATGAGATCTAAATATTTTATGCATTCTGTATGTTCCTAATGGATGATGAAAAAGTCCAAGAGCAATAAATTATATTGTTATTATTACACGAGGAGAAATTTTCTCTCCTAACGAAGGTGATCCATACTCTACCTTTCTGATCCCAGCGTTGAAATTGGAGTTGATCCCCTACCGTGAGCTTCGTTGGATCATGAGAACGGCCCGGAAGGAGGATCAGTCCACGTAGACGTCTCAGCTTACGAAGGGCGCCCATATTCCCCAAAGTGGAAACATGAGCGGGGCGGAATGCGGGTGGCTTGTTAAGAGAGAGAGTTCGGGAGATGTTCTTTAGAGAGGAGGCGAGTAAGCCGAGGACGGAGGTTCAGACCCAAAATGTCAGCTACTCATGATCCGGCGTGAAATAGTTGCATGACCTTTGACGGCATTCGAAGGTGAAAGATTGGCCTCCGGTGAGCCCAGTGGGTACTCTAGAGATTTGGTAGGACCCTGTACACTTCCTCTTCCCACCCATCCCTCACTCGTGATGTTCCCATTCTCTCTTCGTGTTAATCCGCGCGTTTGTACATGCGGCTCTCAATGAAGATGAATGGACGCGGCTAGTCTTCCAGTAAAATGGAAATGATGGATGCGCAAAAAAATTAGTTGGTCTATTCGGAAAGTTTTTCCCGCCTTCCCACATCAAACCGATGACCCGATTATTGATTGAGTTAGCTGAGTGAATGAACTTCATTAATTTTATCGTTGGGCTACTGAAAGATCAATGAAAAATGTTGGTTACTGCGGGAACCCATATCGACACTTATGGCCAGTTGCAGGAGCGACACACATGTATTCTATGAAGTTATGAGACCCATAAGCCATGGCAATCAATCAACAAAAGTTGCAGAAACATTAGACAAATTTATTGGTTTCATAACTTATGGCATGGAGTTACGAGTTCCATAAGTAGCCAAGATGGCGGATGCGCAATAAAACGCTCGGAGACTTAATTACTACATTAAACAGTTGTTGTGAGGCAACTGACCAGTTAATTTACTGTTACTCACTAAATTTTACCTGGATTTGCAATGATTCATAGGTTAAACTTTCATATATTTATCCGGCGATAGGAGATTAGATCAAATATTCGAAGCAATAGGTAAATATAGGTATATAAATGTGCGAATTTCCACAGAGATAAAATCATCCGCCTTGACCGGGATCCCGGTCCGTGGCTAGTCCGGATAGCTTAAAATGTGTCAGATAGGTATATAAGTTACTAGTAGATGAGTTCCCGCAAACCGAATGTTTTATGACATTGATGACTTCGTGGATCTCATAACTATAGGTTTCATAGCTAAATATTCTTGCAACCGGCTATTAATCAAATAGTATGTCCGGCAAAAAGTTTACATTTAAGTTATTTAAACTGACAATATGTGATATTTAGAAACAAGAAAATTAAGTTTCATAATTACCATCAGCATCACTTCTGATATTTCATTCGGAATGTCGGATGTAGGACCTTAGAAGTATGCTTTCATAAACGTCAGAAATGCAGACCCAGAACTTTATCTGGTCATGCCATTATGGCATCGGTGAATTTTTGGTCAGACCTACTATTTCTGGTGTTTTTTCGCCATGCACTTACGTTGTGAAAATGATGGGCGCGAGATGATATGAGATTGTAGAGATTTTTCCGGAAGCATCTGGCATCGTATGTGGTTGTTGTATTTCTTCCCTAAAGTTCAAACTACCAAGTGTCAATGGCGATATTAACATGATCGTTGGTGCATAGAAGGTGCTATTTGACTGCTTTGATTATGGCCATCTAGTAGAACAATTCATGAAACTTCTACTCCAAGATTAATTGTTTTTGTCCCACAGTTGGGGATGGTTTCCACCACGAAATCCAATTCCTCTGCAGAAAAATTTAGCCGTCACTCTTAAATTACACAACATGGCGAAAATTGGGTCGGTTTGGTAGGGGGTTAGCGTGTTTGACTCTCGTTTCTACGATCACAGGTGACGGAAAATATTTTTCCTGACTCTGGAATCCAACATTTATATGCTACCCGAACTGGCCCTACTACTACTGAGGGTCAGCAGTCTCAGCAGAAGGCATTGATGGCGCAGGTCAAGGAGATCGGACCGGTATCAACAGCCACAGATTCGGATGAGAGTGAAGTACACGGAATCTTCCGGGGTACTGCGATGTGAAAGGCAACGGGGAATTCACCACATTAACCATCCCCAGAAGATGCAGCCCTGTATTCTAACTAAGTATGGCATTATTGCATTCCTCCCTGTAAAATATTCCGGAGGTAAAATAGTCCTCCAATGGGATCTCCGGGTGGGGACTGCTGGGAGGGGAACATCGGTTAGAAAGGTCAGGGGAAAAAATTATTCACCACATTATTATCCCTATCCTGCACTTTTTCATTCTTCTCCAGCTAATTCTCCACTGAAGAAACTGTTGATTGGTAATATGGCATGAACGTTACTTTTATTTTCAATTATAAACTCACAATATTCTTTAACTGGGTAAAATTAGCCGGTAACTAATACAATGACCCTTGTAAAGGGTTTACGAAAACATTTTTTGTCAAATTCATGAATGAGACGATAAATGGAAATGACTAATATTAACAATGTTCTACGTTTCCTGATGTTTTGACAGATGGGATACAATTACTTTTACGAGTGCACATCTCTCTAATCACGCGTGAATGTATTCCGAACAATCTTCTGAGCAGATGGCTACTTTGACTGATTTTTCTCTTTCGAAGGCACTATTGATTTAATCAGATAGCGCCATTCGTCCCTGCTGTGCGATTAAAATTTCCTTTCCGTTCATTTCGTCGCGCTCATGACTTATCCGTCCGGAAAATCGGTCCATTTAAAAAAAGTGCTCATTTGAATAATCGAATGTAACCCCCCGAGATGGACCATTCTTTACGCCTCCACGGGGAGAGGACGGACTATTTTGAGGTGGATTAGGTGCGGTTTTCCGTCTTGAGGTACTAGGGACGTTGAACTGTGGACCCGCTCGTGTCTTCCGCAAGAGAGTGCTAATGCAGTCGCTGGGTTTCCCTACACTAGTCCCCTCATCCCTAAAATTGCGGGTGGGTCTGGGTTCGAGAATGTCAACCATCACGTATGAAGTTCATGCGTTTTTTTTATTGTGGGCCGTTTACCACGGCCGAAAACGATTCCGCAGAGCCTCCGCGCTTTGATGTTACGGCTCTGTTTGCACAGAGCGTAAGGATAAGGATTAATATTTACGAATGGTGTTGCAACTTTTCTCCTTTTGCTGTTTAGATAAGCTGTTTTTTCTATTTGCACCTAATCCACCTCATATGAAAATTGGGTTCGAAACATAAACTAACAGATCTTTAATTGAAGACGTTTTTGTCTTCGCTGACTCGAACAGCAGACGATGTGCAGAAGATATATTTCTCCTCCCACCTTCGTTCACAATATATGGTAAATCTTCATATGGTTAGAAGTGGAGGTTAGAAGAAATTACTTACGTACCACATATTTACTTGGATTTCGACGATCGGCGCATGCGCAGGCCACTCGCATTACCCCGCCGTTTATTTTTACAGCGGACGCGCGCGTTGCAGGACATTATGTTCATCCTATCTTTTGTGTGTTTGACTATATAAACCACCAATTTTCGTTTTTCATTGAAATATATGGGTTTAAGTTATTGTATATATATATATATATATATATATATATATATATATTTCAACCAAAAATGAGTTGTCAAACATCGCGTTTCTTAAGCGCAAAAGAAGCACAATTTTCATATTTCCGTTTTTGTGGTCCCATTGTGCCGAGGTTGCGAGCCACAAATTTAAGTTTATGCTATTAAAGTACAGTCCTGAGTCCTTACTGTTTGAAAAAATTATGTTTGACAATATTTTATTATTAATTTTGGAGATATTAGGCCCTAAACATGGATAATAATTAAGGAATTGGAAAAATAAAAGTTATCTAGGAGCTCAGAGTATAGATCTAGGAATCTAAAAGTTGATAAAAACAGATTAATATCCTTTAATTACGAAAATGTCATTATATTTAAAATATGACGGCTAAATCGTCATTTATTGGAGATGGAGTTCGGAGCTCCGATTTGAGCAAATTTGTGATATTTGAATTGTCATAACATTAACATTTATAGTTACAGAAGGCTAATATTTGGCAAATCGTCATTCCTCATTGCATTCTTCCTATGTGCCTAAATTCGTGAAAATCTGAGACGGTCGAGCCACGAGTGCATAACCATTTGGTTGAGTTTGCGTGGAATCGCCCATAACTATTTCGACCGCGGAAAAAACGTGAATTTGTGGAATATCATATGATCGCAATGACGCGTACGACGTATATTTATAAAATTCTTTGCGCTTATTGTGGGAATCTTTATTTTGTGGGAATATTAAGAGGAAATCTTTTAACTCTATGACGAATTATCAAAACGTTGAATATTAAGTGTAAAGAGGTCACAGTGAACATAATCTTGAACCCTTGTAACGCAATTAATACTAATCCATCAGTGGCGCTGTTGCCCGGGGCGGGTAATGGAGGGGAAGGCGAAGATCTCTCCTTGACTACGGTAGAAGCAAGAACTAAAAGGGCGTTTTTGGTCGAGGTATACAGCCCCCTTAAGGCCGCTCAACACAGTACATTTTACTGTACATTTTATCATAGATTGTGCAAGCAAATGAATGGAAATAAATCAGATTCTATTTCCCTTTCAGTCATGCAGATAATCATAAACTTTTCCGCTTCATGCGGTACAACTTTGCTCGTTAAAGTGTCCATGCGTTCGTTTGTACAATTAAATGCACCGTATAAAGCGGCCTTTATATCAGTGGAAAATCAAATTAATAGATTGTGTTATATTTATGGGTGTTTCTATCTGTTAGATACAAAGACTGTTACGATTTCCAAACTTTTATTTTCCTCGCCGACCACGGTTTTAGGATATAATTCCAACATAAGGGATCTGCAACCGTGGTCGTAATGCGCTGAAACCATGGTCGGTGACGATAATAAAAGCGGGGAAATTGTACCAGTGTTTATTTTCAAATATGGAGTTCCATAGGTTCCACAAATTTTGTGCCAATACGCTCTCTTGTGTTTCAGATAAACAAAAGCTCAAATTTGTGACAAGTTCTTGAAATAAATTTTTTTTAATTAATTAACGTATCTACCCAAGCTTGATAGTCATAATATTTCCGAACTGCCAAAACGTTTCAGGACGCTTCGTTATACATACTCCTATAAATACTAAGCCGTATACATACCATACGTTCACTTACCCGTAAAAAATCACCACACTTGAGTTGTGCGTATGACCTCTGTTGTCGGACGCCCTCACCAAATAATCAACCATTAGGCGGGCGAAGTTTGAATGAGTTGAGCTAGTGAATAGGGGAACCGAGGAGATATGGACCCGGCCCACGCGCTCATCATCCCCAGGTTGAAGGATCGCTCCCAAATTTTTTTCAAACGTCGGAATCTAATGTCCGTCGTTAATAACGCGTGTGAAAGGAGGAAAAGAAAAAAGAAAAACCCATTGGGAGAGAGAGAGAGGGGCGTGGCCCTTCTTTTTATTTAAAAGGATTCGGGCATAGCGGGAAACCTGTGACCCTGTCGTGCCCGGGTCCGCATTCCA
Source organism: Ceriagrion tenellum (assembly GCA_963169105.1). Classification (NCBI taxonomy): domain Eukaryota; kingdom Metazoa; phylum Arthropoda; class Insecta; order Odonata; family Coenagrionidae; genus Ceriagrion; species Ceriagrion tenellum. Next base: position 53,292,632 of record OY720634.1, read on the forward strand.
TCAAAAATATTGCGCCCGGTCGGTCGTTGTCTTTTTCTCCATCCGAAAGGGACGGGATGATCGCCGCCCCTCTCTCTCTCTCTCTCTCGGAAAGAAAGGCCTCTTGGCAATACCTCTGCCTTCCTTCACGGAGCGCGTGTCATTCTCCACGCCCGTCACCACTCCCTTCAGAGACGAACCCCGGGGTCCCCTCTCTTAAAAGCCCTTTCGCATATTTGGGCTCTCTTAGCCCATGCGCATGCGCTCTCGCACATAAGTCATATTCATGCATTTTAAAGTCGTTTATTCGACCCATCCTCACCCTAGTATTCTGGATCTTTCCACGTCGCCACTCCCACCTTATCCAGCGTTGCCACGTCAACCATGCAATTGACTTTTTGGTGTTTTCTCTTCCACGCAGCGGCGATATGCTACCGCGTAGATCACTGCTACGAGCGGACATATAGTGTATCACAACTTTTAGAGGGATTATGGGGGGAGCCCCTAAAGACTCTGAGGCTACACGCTAGCCTTAGGTTGCTTGAGAAATTCAGAATTGTTGTGTTTCCGAGCGATACAGAGAATATTATCATGATGCCTTACTAAATCTCTAAGTCTGACAGATGCAATCAAATTAGAGATACATTGCCGAACAGATAGGCACAAAAACTCGTTCTTTCCGTGCAAAACAAGCAATCACAATAAAAACTGAGCTCCACTAAATTCACTCACATAATGCACGTCACCATTTCACCTCCCAAGACCATCATTGCTCAGCTGGTGACCCAATACCCCCTGCCATACGCCCATGCGGCGGCCCTCAGGGTAATATTAGATGTGATGTTGATATCGTTGTCATTGGTTTGCTACAAATAAATAGTTGGTCCACAAGCAATTCTTCCCGTAATTTCTCCGGTCACAGAAGTTTTATCACGTGGTTCTTTTGAACATTAAAACAAATAAATTATTCCGATTCCTTTGAGAAATCTTTGATTATCTCCGTTCCCTTCTCAACCACAGTCAAAAACCTTGGGATCACAGTGTCATCTAATCTCTCTTAGCAAAATCGAATTAATGAGATTTCGAATAAAGTCAGCCCAACTTGATTACCATTAAAAGTAAACAAGGGGCTGCTGCCCTTTAAAACAAGGAAACTGTTAATAACCTCCATTGCTTTTCTATATTCCAATTACTGTTGTCAAGTTTACAATGATGACCCTGATGTTCTCGATTCATTACTTCAACGGTTGCTGAATCATGTTTAAGAAGCGTTCAGCCTACGAACAGTTGTACACAAATCGGCATACCATAAGGAAATCGGATAGCTGACCACCAAAAACCGACTGACACATTTCCTAGCCTCATTCCTCTATTCATTATTTCTTCATAAATATCCCGAATATTTGTAGGTATGTTCTTCAAAAAAAATTCTAACATCACCAATAAAACAATGAGAACTAACGTAAATTTACTTTACTATTCATCTCATTGGACAAAATTTTGTCATGTATCATTCCAGGTAATTGGATCTAACTTCCGAAATTCCCTCACAGATGAGGTAACAAAAGTCCCCTCGTTAAAAACATTTCAATCTCAGTGCAGTTAAAAGGAGTCAGGTGACAATCAAAAAGATTTGTGGCTGATTACTAAATGCCTCATAATTCATGTGCCACTTTATCAAATATACCTTTCTTTCTATATTTTTTCTATCTCCTGGATTATTGTTATTGTTTGTTCATCACTGCCTTTACACTGACCGTTTATAATGTTCTCAATGTAGTTTTTGTCCTCTTTCTTTTTGTTAATTGATACTTTACAATTGTTTCCTAGCTGTATTGTATGTATGTAGCATAATCAAATATATTTTGTAATTGTTCATATAATGATGGGACTTAACTCCTTTGTATTCATTTGGTGATCCCTCGCAAAAATTGTGTATATTGTTGTTTTCATGATTCACTAAAATGTGATGTGTTTCCTGATCTTAGAGGTAATCACTTCTAGATTAATAACTTTCATTTTCATTCGCGGAAAGATGAACTCGTATTTTCCTAACCTCAGGCCGTCCGATATTACTTATCGAATCGCAAGGAATTTTAATATAGTTTAATTTTGATTAAGGGGGATAAATAGTGAAAGATCTTATCCTTCTTGTCCCCGTTTTCACACCATTCTTCTGTCTATCATCCTCTTCATCTTGCCGTTACCAATTAACGCTAAATCGCAATCTTTCGCAATGGGCCTCTGGGGTTCGTAATAGGAGAATGCTTCCCCAATAAAGGCGCCGTAATTTTTGCTTCACATCTTGATACAGTATCAAGCAATTATTAAATTTACTGCCCCGAACGGAGACATTTATCCTAAAGATCATCACCGCCAAGTGCGTTGGCATAGCGAACAGAGGGAGTTCTCAAGGAAGAAGATCGCGACGATCAATTTCCTTAGGGATTTTTATATGGCTAGGCTGGAGTAGCGATTTTTGTCTGGAAGCGTCAATTCTGTACGCATCCTCAGAGTTATATCTTTTGCTTAAAATACCGTTTCCTAGGGTTGTGAATGCTGAAGGAAATTCCCGCTCGGGTAATTTCTCATATTTTTTTTTCTCATATTTTTTTATTTATCCTGGGTTAGATGGGACAAAACCGTCCCCTCTTCCCCCAACCCAGTTTACATACACAGACACCCATGTCCTAGGCATATTCTACTCAGGCGGGACTCGAACCCGCGACCCTCGGGTTAGCAGGCGAGGACTTTACCCCGCCGCCACCGGGGCCGACCGACAAATTATGGGATGACTATGCACAATTTACCATAAAATAGGGAAATAAAATACTTTCATCGGTTTAGTTATTTTCTCATTTAATTAATACGAAACATTCGAGAAAAACTTTAAATGTTTCAATGGGAATTAATTAACGATCTCTATTGGGTATCCATAGTTACAAACCAGGAAGAACCATGTGAAAACATTCGTGTGGAGCGTGCCACTCTATGGATCGGAAGTATGGACCATTGGAAAAACTGACCAGAACAGACAAGAAGCCTTCAAAATCTGGTTCTGGACGGGGATGCTGAAGATAAAATGGACGGAAAAAATAAGAAATGATGAAGAGTACTGAAGAGTAGAAGAATAAAAGACCATATGAAACACAATACAGAAAACATGAACAAGATGGATTGAACACACCCTGAGACACAATGCGTTTGAGAATAGCATATTTTAAGGTAAAATAGAGGGCAAAGTCCCCAGAGGAAGACCCAGTAATTAGTTCATGGACCAAATTTAGAGGAAAGTAAATAGGAAGAGCTACCAGGAAGTAAGGGAACTAGCATTAGATAGGGAAGGGTGGAGGGCTGCAGTCAACCAATCTTAGGATTGAACGACCAATGACAATGACTTAATTTTTCTCTCTCGGTGTGTCACTGAATCATATTACGTAGAATATAATTCAGAACAATTACTGGTAGGTAAAGGAGTTAGTTAGGGTATAGATTATGTAATAATCTATGGTAAGGGATAGGCATAATGGAGGGATCTATTTCTTCAACGTTAGGATTGATAGACTGATAATGAATATCATCTTCACTTTTACAAGCATACATATTTATCAAAACGCAATACTAATAACAATAAATCAAAGCACATTAATTTTTACCTTTACTTTTATGCTTTTTTTCCTTGTAATATCCGGTTGAATATCTTTAGCCTTTGGCTTTTTCTACTCCAACTGCTAAGGAAATATCCCCAAGTAACACCAAAAATATTTATCCATTAACAAACACTGCGATGATTGCAGAATATTTTTTGAGTGATTAATGAAAGCCCAAAATCACCTTAGCATCATAAGCGGAATCATCGCTTTCAACTCAAAGTTCCACCCCCGGAGGCCACGTTTGAATTTATATCAGAGAAGCTTAATTTATTTTGCCCCGAAAATCTTTCATGCACTTCCAATTGCGATAAAAATGGAAAACGAAGTCGATTCTCATTTTATGCAAGTTAAGAAATGGCTATTTGAACGTGAAATTTAATATTGAAATACTTTTTGTAAATGTTCGTGAAATGGTTTTTTAGAAAAGAAATAGTTCAAATTCATGTAAATTGTGTACGGTACCATTTTGAACTGAAATATTTTGTTATGTTCCTTGGCACAAACTTCTTGGTTTTCACCCCACATAGGTTAATGATCTTTGGGGTAACCTAAAGCTTCCAAATTTTTGCTGAATTGTAATGAACTTTGTATTAAAGACAAGAGAAATGAACTATTCTTGTTCAACACCAACAGCTATTCTTATTCAACACCAACAGCTATTCTTATTCAACACCAACACAAACTAACATCGAGCGGCGGATGGAATTAAAAATCCGATTAGGTTGGAATTATTTTATCGATTTCTGCCCTCAAATTCTTCACCAATTGATACTTTGTAGCATGCAAAAGGGTGCGTCAAGGGCTTTTATGGTAATTTCACTTAATGGTCTGATTTATTGCACAAATTTCTCTGGATAAGGCGAAGGGTTGCCAGGTACTTGAATGGGAATGAATAATTTAGATAATTCAAGATAACTAAGCTGCAAATTATGCAGAGTATTTACAGTTGACTTTCGAAGACCTGTATCAAGTATTGAACCATACGCAATTAGAATATAATTTTTCACTTAATCCTCTGTGGACGAGCAAGTCAAATATGTTACGTTTCAAAATCATGGAAATATCTGCTTTAGTTTATCCATTTAGTTGCTGCGCTAGACAGAATTTTAACGCTTTGGATTAAGTGTGTGGAAAGTTGTACCTCTTTAGGTGGTTTGTCAAACAATTTGAATAGATGCATGTATGACGCTATTCACTGACGATGGCGTGCCCGGTGGGGCTCTGAAATAAATAGTTTCAGCTGTCATAGCAAGAAAGAGGTTGGGAAAGTTTAAAAAAGGTACGTTATGAATGTATTGTTGAAGTAAACCTTGCGTAAATATTATTACGCAAAGTATTCTTTTAAATTAAATATGTACAATACAAAGACGCTCCATTTCAAAATAAATGTTATCATCAAAAAAATTGTGATTTTTTTAAAACGCTTAAATAGCACTTTAAAAAACGTATATAGTAGCAGTATTTTTGTCTTGCTGATGTTTCATAATTCCGTCCATAGAGGGTTATAAATCATCTTTTTTCCTAACCTTTGTGAAAACCAAAAATGCGACAAAGTTTTCTGTACAAATTTTTGCGCTTCGTATTACTCATCTCTCACCTCAAATGTACCTCGGAGAAATCGTCACAAGGAGCGGTAAATCAATTTTAAAAATCTATTACAATTTTTAATACGCATACTGCAATGTGCAACGAACATCAAGATTATGTCAGATTTCAAATGGTCTGATAACTATAAGTTTTAGTGTCATTCCTGGTTTTTTAAATCTTTGATTCGTATAGAGTTATTCAGTTTACCTTCAATTCTTAAGGAACAGCCTAATTTGGATGATGCCGATATTCCCTAAGAGAAAATCCTGGAACTGGAGACTAGTTCTTAAAAATTCAAGTACTAAAACTGATATAGTGTATTTTTTAATCAGGCCTCACCTATAAGCTTTTCCGAGTGATAATCTCTCGTATTTCCCTTGAAATCATTTTTTCCCCTCATATTTCACGTTTAATATCGATTTTAGTAAATTTAGGATATGGAAAAACAAAAAAAAATCGTAATGTTAAATGTATTTTTATATAAGGCAAGATTAATTTTTTATCACTCTGTATGAATATTTCTTGGAGCAGAAACCGAAGTTAACGCTGTTGTTGATAACGCTTGAGTTAAATAAACAACAGTGCGATGTAATGCACAAAAGTCAAACTTTAAGATAATATAATGTGATGTGAATGGCTGAAAAGTCTTGTATTAACATTCAAAACACACTAAAATACTGGGACAGAAAGTTCTTTCGCTATTTTGGAGGATTTCCTCGATGATTTCACGGAATTTAGTACTTGTTTTATACTTTCGACACACTTATGGAAAATAAACATTCCTTTCACATGTTGCTCTTGACTATTATTCTCTTGACTGGGATGAGGCGATTTTATGACTGTGAGCCGGAAAGGGAACCAGCGTGGAATTTTTATATATTTCCAGCGTAATGAATGTGTAGTTCTAGCTATTCGAATCGCAGTATTAAGCCTCAAAAGTATTTCTTTTACGTTCTAGAACCTTGTATAAGCATAACCATATAAAGGTAAATATGTAAAAATTCAAAACGAGGGATATAGGTTCCCCTTAGGATAGCTTCCTGTTTGGGTTTGTCCGGCTCTTATTTTTCTAACAAAATTACATCAATATAGATTACAACCAAAATCTGTCACTGTGACGCAAATTACATATAACTCTACAAAATTATTAGCGGATACAAAAATATAATCATAAAGAAAATGAAAATGGAAAGACATGGATAATGTTGGAACACACTACAGAATCTGATTAGGATCTCTATATTTAACAGATATAGTTATATTTTCATAAGATAAAAGTAAATGGGTGCTTGCAATTTGCAAGCAGGGGGGGAAGTGTTATATGATGCTACTCTTTAAATAAGGAAAAAAACAATGAAATCTAAATATATCCATAGCAACGAAAGTGAAAAAAGTTCTAAAACCCCAGATAAAAGTTTGAAAATTTCAGTTTTACGGTAGGTAGGGAAAAATCAATTGCAAGAATAAGATTTATCAAACACTCAGCCTCATATAAGTGAAATAATCAATCTTGAACCTCAATTATTTCATATTTTAATGAACGAAAGAAAAAAGGTCGACACTAAAATTTTTCATTTTTCCCATATAATCCCATGTAAAGCTATCGATTGCAATAAATCAAAGCGTAATCGACTTTTTTAACTTTTTCAATTTTTTCCCAACTTGACACATGATTCTTACTCAACCCTGAAAATTTCACCCACCTAGCTCGTTTAGAAATGCCCAGGAGTTTTGATGAGTCAGTCAGTCAGTCAGTTCTGTGGCTTTATATATATAAAAACGAGTAAATGAGTGCTTGCTGTTAGCAAGCAAGGGGGGTTTGTACAATATTTTACACTTTAAGTATCGAAAAATGAATGCATCATCCTCACAAAACCAATGAAAGCTCTCAAGTATATGTGCTACATGCAGGCAAAGATAAATATTATGGAATTCTCGAAATGAATTTCACGGTCCATGAGGTAAGGATACCTGACAGTTCTAGTGCAAATCATATTACATCTCATCCAGTAATTAACGACATCAAAATACTATAGTCAGTGATATGAAAGGAACGTGGAACCACTGCAAGTTAAACATAACTTTATTTGATGGCCTTTCTACGTTAGATATTCCTTTCAGTACAGCATACTTAATAAGGTCTAATATGAAAACTTTATAATAGAACTTCGATCCGAATCGACAATTTTAATATGCTAAATTTTATGTTAGATGTTTCTTTTTCAATCTTCTACATGAATTTCACATGCTTTAGAATGAAAACTAAAATATCATGAAGATTGGTTGGTTAAAGTTGGTCATCAAACCTACTGTAGAGGTTAGGAAAAAGTTGAAGAAATTATACCCAGTACTTAGCAGCAATGTATTAATAGCACCTGTCCATTTAATGATGCCTATATGGGTGCTTGCAATTTGCAAGCAAGGGTGGGGGGAGTGCTAGACGATGATACTCTTTAAATAAGGAAAAAAAATGAAAGCTCTCAAGTCTGCGGGCTACATGCAAGCAAAGAAAAATACAATTCTCGAAAATGAAATACGCGCCTCATGAGGTATGGTTACCAGACATTTCTAGTACAAAATTATATTGTATGTCATCCGGATATTAACGACTTTTCAAAATACTATAATCAGTACACCGAAACGAACGTCGAACCACTGAAAGAGTACCATAACCTCATTTTACGGCATATAAGACATTCTTCTACGTTAGATATTTCATTTCAGTACAGCATACATAATTAGAGCTCACATGAAGTATTTTACTATAAAAGTTCGATCGGAATCGAGATTTTTAATATACTAATTTTTATGTTCAATTTTTTTTCTCTTTCAATCTTCTACATGGACTCCATATTTTTTTAATGAAAACGACAATATCGTGAAGCTTGGTTGGTAGAAATTGTTCATCAAAGGTATGGTAGAGGGCAGGAAAAGTTTGAAGAAATTATACCCAGTATTTAGCAGTGCGAAAAATGGCATAGAGAAGAGTAAATTACATGCATTTAGGATACCTAACTCATATATGTAAAGCTATCGATTGCAATATCTCGAAGCCGTATCGACTTTTTTAACTTTTCCGATTTTACCCAAAATCAACACATAAATATAACCCTCCCCTGAAACTGGCCCGCCTAGCTTAGTTCCAAACCTGAGTCGACACTCGGCTAGGCGACAATGGAATAAATCCATAGCAACGAAAGTGAAAAAATTACTAAAATCCCAAATAAAGTTTAAAAATATCAGTTTTACGGTAGGTAGGAAAGAATCGATTGCAAGAATAAGATTCTTCAAACATTCAGCCTCATATTTGTGAAAGAATCAGTCCTGTAAGTCAATTATTTCATATTTTAATGAACGAAAGAAAAAAGGTCTACACTGAAATTTTTCGTTTTTCCCGTATAATCGCATGTAAAGCTATCGATTGCAATAAATCGAAGCCTAATCGACTTTTTTAACTTTTTCGATTTTTTCCTAACTCGACACATGACTCCAACTCTATCCTGAAAATTTCAGCCACCTAGCTCGTTTAGAAATGCCCAGGAATTTTGATGAGTCAGTCAGTCAGTCAGTCAGTCAGTCAGTCAGTCAGTCAGTCAGTCAGTCAGTCAGTCAGTCAGTTTTGTAGCTTTATATATATTAATTAATAAATTAACGAGTTAATGGGTGCTTGCAATTTGCAAGCAGGGGGAGGAAGTGTTATATGACGATATCCTTTAAATAAGGAAAAATAACAATGAAAGCTCTCTAGTCTCCGTGCTACATGCAAGCAAAGAGAAGCACAATTCTCGAAAATGGAATACGCGCCCCTTGAGGTATGGATACCAGACAGTTCTAGTACAAACTTATATTGTATGTCATCCGGTTACTAAAGACTTTTCAAAATACTATAATCAGTATACCGAAACGAACGTGAAACCACTAGAAGATCATCATAACCTCATTTGACGGCATATAAGACGCTGCTCTGCGTTAGATATTTCATTTCAGTGCAGCATACTTAATAAGAGCTCACATGAAGAATTTTACTACATAAATTCGATCGGCATCGAGATTTTTAATATAAGTACTAATTTTCATATTAAATTTTTCTCTTCCAAGCTTCTACATGGACTGAATGTTTTTTAAAAACGAAAACTACAATATAATGAAGCTTGGTTGGTTGAAATTGGTCATCAAAGCTGCGGTAGAGGCCAGGAAAAAGTTGAAGAAATTATACCCGGTACTTAGCAGTGCGAAAAATGGTATAAAGAAGACTAAATAACATGCACTTAGGATACCTAACTCATATATGTAAAGCTATCGATTGCGATATCTCAGAGGCTAATCGACTTTTATAACTTTTTCGATTTTTTCCCAACTTGACACATGATTCTAACTCTACCCTGAAAATTTCACCCACCCAGCTCGTTTAGAAATGCCCAGGAGTTTTGATGAGTCAGTCAGTAAGTCAGTTTTGTAGCTTTATATATATTAACGATATATAAATAGTGTAACATGAACCAATTTGCAGGAAAATAATCTAAAGTGAATTAATTAAAAGCAAGCATAACATGCACAATAAAAATTTAAATAACGCCAGTATCATCACCCTATCATAACAAATGACCATTACTCATTTCTTTTATACAAATATTCCACCTCCTTCTTCTCGAATTACTATTCCTTAACAAGTTTTAAATACATACTTTCACCTTTGTCAACACCAGTTATATTCAAAGGTAGGTATTCAAACAATTTATAAAGGTGTTCAAACAATTTTTGGCCAAGATTAATAAATGATCGGTGAAAAATTTCTTTGTTTGGTTTAGGTAAAACAATATTATAATTTTCTCTTAAGGAACATATAGTATATATATAATATATAATATAAAAAAATAGACTGGGTTTTTCATGTTCTCCTTTTCGGTTATAAAAAATTTATAAAGCCCTATAAACAAACAAATGCCTTAGGGGTTAATTATTCACTTTCAATGTTAACTTTTTGCTGATGACAAAAATTTAATACTAGTTGCAAATGCCTCTTATTCTTTCTAAGTAGCGCAAAATAAAATAATCTATCCTGAGTCATGATTGATTTCCATACTTGTCATGGTTTGGCCCACATATCTTATCTGTGTTCAAAATTGGTCCCAAAACGAATTTGAGACCTAGTTCAATGAATTCCTCGTACCTACACGGGAATTCGTAACGCACAAATTATGGCATGAGTTTCCATTCCATGTCTATGCTGCGGTTTTCAAGTAAATAATTCTATTGTTGATGTATTGCCAAAATTTAAGATTTTCGAGCTTAAAAATCCAACCTAAGGAAATAGCGAAGCGTACACAAAAATCGAATGCAAGAATTAAAAAAAAGCAAACAAAGAGACCACTGCACCAAATTTTATTCTAGGTACAAATTAATTACGTATCTTTTAAAACAAATGACGTCTCACTGATACGATTCTGATGCACGTGATTGAGCAACTCGGAAATGATCTGCTTCATTGCTTGCTTATCGATCCTCGCTTGTTTGAGAAGCTCGCGTGCCAACACTCATTTGTTGAAACACTTGCGCCCCACCTATTGCACAACGGACTTAATAATTCAGAAACCTTCGCGAATGCGCGCACAACAACTCACCAAAGTATCATCGTAATCTGATGAATGATATTGGAACGCATAGAAGACGAACAAACAAACATTCATTTTTATACATTAGATGATTTGACATACATTTGGTTCACGTTGCCGATGCGAACCTTGTCAAGACATGCAGTTTTTACGCGGCACATACTGCATGTCTTAGTCAGAAGATCGAGTAATGGACGGGAGTGTCCCAAAGCTTGGCTTATTCTCTGGTAGAAGATAGTAGGGATGAAAAATGGTTATGTCGAACGTGTCTGGGAAGTCTTCGTGTTGTGGGGTCATGTTGAAAAATTGTCTTCCAATAACAGATTTTTCTTCAAAACGAACATGAATTCCTCTCCCCGTTCCGGTTGGGCAACTCGATGAGAGAAAAAAACACAGGACAGGCGCCTCTTCTGATTATGGAGTCATGAGCACAGGAAACTGTCCGAGGGAGCCTCGTTCCTTGCCCTGTAAGTATAGCAATGTAGACTGATTGACCTTCACGGGACCACGTTCCACCCCGAAGCATCGACCACTAATTTGTACTCAGCCCTCCTTATTATTCTGCCACCTTACTACGCTCTGTTTTACCAAGCCTTTAGGGTCCATTGAAATATTACGTAAGACGTTTTTGGGGGCAGTTGGTCTGGAACCAATTTACGTGAGATTTTTGTCAGTCTAGAAACATTGTATCGTTTCCAAATATCCTGTATTTTTCCAAATATCCTGTGATTGTTCACAACTTCATCAGCAGTGGTAGTGTTTCGATCTTCGTGAACATGGTACACCAACACTGCATAAGACCTTATAAGTGAGGTATTTCTAACTCTTAGTTCTCGTCAAAAAATTAACAGCGTATTTATATTTGTATGATTTCTCCACTATTTATGAAAATAAATCAATAATTTTTTCGACGTGTTTGAAAAGTTGTTTAAATGTTCACTCAATGACTCACGATTCGCACTGCAAACACCTTAAAGAAACTCCATCTAACACTTGCAATGCTCCTTAGCCATAATTACCCATCTAGTTCAGAATTCGAATGGGGGATTCACAGTTGCAATGACTACGAACCATCCACACCCTTCCTCCACATCACTCTGACTTGTGCTCCTCCCCCGTGCATCTTCGTGTCGACTCCTCCCCCGATTCCTCTCCTCTCAGTGGTGATCCTCGCCCTCTTCCTCGGCGAGGGTGAACCTCAAGAGGGTCAAGAGGGGCGAGTGGCGATCGCTGTGGGCGGACGGGAAGTTTTAAAGGTTCCACGCGGCCATCGATTTGGGCAGTCCCATTAAAATGGGACGACGGACGGACGGACGGACGGGGACAAAGGGGAAGGAGAATGGGCGGAATGGAAGACGGATAAGGTGGAAAGAGTCGGGATGTCGTGTCTCTTCTTCTCCGAGAGGGGCGGACCGTAGTGTTGTAGGTGCGTAGGTGAAGGAGGAGCATTTATCTCTGTGGCGTCCGGCCGTTTCCTCTCGTGGTTGAGATGTCCAAAGGTCGTTTCAATTCGATTGCCAGAAAATACCTTGAGGTGGCTGGAGCGCGAATCGTGAGCCATTGAGTGCACATTTTAATAACTGCTCGAGTATCAGCCGGTTGCAAGAACATTTAGTCATGGAATCAATAGTCATGAGATCCAGAAAGTTATAGATCTCATATAATTATCCGGGTTGCAGGAACACATCTACTAGTTACATAACTTATATAGTAGCAGTTAATAGCTTCCAATATTCGATCAAATCTTCTACCGCCGGATAAAATTTATGTTAGTTTAGCCTGTGAATAATTGAAAATGCACATGATAATTAATCAGTAAGAGTAATTTAACTGGTGATTTGTCTCAGAACAACTATTTTATCAAGTAATTAAGTCTCCAAGCGGTTCATTACGCATCCGCCATCTTGGTTACTTACAGAACTCATGACAGCAAGCCGTAAGTTATGAAACCAATAAATTTATCGACTGTTTCTGCACACTTGTTGAATAGTTGCCACGGCATATCAATCCCATAATTTTATGTAATACGTATGATGTTCCTGCAACTGGCCATTAATGATTTCAGGTTAGGCTGTCGCTTGTTTGCTCCATGCGTGTTTAACGGGAGGGAGGGAGGGCGACGCTCGGCTGTTTTACATTCCTTGCTTAGGGTGCACGCCAAACAAGTTCCTTTATGAAAACGAAAGGACCGGTAATAATAACCCGGAGTGATCTTGCTCAAGGAAATGAAGCTTTCTCTCTTCCTATCTCTCTAAAGGTTCGAAAATCGTGTGTAATCATCATTAACATTGATCTCCGCACTGGTGGCTTTGAATGAACGGGGAGACAGTTGAACGTTCGGCGATTGATTAACGGGAAATGCGCTGAAATTCCAGTAAAAAGAAAATATTTCGATCTCGAAATTCTCTGATTGAATCATTGGGCCATGATGGATTGCCGTAGTCCATCTCACCTTTCACGTCTCTCCCGTGCCCAGAATTTCTCCGCCCCGAGGCTTATCATTATTCATACACCTGTTGCCGAAGCTACCTTTACTGGCCTCCAGCAAAGAAAGGACGTTATGACAATGACATTTGTCATTGGCGGCAAAGTTTCCATTACCACTAACGAAATATTAAAATAAAAAATCTGGTAATAAATTATTTGTTTCAGAAGAAAGCATTTGTTCGAGGAATGAGTGTTTTCACGACGATGGTTCTTTCAGTAGCCCACGTGTAATTATATCTATTATTCATCATACTATAGCTGCGTTACATTTTCATGGTTTGTTTGAGAGTTGGACTCACCGAATCCCGATATTATATTGATTGCTGGTGGAGATTTATGAGAACTAAGTCTTCGACAGTGAGCTGCCTGAACTGCAAAATTAAGTTACATTTACATCTACATACTACCTTGCGAGTCGCCGCATGGGCATATGGCGGGGGATGTTAGGACACCACAGGTGTTAAGATGTAAGGGATAAGGTTTTGGGAGGTGAAATGGTGGCATATATTAAGGGAGTGTATTTAGTGAAGCTCATTTTTTATTGTAGTCGCTTCTTTTGTGCGGAATGAACGAGTTAATGTTCCTATCTGTCTTATCTGTATTATTTTAACAATTCTATCAGACCTAGAGATGTAGTGAGACGTCGTGATAATATTCTATGTGTCACTCTGAAACATACTATCAATGTCTATAAGTTCTATCTATCTAAGTCTCGAAGTTATTGTCTCAAAATATCCAGAATATGGATTGTTATTGGTTTTAATAATCGATTTGTTCCAATTATTTGAACGCATTACATGGTTGGATTTAATTTTCAATTTTTTCTCAAATTATTTCTCAAGAATAATTGGTAGCCAGTCTCCCTTTGGTGGAGATATCGAAGCTGAGGGAAGATGGATTGCCTCTGTCTTCGTTCCAAATTCTGAGTTGAGGAACAATGATTGATGATAGTGCCCTCTTCAGATAACTACGCATTTGAAAAGTTGGTAAGGACCGAAAATATATCTCTATCATTCCTTATCGTAAAAATTAGATTAAGGTAAGTTTTTATTTTCACCAGCTTGTGGTCATGCCAGTGGCCTAAATGATTCCCTTGCAACGATTGCGGAATAGATATCATCCTCTGTGAGAACTATATAATTTAATTTACATGGCAATGATGGATGAATCGTTCATTCTAAGTTAGTTACGTCCAGCTGCAATGTACAAATGGCTACTTTTGGAGAGACATCTGCTTCTGTGTAGCTTATAGCTCGTTCCGTTTCATTCAATAGTTGAGACGTGAAAAACTAGATATATTTTTTAGGTTAAGGAGATGGTGAATTACTTAGTTTTCCACGAAATAAATTTTCTTTTGAGGATAACTAAGTCATTTATCATTTAATCATGAAGTAATTCCACCAAATTACTGCAAATACCATTAATTCTAACTATATTTTAAGAATTCTGTACCAGGGAGAATAGGCATGTGCTAGCTTAGTTAAATTTAACACTGAAAGTAGTATGAATGTGTGACGAAAATATCACTTTCAATAGTCTGGAAACTAACAAGAATATGTCAGTAAATTTGGCCATCAAAATTAATCCAATGCAATTAAAAGGGATACAAGAACTTCCCGGCTGTATTACCTATGATCTGGTAAAAAAACACGAATCTCTCAGTACCTGAATTTATTTAGGCATGGGTATTTTTTCTTGCTACAGTACCTGAGGAAAGCACTTACACTGAGGAGCTATTACTTCTCAGATTAGGGGGTCTCCATTTTAATTGCCGGGGCGGTCATTATAGTGTCCTTATGACATCACTCACCTTCCTCTTCCTCCACATGCCTTCACCTATCACGGAAGTCACAGTATCTCGGATATTCTGAGAGGAGAGAAATCAGAGCAAGCGGATTCCTTCACCTATCTCGGAAGCACCGTCACGTGGGACGGAAGATGTATAACGGGCATAAAGCGGAGGATAGCCCAAGCTAAGAGCACCATCATGGAAAAATACAACTAATGTGCTCAAAGAAGATAGGACTACAAACCAGGAAACAGTATGTGGAAACATTCGTGTGGCGCGTGGTGCTCTATGGATCAGAAGTATGGAGGATTGGAAAACATGACCAGAGAAAGACTAGAAGCCTTCGATACTTGGTACTGGAGGAGAATGCTGAAGATGAAATGAACGGACAAAGTAAGAAATAATGAAGTTTACAGAAGAGTAAAAGAGGAAAGGACCATATGGAACACCATACAGAAACGAAGAGCTGGATGAAATGGACACATCCTGAGACATAATGGGTATGAGAAGAACATAATTGAAGGTAAAATAGATGGAAAAGTCCCCAGAGGAAGACCCAGGAATAAGGTCATGAACCAAATAAAGAGGATGTAGGTAGGAAGAGATACCAGGAGGTAAGGGAACTAGCATTAGATAGAGAAGGGAGGAGAGCTGCAGTCAACCAATCTAAGGATAGAACGACCAATGATGCCATTATTAAGATGTAATTTTAATATAAAGTGTTATCAAATTGCTTGTTAGAATGTTATGCAAAAAGTTTTTATGCCAAAATTACATGGTACACTGTATATTTATGGAGTCCAAAATAGATCAAATATCCCACTATAACTAAAATGTCTTCAAAAGTAGAATGAATGAATGATCCCAATGGGATAATAGGTAAAATATCTGAAAACCTATGAAGTGACGGTTCTAAATTCGTCGAATTTTTATGCTATCCAGCTTGTAGCTATAGAACGATACAGTTCGAGAGGATGCTTTCAATTTATGCTCCTCTGGACGCTGTTGACGTAATTTTCTTTACGATTGTCAGTTTCCACGTACTAATGCTGTCACATATCTTTGTATCACGTGACGTGAGTGTGAAAAATGAATCCAAGAATGCGTAAAGAGGTTCTAAAAAATGCTCCCTCGTGGCATTACGACGCAATTAATTCGTTTTTATGACCCCCACCTGAGCCTGAATATCCGTGCCCCTTTTCAACAATCGAAATAAAACAATTTTCGGTGAGCATTAACGGAAATGATGTGCCGCCTGGTATACAACTCTTTGTGGCTCTAAGGAACGTCCTAGCTTACCGGTATAAAAGAGAGGAATTATATAAGGGACAAGATCACGGAATGTCTCCTCCGATTAATTACTACCGCAAGGAGATTGTAGACATGAATGGGTGGCAGTTCCCTTCCTTTTAAACTACGCCCTCCTTCGTTCCTCTCATCTTCCTCCCGCGCTCCTCCGCACAAGAAGCGAGACGACTTAACATTTTCACCTCCATGCCCCTTCTTTCCGACTTGTCCTCACCGCAAATTATGGTTTCCATGGAATCATAAAGCTTATTAAAATTACATAAAATCGTTGGGGAGGAGGTGCCTGAGCCCGGGGTGGTCCAATGCTTTATCGCCCGGGCGCCCGGAGACTGGTTGAGTAATCCAAGCGGGGAGTGGCAGGGGACTGGAGACGGCTGTAGAGAAGTAGTGATGGGTGGAGGGTCCTTTTCTGCGTGGGATCACCAATTCTTTACTGTGCGTGGGGACTTAAAGAAAAGTGGAAGGGTCAACCTTGGAGGCACAAAGGTGAGGGGAAGGGGCGAGGGGTGGCTTTCGTTTGAGGGGGTGTGGGTGTACCTACTGTCACGACTACCGTATTATCTTTTACATTCAAGACCCTCCCTCGCTGAATCCTCGAACAAACGCATTGTCGAAATGGTGGGTGCATAAGGGGCGTATTCCTTGAGAAGGGATATTCCATTTTTTTTGTGAATGCTCACGGTTTCAGGAGATTTTTCTCCAAGTCTATGCCTAATTGAGTATAGTATCAGTCGTTGGTATAATATCTCGTCTCGATTTTGAGCCATTACGGGGTTGAATACCATGGCCGGAAACACTTTTTCAGACGCCTTCGCGCTTTTATGTCACGGCTCTGACCTGTTACTTAAAACAATTTTGTTTCCACAGGCCTCAAGAATTAGGATTAATATTTACAATATGTAATTTTTTTGAAGGCTTCCGCGACTCATATAATTGTTAATATTGCTGTTTTCAGGTATTCTCCTCGCGTGTTTAGTTTTTCTGACTACAGTTTCTCCCCTCTTCCTGGGGGCGTCTTCAGGTCCGTTGGACATTTTGTAATTATTGCTATTATTTATTTCCCGTTTTTATGTATTTCGTTGCTAGTTCAGTTAACCATTATGTTCATCTGCTGGATATAGATTCAAAACGTGTCTACATTGCCCAAATTGGAGATATCATCCCAAAACCCAAGGACAAAATTCCCGCTGTAATGTATGAAGGAGTCTATGAAATAAAATGTAGATGTGGTAAATCCTACATCGACCAAACGGGGAGAGCAATTCAATGTAGAATTAAAGAGAACCAGAGGGCCACCGAAAAGAAGAGATTCAGCCTCTCCGCAGTTGCAGAGCATGCGTGGTTCGAGCCAGGACATCAGATTGCCTTTGACCAAGTGAGAGTACTCTCAAGGGAAAATCGTTATTTTCCCAGGCTGATCAGAGAAGCAGTAGAACTGGTTAAATATCCATTAAATTTCAATCGGGAGGATGGATACCCACTTGCCTCAACCTTGGAGAGAGTGGTCGGACCACAGCGAGGAGCGGGCAATGGAGACACATTTTAAGTCTATGTCCAGCATATGAACATAATGGTCAACTGAACTAGCAACGAAATACATAACAACGGGAAAAAAATAATAACAATAATTACAAAATGTCCAACGGACCTGAAGACGCTCCCAGGAAGAGGGGAGAAACTGTAGTCAAAATAACTAAACACGCGACGAGAATACCTGTAAACAGCAATATTAACATTTACAATATGCGTTGTAACTTTTCGAGTTTTGCTGGTTGCATGGCTATTTCGACCGCGGAATAAACATGAATTTGTCGAAAATCAGGTGAACGCCATGACGTGCACAAGGAATATTTCTATAATCTTTTCACTTATTTCAAGTTGGAATCCTTTAACTCTATGGAGGACAATCTAAATGTTAAAAATTACGAATAATAACGACACAGTGAAAATTCTCGAGAACACTTGCAACGCATTTTAGACTTTGCCATCAATGACGCTGTTGTCCGGGGCAAATAATGGAAGAGAAGGTGAAGATCTCTCCTAGAATGCGGTAGAAGCCATAACTAAAAGGGTGTTTTCGGCCATGGTAGGGAAATTCCATGGAAAATATGCCCTACTGTCACGACTACCATATTACCTTTCACACTCAAGACCCTCCCACATTGAATCCTCAAACGAAGGCATTTTCGAAATGGTAGGTGCATAAAGGGCGTAAGCTTTGAGAAGGGACATTCCGTTTGTTTTGTGACAACTCACGGTTTCAGGAGATTTTCCCTAGTTCTCACCTAAGTGTGGATAGTATCAATAGGTGGTATTAGATCTCGTCTCGATTTTGAGCCATAAGGGGCTGTATTCCACAGCTGGAAACGCTTCAGCAGACACCAACTACCGCTGCTGTTTTACGGCTCTTTTCTGTAACTTAAAGCAAATTTCTTTGCACAGGCCTCAAGAATAAGGATTGATACCTACAATATGTGTTGTAACCTTTTGCGTGTATCTGTTCACATAAATATTTCTATCGCGGATGAAACGTGAATTTGTCGAAAATCAGTCAATCGGTATTTCGCTAACGACGAATATTTCTAAAATTATTTGCATTTATTGTGTGTGGGAATACTTCAACTCTATGTTAACGGGTAAAAGGATTAATTTGCCGGACGAATCCCCGGGCACCTACGCCAGTGCTTTTAATCCCGAGGGATTGTCTGCAGGCAAGTAGGATAGGCTCCGAACCATTTACGAAAAGGAAAGGGAAAAGGGAGAGGTTAGATGGATTCATGATCCGTTCACAATTAGAGTGACCACGTAATGAACCAAGGAACCTGGTTGATGCTTTTTCGCATTAAAGACCCGAATTCTGCTTTATTGATGAAGGCAGCCCCGACTGTCCCTTCCCGATGTTCGTGCCCGCGCGCGTTCGATGGCAACCATTCAAGCCCCCCTTCAACAAACAACGAAAGAAGCGTGTTTCCATGGGTCACCACCAGCCACAATGGTCGGTTGGATCGTTGGAGCAAGCGACTCTCGCTGTTTTCGGAAGTAGAATACTATTCCGTTTCCATCGGGAACCTAACAATGGGAGGTGTGCGTTTGGTCACTTGTTCATCAGAGTATCTTCTTCTCAAAGAATTGAGTCGATTCACTTCACCCGATACTTCAACTCTAGGGAGGATCATCAAAACATTGAAATTTACGTATAAATATGTCACAGTGAACATTCTAGTGAATCTTTGCAACGCGTTTTACACTGTGACATCAGAGGCGCTGTTTTCCGAGGCGGGTAAAGGAGGGGAAGGCGACTATCTCTCCTAGACTGCGGCAGAAGCCAGAACTAAAAGGGAGTGTCCTGCCGAGTTACACAGCTCCCTTAAAAGCTATCCGAGCTTGCCACTGTTTGAACCTAACGTGATGACTTCATGAGGGTTGATATTACAAAGTTTTCAGTACTGCCGTGAGAGTTTAATCTTGAGATGGATAAAGCATCCATGTCCAAAACGAGATATGAACCAACTTCGACTGATTGCCTTGCTGGTGAGTACTGCTGACTTAATGTAGTTTGAGTGATATAGTTCCCTTGTAATGATGGTGACCATATTCGAGTCACACGTTTTAATTTCACCAGCGATAGGAAGCATTAATTAAATGTTGCATTATTCATGATGCAATAATATACTTTTATAAGATTTAAATTCTAAGTAATTTAATAAAAATATCTGTCTTTAACTTGACTCATTTTTTTCGCGCAGTACATTTATAACTCCGTCTAAATGGAAGGTTTTTTTGTGATCCTGAAAAAATTACCGCGGTAAAAACATGGTTCATCTTCAAAAATGGTGGAGAAAACATACAACCTACACACTTTCAATTTATTGACGAGATCTAGATGTTAGGAATTCTTAAATTTCAATAATATCTCTCTGGAGCGTATACACGTACGTAAATTTTATACTTCCAGCGTAAATGGGCTGGTGTTTTTCATCAAATATCTCAGAAAGTAATTTGGTAAGGGGTTGATTGTTCTGTATCTTCGGAAGGGTGAGATATTTTCCTTCAAAAAGAGACCAAATTCATTTATTTCTAGGTAACATGATATTTTGCTCATACTACCTTGATGGCCAGTGGATTGTATGCGGTTTATAATTTAATTATTTGCATTTTTCTTTTCCCTCGGTCCCCCAAAAGTGAATACTTCGGATTGAATGGAACATTCCTCGATTCTCTATATATATCACTTGAAATATGTCGCTCCTATGATTCTTAAATTCTTTCCATTTCTTTTGGAGAACTAACCTTTAATGTATGAATGTGTTCCAAGTTTCTGTACAATCTGGTCACTCTCCCATAATTTTCTCTGTATCACTCACGGTCAATATACAGCCAGAAGTGACACATAAAGACTTAACTCACGAGTAAGAACACCCTTTCAAAAAATTGGCTCCTTCGTCTCAATCCATGCAATGAGCTAATTCGTCCTCTTCAAGTTCATTGCTACACAGAAGAGGAACAGAGTGTCGATCCTGAGTTTCAAAGGGTGTTAAATATTCAATATTTTAAAAAAAATCTTGTCATCTCTATTTAAAAATTGGAACATTTGATCGAATCTCACTAACTAATTAACCTTCTATGATGAATGATCTTTGTGACTACTTTGTGACTACTTCTTTCCTCTTAAATTAATTCAACTCTTCGCCTTTTGCCATCACGTATTTTTAAAGCTGATTGTTTTTGATTCAGGTATTTTTCATCATTTCCACCACAATGGTCATAAAACTTTGCCCACAGTTTTTTTTTCCCGATAAGCGTGAAAATGATTCGTTTGATGTATTCGTTTCTTGATAACGTCGTGTCAGTATGCTCTGTTGATGTGCTTCTTTATTTTAATTCAGCCATTTGTATAACGGTGATAGTTGCAAGTACAGAATAATCCATATCGGTGATAACTCACCCCCTATCAAACACCTTTGAGGCGGCTTGCGGGATAATATGAAGATGTGCAATATTTGTTCCTGCATTAACTGGCTGTGTGATTGTCTTTTTGTGGAAAGTGACAGCTGAGTCTCAAGGTAATAAAACCTTAAGCAATTAGTTTTGTTCCTTCCGCAACCATTGTCACGGGCTGTTGATAGATAAATAGATAACAGGCATTATTTCACTTGACTAGTTCACTCTCAAGTGCACTCTCTTTCATCAATCGTCCTGTCTCATCAAGGAACAGATAACGAGGTAGTACGTTGAACACAGAATTCAAAAATTGAGAGCAATAAACAGCCTATTAACCACTGCACATGGTATAGCTAGAATCTCGTTACTAGCAAATAATCCAGGGTCATTCTAAGTGTATTCGAAGTTATGATCCGGAAATCCCAATGGAAGACTGGTAATATTCATTTTAAAACCTCATACTCGAGAGTGTAGCTTGGGAGGAAACCGTTTCTATACAAAAAACTATTCACAGACGATTTTGATATATCGTTTAAAGTAGCCCTGCTGCTGTGACTACTGCTCTGAACACGCCCCTTGAATTCGCCTTCAAAAGCGTTTTGAAAAACGCAAACTACTTCCTTGGCAATCGAACGGAGTTTTCAGGAGTCATAGAATCTAGATTTTTAAACTGTAAATAGTTTGGTCATATCTGTCAAACTCTCTTTGTTTCAATATTTGTACTTTTAAGGGGATTTGAAAGCAGATTTCGCCAAATTTATGTATGCCTGATAATTCAGTGACGTGGACAAAGCATTCTTTATACCCCAAGTGTCCACCACAATGAGCACTAAAAATTGGTTATTTTGATGTGGAAGATGAGAAAAATATGCAATATTATATTTTAAACGTTAATAGTTAAGCAGCTTAGTACAAGTTTCATTTCACTGACTTTCGGAGGATATCGGCCGATGCCTCCTTATATCTCAACTTACAAATGGGATTTATTCAAGGACCCTCATTACTTGTAAAATCATTGTTGTCTCAGAGAAAGACATTTGATAGTGCATGGTTTATATCGCGGTTTTAGAGAGTGTAAAATAATGTCCGGCATAATTTGTTTTTGACAGAGCTATCGACCGACTAAGCCGATTCTACAATGATTGTAAGCCGTAGTACTTGAGACGTAAGGATTTCCTAAAGGCAGTTATTCTTGAATGCTGAAGTTAGCCATAACAGGTCGGCAGAGGTATCAAAGACAAATGATAGTCGAAATTGTTTCTAAGCGTCACGGTGATTTCATATTCATTGTATGTAAGTGTTTCAAAAATTATTTCTAACATTTGCACTATGATGTGGACAAATATCCAATATTAACCTCTAATCTCAGAAGTACTTCCACTACGGCAGTGGGTTGTGACGCACACCGGCAGTAGTAATGGAGCGCTCTGGTTGGCTGACATTTCGCCTGCCGTAAGACCTAAGTCGTAAAGATGGGATTTGACCATCTTCCTTATGGCGGCGCCTTACAGCTTACGTCTATTGTAGAATGGGCTTCAATCTACATTATATTTTGCATATTACTTATTTTTTCGTTTTAGCATAGACTCAGGATCAAATTTTGCTTATAAATGTGTAAAATGGCAATTTCTATGCACTGAAATTGATTTGGAGACATTTTTCCACCGATAGTGTTGCCCCTTTCTACCGCAGCCAGTACCTACATTAAATAGGTATTGTGAATATACTTTGAATGGTGTAAGTCTTAATGAAATTTTTTATATTTCTCTTACCTATATACCTCAATTGAAGAGGTTTCAAGAATAATTATTTGGAGAGATCATGTCTTCGAGGAGAGCGGTACCGAGACTCTTTTAGAATCAAAGCCTCGGATTACTCTGCCCATGAATGAATCACATGATTGCTTTTTCCACCAGCATCTCTCATACGAATTTCATAAATTTCTTTTTTGTAACTTTTGCCGCAGGTGTTGATCGTGGTAACCAATTTCTACGCCACATGTATCCCAGGTAAAGTAATAGCTATTTTTTTGCTGCGTTTTTAGGATTAAAAACTTAGAGAAACAATCCCATTGAGACAGTAGTTAAATCTGCAAAAACTTTTTAAAATATTTCATAATTGTGTAAAATACCCTTTTATGATGGTAATGAATTAATTCGCAAAAAATTCAACGTACCGGCATCTAAGGTGGTACATATTGATCAGTAACGAAGACGTTAAGTTCAAGACTTGCCAAATGAGGGAAAGTATACACCGGTAAATTCGCTATATCTACAACTAAGTCTTGATTTTGAAGTTATACTTTCCACTGTATTAGCATTGAAACCCGGTTCGGAAGTAAATTTTATATTTTATAAAAATTTCAAATTTTATTACCCCAATTATGTAAGGATTCCTCTCGATTTCGCAAGAACCTTAAACATATGTTTCAGCATTGAACACATAAAACATGTAGAATGCTCTCGAAATTTTTCACTATTCATTGGGCCGCCCAAAAGTTACCTTCGCGTCATGGTTGAGGTCAGGGATGGAGGACTAAGGAGTTTATGTATGTGCCATTACCCTGATGGGTTACACCGAAGGAAATCTTACGGGGGGAATCTGGACGTCGCAAAGGAAGTTTCTACGCGGGCAGCGGACGGCAGCGGAGAAGGAGCACTCTCTCTCTCTCCTCTTCAAGGTTCCCATACCGTGCTCATAGTATCCAGTAAACCTCGCGTGCTCCTCGACCTAACGTTGGGATCTGCGATCTTGACCGTCGATCGTGCAGACCGTCACTCTCGCTGGCGCATTCCCCGCACCATGCACCACCTTATAACCTTCATCTTTATTCCTCTGAATATAATTTATTTCTTTCACGCGCCCGCTAAGCGCATCTTTTGAAGTTTATCGCTTATGCCGGAGTGCTACCTGTATCCTTGGTGCGTAGTGCTTCTCATGTAGGGTAAAAGCTAGTGGGGGTTCTGATTTAAGAGATGATATTCGTGCATTAAAAAATAATATAGGTTCTCCCGATGTTAAGGGTTATAACGCACCGTCAGACCAAAGGCCTAAATCACTGTCACCTTGGTCAAAGCGGGAAACCTTGTGGTTTCAAGGGCAGTGCGTTGTCAACCTGATTAACGTGGCCAGTGACGCGACCTAATTGATGCTATACTTTTTATTAATTTTTCATCCAAATGATAAATGTATTTGAACACACTCCTTTTCTTGTTCACCGTCATTAATTTTTTTATTCGGGATAAAAGGTAAATGATGCATATTAATTCTCAAAGTGATAGTGTTAACATTCTTACCTAGGACTGTAGTGAACGAAATAAACTCTAAGTGGCTCATTGCTTTTACTCATCCATCAGTCTCTGCAGTATTTCTAATGTAGGGAGAATCATTTTGAAACAGTGATGAACCGAACTGCCAAAATGTAAGCATGTTTATGTATGCGGAGGCTTCTGTGGCATAGAACTGGGTGAATCATTTGACTGCTGATTGGAGGGATATTAACCATAATTCCATCCATTTCTAAGGAAATCCAATTTCTTCCATCACTATTGGAGAAACTGGAGGATGTTCAGGAAAAGAAACTGCCCTCTTAAATTTTACACATGTTAGGGCGTATAATATATAAAAAGAGTATTACCTTGCGAATAATTTGAACGTACAGTTTATTTATAAAAATAAATAATGTAGTTTCCTTGAAATAATTTATCACTTTGAACATTTCACACTTTTTTATTTTCAGCGACCATAGTTTTGACATACTATGTCATTTTCCAGGTACATATCTCTTACTTCATTGTCCTTAAATTATGGAAATGCTTTGACATATGTAGTATGTTGCCCGGTCTGTTTATGTCATAACCTCCGTCCCTGTCATTGTGTTATTTGCTCTCCCCACCATCCAGTCTTTCACCTTGATACACCAACCCCCAAAACTTAGAATGACATCCCTCTTCCCTCCTAACAACGGTAAAGAAAAAAAGTTATAAAGTACTATCCTGGTGATTCAGTAGTTTATCGCAATGATTTCCCCTTCCCTCCTAACGAACCAATACCATACCGGTCATGGGCTAAGAATTCGGTCTCCGTAAAGATGAAATTTTTCGACGTATTTACATAGGTTTTAACGTTACTAGGAATGCATAGGCGAGGATATAAAAAAAGGCTCTTATTTTACCCTCCATTTGGAACCACGACGTATTTTGATGGATCGGAAGCATGGACCATTGGAAAAGCTTACCAGAAAAGAATAGATACCTTCGAAACCTGGTGCTGGAGGAAAATGCTAAAGATAAAATGGACGGAAAAAATGAGAACTGATGAAGCGTACAGAAAAGTAGAAGAGGAAAGCACCACATGGAAAGCCATACAGGAAAAAATAACAAGATGGATTGGACTCACCCTGAGACACAATGGATTTGTGAAGAACATAAGAGAAGGTAAAATAGAGGGAAAATTCCCCAGAGTAAGATCCAGGATTAAGTTCATGGACTAAACTAAGAGTTAAGTACATAGGAGAACTACCATGAGGTAAGAGTAGTAGTATTAGATAAGGAAGAGTGGAGGGTTGCAGTCAACCAATATTAGGATTGTGCGACCTATGATTACACACTTTATCTAACCTTTGGTTGAAAAAATAAAATTTCAAGAAAACTCTACCTGTATCATTGCATATAAAATATATTTGGAAAATCTAACCTTCTAATTTTAACCAATGAGTGCTTGTTTTGTTCTATTCACTAATTGCCATATCAAATCGAACAGTAGCTTCTCTAGTTTATAGTTTGCATTTTTACCGATTGGGACTGCTATAATCTAATGATTCAAGTGCGGTGAATCAAGCGTTTGAATTTATTAGCAGATTAGAGTAAATTAATAATACGATAGCGTTATAATTGTTATTAGATTCATTCAAGCAATATGAAAAAAATTTTCTCACGCAATCAAAAACGACCACCCATTTTTATTTTTTTCTCTCTAACTTAGATTCAATCATTGAAGGTAATTTTATGACTCATTTTCAGTCTTTCGTAATCACGAATCTGTTAAGCCCTTGCATTTCAGGGTGAAGTTTTGTTCTAAAGTAGAACTCTCCGATTCAGAGTACGTATCGTTAAAATAATATTTCTCGAAAATAATTTTGTTTTCTACCTGAAAGCTGTGCCTGCGGTGTCTGATTCGCAAGGTGTTTGTAGGTACAAGGTCAAGAGGTGCATATTTTACCTAAATAATAAAACTCCAATGGCGAGATCGTTCCTTTCACCCTGCCTGCGCTTTGAATTGCACCCATCGGATTTATGTCCCCCCCTTAAAGTTGCATGCCGTTTTCAAAGGATGCATATCTCGACTATTGTCCTCCTCGGTGCTGCTGCAGCGGCGACGCAACGCGGACGTTTTTCACATTTGGTGTCCCCGCTGCCTTCCATAAACTCGCGTGCCCATAATCAGATGTAATTTGCACACAAATGAGGCTCCGGGGGAAATCGTAAATACGCGGTGACCGGCCAGGGTCGGTGTAGGGATCGGCTGGTGCTGTCGGGTGCACGAGAGGCACTTGACGCACCCCACTCGCCCCTTCTCATTGGTTGGTTGCGAATCGCGTTCTCTCCAAGGGGGAAGGCCGAAAATGACTCCTCTACTTTGTTCCATACAATTTGTAACGCCTTTCTTTAAAAGGGTTGCCGTGAATGAATGGTGGTCTCCTTTTAGATCATATCTGTCTGGGCGTTCCATTGAGTTATTCGCCATCCGCGTGGACACTTTCGGCGTCCAGCCCGGATCGTCGGAGCCGCAAACCTTGCCTCTCCACCCACCGACGCCCTCGCACACCTCGTCGCGTCCGTCTGTATCTTCGTGTGTTCTTGTGGCGTCTTGTAAATCAAGAGGTGACTGAGATGCTGCGCTCGACTGCATCCCTCTTCCACGCAGCTTCGATGGTTATCTTAGTTTAGGAGAAAGTCCTCAAAAGTAATCCTTACCATAATTCACAAGAGGGTACAATAACCGACTTAATTTGTAGCTATGAGTCAGCACTGCAGTCTTAGGAAAATAATAGAAAATATCTGCTTCTCTATCGGCAAGATCCTTCTCATGTCTCGGAAGTACCATCACATGGGACAGAAGAAGTGTAACGGACATCAAGCAAAGTATTGCCCGAGCTAAGAAAGCGTTCATGGTTAATAGACAACCTATGTGGATAAGATAGGACTAAAAGCTAGAAAATAGTATGTGGAAACATTCGCGTGGAGCGTGAAACTCTATGGATCGGAAACATGGACCATTTGAAAAACAGACCGCAAAAGTTTATAACCCTTCAAAATCTGGCACTGGAGGAGGATGTTGAAGATAACTTAGAAAAAAAATAAAAAATGATGAAGTTTTTAGAAAATTACAAGAGGAAGAAGGGACCCCATATGGAATACCACACGGGAAAGAAGAACCAGATGGATTGGACACACCCTGAGATACAATGGATTTGCAATAACTATAATTGAAGGTAAAATGGAGGGAAAATCCCCCAGAGAAAGACCCAGGAATAAGTTCGTGGACTAAACTAGGAGTAAAGTACATTTGAAGAACTACTAGGAAACCTCGTGACGGGATACGGGAACTACAATTAGATAGGGAAGGGTGAAGGGGTGCTGTCAACCAATCTTAAGAATTAATTGACCGATGATGATGATGATCAGAAAGATATTGAAGCGTTGATCGGGTATCTCGATTGAAGGTTTCCCGGCTCATGTTGGTTGATAAAATAAAACATTACGGGTATATGCTACGTGTCATATCGGTTTTGGCCGGACATTTCGTGACCCACTGCTGGTCACTTATTCATGGGGATAACACTTGCTAGTGCTGCTTGCTTTTATATACACACCCCCACCATAATTGAGTCAAGTGGAAGAGGAGGAAAGGGGAAGGAAGTTAGGACAGAGGGGGGGGGGGAAGGCGGAGGTAGAGAATTTCAGCGGATGACTGGGTTTCATGTGCTGCTGATTTTTAATCCACCATCTCAAATGAAATTATATTTATTTTTCTTTATCTCCATGGCCTCACGGATGAATCGGGTATTAAATATTTCACACTATTGATGATTTAAGACAAAGGTGATGCCAGTAAACTGTGAAAATTATACGAGTGTGAAAATAAATGAAGGTGTAATAGGAAAAGTGAAAAGCTACCGGTAACTAGGGACGATGGTGACAGACGACTGGAGAAGTATTGCAGAAATAAAAGCAAGGGTAGCAATGGCAAAAGAGGCCTCCAGTCAGAAGAAAAACTTGCTATGCAATAAAAGCCTGGATCTGGAGATGAGAAAGAACTAGCTAAGTGTTATTCATGGAGCGTTTTCATGTATGGATGTGAAGCATGGACATTAGGTCAGAGGGAAAGGAATAGAATAGAAGCATATGAAATGTGGGTGTGGAGAAGGATGGGAAAAATAAAATGGGTAGATAAGATGAGAAATGAAGAGGTTTTGAGCAAAGTAAAAGAAGGAAGATCGCTCCTAAAGGAAATAAGGAAAAGGAAAGGAAACTCGTTGGGCCATGTGATGAGAGGGAAAAGTATAATAACTGTGGCACTTGAGGGTTCAATTGAAGGAAAGAAAAAGAGAGAAAGGAGAAGAATTAAATTGGTGGATCAGGTGAAGAACATCAGCTATGATGAAGCAAAGAAGGAAGCTCGGGACAGAAGCGGATGGAGACAGCAGTGGTGTACGGGACCTGCCAGCAGGCAGAACACCAGATGATGATGATTATTGATGGCATTAGATTTTTTAATGTCGATCGCTTGTATCTTCAATGGTTTGCAATCTAACTTTGTGGAATTAAGAATTCACATTGAGATGAAATAAATACACTGTAAAAAATCCACACGATACTTGAATTGTGTGAGCCCGACCGGTTTCAACACTTTCATATCATTCTCAAGGGACTAAGCAATTCGTTTTTTTGGCGAGCACGTATTTATATTTTATGTCGGAAGATGGGGGGTGGGGGTGTTGGGGTTGTGGAAAGTAATGCGAGAGTAGATACCAAACCCCATACCAGCCTTTCAGCTCCTGTAGTACCCAGGTCTTCATGGCCACGGTTACAGCTGTTGCAGCCGGAGCAGATGACGAACGGCTGCAGAACCTGATTGCCAAAAAAAAACGAATTGTATAATCCCTTGATAATGAAACGAAAGTGTTGAAACCGGTCGGGCTCATACCATTAAAGTTTTGTGTGGATTTTACAAAATGTATTACTTTCATCTCAATATCGATCGCGTGTCTTAGGGATTCGTGGTCAGCTACCGCAGATTTGGTTGTTTGCCCCTGTCGAATGTTTGTGCTCTTCCAGTCTAGTTTTCACTGAGCGTCCAGTCTCGCCGATGTATTTTTTACCACATGTTAAGCATGTGGTATCTTCACTTCTGACCTGTAGAAGACAGCTGCAATCCTGTTGAAAACTGTCGTCTACGGAAACACGCGGAAGACAGCCCGAAAAGCCTTCACTGTCATCTCAACGACTCCGCGGTAGCCTTCGTGTTCACTCGAATGTACTTACCTAATATATATGAGCTTTCACTTTTGTGTACTTCACATTTTAGGCGGGATTATCGAAAGGAAAATTGGCTCCTGCGGTACTTAATTGTGAAGAGTTAGCGATGACGATCAGTCAAAATATTGGCGGGATTATTGAAAGGAAAATTGGCTCCTGCGGTGCTTAATTGTGAAGAGTTAGCGATGAAGATCAGTCAAAATATGAAAGTTTACGGGTGCATATAATGCTTAATCTTTTTCATTCTTTAAAATACGTTAGGGCTACGAATTTAGCGCTGTTAGAAGAATCATTTCCTCGCTTTTTGTTCAAATGACCTCTCCTTTTTGAATGTGATTTCTCGCCGGGATTCTTTTTTCTTTTTATGAGAGAATTTTTAATAGAAATTATTGGAAAATTTAGAAAAATTACAATATTTTTCTATCAGTTGCCCAATTATTTCAAGGAACATTTTTTAGTAACCTTTTCCACAAGATTGACTTATTTTTTTCTTCATTTTCATTTAGAGGAATTGATGTAATTTAGTCACTCGAATGCTTGAGCTAAGTTGCCAGATTTAAGCACTTGAATGACCCAGAGTTCATTGTGGTATGAGATCATTTCGATCGAGAAGTTTCCAGCTCCAATGCACCCTTTATACGCTTTATTAACGCCCATCAATTTTGTGAGCCCTAAATGTTATCCTTTAAAGCCATATCCATTAATGTCAACCACCATTCTAGAGCAAAAGCGTTGAATTGAAAACTTGAAGGAAAAAAAACACCCCCCCGCGGCACATTAACAAACTACCGTGCCCGGAGTGATTTGTAGGGAGCTATCTGACGCCTTGATTAATATCATTTTTCGCTAATACTTAAGACCAAAATATTTCATTGCGCCGTTCATTGCTCTGTCAGGGGTCATCTTTCCGAGGGTTTCATCGACATTTTCCGCTGATGATGGATGATGTCGATTCTTTTAAATGGGCATTTATCGTTCCGTCATCACTTAAAAAACCTTTTTATCGGCCGGTATAGTTGACTTGATAAAATAACGCTATTTATGTCCGAACTTGAGTTATGTCGGCGGCGGTTTTTTGGACCTTCACAAAGAGCATTGAGGTCGAATGAATCAAAAAATAACTACACTCTTCCCCTGGCGCTCATAGGCCGAACATTCGAGATTTTGAATAATCATGCTTCGGTACCATGCGCTTAAAAACGTTGAAAATGCGTCATTTCCCGCAATCCGATCGCTTTTTATTTCTCGCCGGGCCTTTCGTTTCTCCTTGCTTTTCTTCTTCCTTCCTTCCCCCATGGCGAATAAAAATTTCTCTCTCAGTCCCCCGCCTGGAATTCTCTAAATCATTTACTCATGTCGCAAACGACGTCTCCTGAGTTCAGGTGGAATTCTCCCCTTCCAACGGTGCGCGCTTGTGCGTTGTGCGTTGCTTTTTTTTATATTCGTTATGTACTCTTGAAAGTTTACGGAGTCGGTGAAAAAAATGCGCGCAGTCCCGTCTCTCCAAAAATAAAATTATGAAAACATTTTTTTTTTATAATTTTTGTTTCCTTCCCGTTCCATCTCTCCAAACAGCCATCAACCCCCAACCAGCCCCTTGGCGTGTGGGAACCTTTTCCAATCCCATAACCCCGCTGACCGCATGCTTTCGACCTCATCCTCTCCTCGTCCAGCGGCGCCACCGTCTGAAACCCCGGGAGCCCCATCGCTAAGTAAATATGAAAGCAGTCATAATTATTGGACTTGTCCACCCTTGGGAAGGCGAGAGCCTGTGGGTTGAGCGTTTCTTTTTTTTTGGGGGGGGGGGGGAGTGGGGACCGTTTGTGGGAGAGGATGAGTGAGAGAGCTTTGGCTTCTTGAGGAGGGTGGCTTTTCAACCGGTTCCTTCTTTACCTTTATTCCCCCCCTTTAGCGACCTCTCTACCCGTCCCACGGCCCTTAGCAGCTCGCACACGTGTGATCACTCAAAAAGTTAAGACCCTCCGGAACACCCCCCCTCACACCCCCGTCACTGTCTTCTTAATTCCTTCGCCACCCACCCCCAAAATCATTTCTCGTCTCCGCCCCCCTATCACACCATTGAAAACTCGCGTCTTCTATTTCCTTTAAGGTAGTCCGAGCGAGATAGTTCCCTAGTCATAATAGAGACCATATTCGAATTTTACGTTTTAATTTCACCAGCTCTAGGACACATCAATTAAATATTTCATTATTAATGGTGCAATAATATAGTTTTATGCGACAGAAACGGTAAGTAATTAAATGACAATATCTAAATAAGTCTTTAACTTGACTCATTTATTTTCGCGGTGAAAATATCTAAATAAATCTTTAACTTGACTCATTTATTTTCGCGGTGAAAATATCTAAATAAATCTTTAACTTGACTCATTTATTTTCGCGGTGAAAATATCTAAATAAATCTTTAACTTGACTCATTTATTTCGCGCGGTGCGTTTGAGACTCCTTCAAAATGGAAGGTTTTTTGTGATACCCAAGAACCTATTGTGGTGACAACATGATTAATTTTCAAATATAGTTGAGAAAACATAAAAACTACGCGCTGTTAGTTTTTATGACATCTTAGTGTTAGTAACACCTCATTTTGTAAATTATATCTCTCTGGAGTGCATACACGTACCATTTCCCATGTAAAAGGGCTGGTTATTTTTGGCAAATATCTCCATAAGTAACGAGTGTTGAATTTTTGGTGTCTTTAGAAGGGTGAGATATTTTTCTTTAAAATGAGACCAAATTCATTGAATTCTATGTAAAATGATTTTTCGCTCAAACTACCTTAAATCAAGTTCCCGTTTATTTCCCTCTCCTCTTCGCATGATTGTTGACAGATCCGAATAGGGGACGATCGTTTATGAGGTGGGTGTTTAGTCTCAAGATCACACCATCCAATTGCGTTGATCTCTGCTTCGTCGTGTTTCATTTGGAATTTATTCTTTTGCCTCGCTCTATCAGTTCTAGCATTTCAATTTTTTATGTCTCCAAAAATATTCAAACATGGCGGGTGAATTTTTTGGAATAATCCATGAGGAAAATTCGGCCCGGACCGGAAATTGAACCACGGACCTTTTGTTTGCCGGACCAATGGACATTAGTCAGGCAACCCAAAGGTCCATAGTTCGATTCCAAGTCCGAGCCGAATTTTTCTCATGGCAATTTCTTCCAAAAAATTCACCCGCCATGTTTGAATATTTTCAAATGGCTAAGCACGGCATATGTGCTGGTGAAGGATACTGACTCTTGGTTTTGGCTTCTTTGGAGTCCACTTCTCCTTTGCGTTGCCATCTTTGATGGACCGCAAGGGCCTAAGATCTAGTTGCCTTCTATCCACCAAAATTGCCATGGGAATTAGGAAGCCTGGAGAGTGTAGTGGTCTGCGCATTGGTCCGGCAAACCAATGGTTCGTGGTTCGATTCCCGGCTCGGGCCGAATATTTATGTCTAAATGAATTATTCCGTGTGTATTCGAGCACTTAGTTGTCCTCGACGTCTACGATTTCAGTCGGTATTCAGACTTCACTACAACATTTTTGTTTAGATTTGGCTCTTTCTAACTCTTGGATTTTTGCTCTAAATCAGCCTCCTTTGATGTAGATGATACATGAAAGGTGAAGGATTGTACGCCGATATAAAAACACCGTCCCCCCAGCCTAGGATGTCGCGAACCTTGGATGTATAAAGCGTACGTGAGGACGCATAAAAATTAATTTCAATTTTAAAACAACAATCACCATCGCAATTATTTAATATTGCATAGCCGAGGTATTTAGCTACAAATTACTTTAAAAATGAGCTAAATCGAGGAGGTACGTGAGAAAACGTGTTTTAAGTTTTATAAATAAAAATTCTTAGACAAACATACAAAATGTTTAATTAATGACGTCGCAATATTATGCTTCGTTAACTCCTCTGTTTGAGGAACATTTGTGCTGAGACATAAGTATTTTATATCCAGAGATATCTGCTAATATTACCATGTTGAATATGCTATCACTTCAAAGGTTGATAAAGATGAAGGGATGAAGGAATATGGAATGAAGATAAACCTAGGAAAGACAAAGGTGATGTCAGTAAACTGTGAAAATTATACGAGTGTGAAAATAAATGAAGGTGTAATAGGAAAAGTGAAAAGCTACCGGTAACTAGGAACGATGGTGACAGACGACTGGAGAAGTATTGCAGAAATAATAGCAAGAATAGCAATGGCAAAAGAGGCCTCCAGTCAGAAGAAAAATTTGCTATGCAATAAAAGCCTGGATCTGGAGATGAGAAAGAGACTAGCTAAGTGTTATTCATGGAGCGTTTTCATGTATGGATGTGAAGCATGGACATTAGGTCAGAGGGAAAGGAATAGAATAGAAGCATATGAAATGTGGGTGTGGAGAAGGATGGGAAAAATAAAATGGATAGATAAGATGAGAAATGAAGAGGTTTTGAGCAAAGTAAAAGAAGGAAGATCGCTCCTAAAGGAAATAAGGAAAAGGAAAGGAAACTCGTTGGGCCATGTGATGAGAGGGAAAAGTATAATAACTGTGGCACTTGAGGGTTCAATTGAAGGAAAGAAAAAGAGAGAAAGGAGAAGAATTAAATTGATGGATCAAGTGAAGAACATCAGCTATGATGAAGCAAAGAAGGAAGCTCGGGACAGAAGCGGATGGAGACATCAGTGGTGTACGGGACCTGCCAGCAGGCAGAACACCAGATGATGATGATCCAGAGATATAGAAGACAGATCAAACACATATTTACGAAAAGCACAAATTTTCATACTCCCGTAGTTTGGCAGCGGATGTATATTTTGCAAATTAACTAGGTAGGGTCAAAAATGTAGTGTAGCGGGATACATACTGCAAATTTGGAGGAAATCGGAGGGGTAAACAGCATTTTGGGTCTTTTTATGGTCGTTCTGTCATGGAATTACTAAAATGCTATGGTTCTATCTTGTTATTTTGCAAAACTTGACTATTCTGTGGCGCAAGGCTATAGAGCAATCAGTCTGAAAGTAGGGTGATGATGATATTGTACGCACGGCCATCCCAACTTGTGATTGGCAGCAGAAGTCGATTCAACGATGGATTTGCTGCAGTTTTCCGATTCATCCTCTCCTCAGCTGAACCAGCGGTTCTTTTATTTGGCTTTTCTTAGGTTTGCCGTTTAATATGTTTAATTCTTAGTCTAAATCGGTAATTTTTCCCACTCATACCTTCACTTCTTCTTCCAGAACGATCTCATCCATTTCTCAAAATATATTTTGCAAGTTTATCTCCTCGTCTTCGCTGAGTTTTCATTTAACAGCTTCCCTCTTTCCCCTCGTCGTTGTATTTCTTCGTTGTTGATTATATGCGTCCGTTTTATCTTTACAATGCTTCTATTGCTTCACTTTTCGATTTCTATCTGTTCCCTCCTCTCTGTTGTATTCATAGAAGTTCATTGTCTCCGTTTGGAATCAGCACTTACAAATAAGAGCTTGCCCCTTCAGACATTAAGCTCTATCATACTTCCGAACTTGTGTTCCTGCTCACTGGATGGATTGGATTGGATATTTGAGGAAGCGCCCGACAATTAAGGCAGTGCAAGCGAGATAGTTCCCAAATCATAATAGAGACCATATTCGAACCATACATTTTAATAACACCAGCTGTGAGACACACGAATTAAATATTGAATTATTAATGGTGTAATAATATAGTTTTACGTGACAGATATTGTAAGTAATCAAATGAAAATATCCAAATAAATCTTCAACTTGACTCATTTTTTTCACGCAGTACGTTTGAAACTCCATCAAAACGGAAGGTTTATTATGATCCCGAAGAATTTACTGCGGTGACAGTATGATTAATTTTCGAAAATAGTTGAGAAAACACTCAGACTACATACTGTTGATTTTTTGACGAGATCTAGGCGTTATAAATTCCTCATAGTTTAAGTAATGTCTCTCTAGAGTGCATACACGTACCATTTCCCATATAAAAGGGCTGGCATTTTTTGGCAAATATCTCGGAAAGTAATATGGTAAGGGATGGAATTTTTGGTGTCAAAGAAACGGTGATGTATTTTCCTTTAAAATGAGACCGAATTCGTTCAAATGATATTTCGCTCAAACTACCTTAAGGTCATTTGCACCATAGGGAACAGGTAAGGGAGGAAGGGTGGAGATAAACCGGGCGTCGGTATTAGACTGCTGTCAACGAAAGGCGCAGAGGAGACCTCTCAGTTCAATTGTCTCATCCAATAGACGGAATAATGTACTTGAAGTGCCCTCCACAAGGCATTCAAGTGGGGATCGGGTTTTCTCTGAAAAATATTCTCCTCTAAAGGGATTTGAACTCTGACCCTCCGTATGGTTAGCCAGTACTCAAGCCACCACACCTATCCGATCCCCTGCTGCCTACTTATTGACTTATTTATGTGAGAATCCCATCTCATTTTGGTCTACTCTGCTCTCCATAACTTTCTCATTTCTTTTATTACGAGTATATTATACTTCTTGGATTCCATATTATACTTCCTGGGTTATCCAGGAAGAATAGAAGAAGAATATAAGAAGAACAATCCAGGAAGTATAATATATTATACTTCCTGGATTGCAAAATTCTTTATTTATTTCATTTTTTCTGCCATATTCCAATGCTTTCTTTGAATTCATTTATACGCAAAAATTTGCATTAAACAAGTTTTGATTTGTTAAAACATGAATGCCCTCGTTTCATCATGTTGCAGGTTTCTTTTTAAAATCGCTAGACATTCCTTTCATACATTATGTTGTTAACAGAGGCAATTGTTATTATGACTCCGATAAGGGCTCGCAGCTGTTTTGAGTGTTATTAAATTTGTTCTTCAACCCCTATTTGTTAGCTCTTCGTATGTCAGCCATTATCTCCTCATTCACGGTGTTTGAATATTTGGATTTACAATGTCAATGTCCTCACTTCTAAAACTATATGTAATATTAGCTTCTTCAGTGGATAATTGTTTTTGGTGATTGCTGTCCCGGAAGAACAATGGCGTTTTTAACAAGTAGGTATGTCATATTTTTAAGATAAGAATAATTTATTGCTCAACAGTTTCGGTACAATTTTGTGTACAAATATCAATGAGCTTTAGGGAGCCTCAAAGGACACGAACCTGTGTGGAGACTGCCTTCCTTAAATGAAATTCATTGCTGGCATTAAACAGAAATACTTTTAAAAGCATATAAAGTAATAACAAAGACGATTTCATTTTCGCCCAATTATGAACAAGAAAAGCAGAGACAATGACAATAATTAATCTTGCTTACATTCGTATAAATCACTAATTATTACAAGTTGTAACATTGGGTAAATGCACATACATCACGGATCTAATATTAAACATCAATATGTATATCTGTTAATACCCATTCC
This sequence comes from Ceriagrion tenellum, assembly GCA_963169105.1. Taxonomy (NCBI): domain Eukaryota; kingdom Metazoa; phylum Arthropoda; class Insecta; order Odonata; family Coenagrionidae; genus Ceriagrion; species Ceriagrion tenellum. The sequence continues at coordinate 53,329,933 of OY720634.1, forward strand.
TTTGAAAACTTCACAAATTTCTTCTAATTTTTAAAAGTTTTAGTGGATTTAGGTAAGTTAAATACTTTAAGGTCCAAATGTACAAAGAATCTCTTCAACAACATAAGATTTGGTTTTGAAAGCCGCGTATTTAGCTTCCTTCAATTTGATTCAAAAAGCGCATTATTCGATATGCTTTCTTTCCTCCTTTTCCTGTGCGTTCTCATGCTTTATACCACAGTAACTCTCATATTGCGTTATCCCTAAAAACACTCAGTGCCCACTATTGTCTGCCTCTTTCGTATTTTTATGTCCAATATCCGGCAATATATGTCGATTGTTTTCCGATCTAAGTTTTATCACATGAATCATAATCAGATAGTTGGAGTAACTGCGGTCACAATTATTAATCATGCGATCCTGCCAAAGTATTGTTCACCCCACAAGTCCTTCGTCACTGCTAATAAATATATACCGCAGCTCAGCTGGTGGTTTGATACACGCATGTCATATCGCCAAAAATTAAGAGATTTTGTAATAAACCCATGACTAGTGGAAGAGTCTATTCTCATGTTTGGGAGGTTCTGGTATTTGATGAACTGCAATTGGTCAGAGGTTCGTTCTCCACAGTCGCGTGGGAGGTGAAAAGGCAGAGGTCAAGGGCGCTTGTCTTTTTCGTTGTTTATTCAACCAGTCCAAAGCAAGCAAATATGCTTAGAGGTGTGATCATGTATTTTAATACGGGTATGTTTGCATTGCGTAAGATGTGACCTCGGAGATCAAGTATGATGACGGCAGAAATTTATGTGAGCGATTACCTGTTTGACAGCGGTTTTTGCATTCTAATTTGGATGGCAGTTTCGTCGACTTAATCTCTTGGTAGTGCATTTCTCAAATAAACCCGTGATGTCAGATGTTCCGCATACGGCTCGTATGCCTCAAGTCATCTCAGTACATTTACCACGTGCCATCAAAAATGAACACATTAATAGTATTTTTATTAAATGAATAATAGTGTTACTCAAACTTCGGTAGATTTTAAGGATGAAAAAGTTCCGTCGCCAAAATGAAAATTTTGGAGTATGAACGGACAAAAGGCGTATAAAACGTAATCATTTATTTCCCTTGGCTTTAATTGTGCGTATGTGATAACCTAATATTTAATATACGATAAAAATGGCATAATGGAAAATGGCAGTGATTTATAATTGCGAAAAATTACACTTAATCACGGTGGGAATCATCAACAACTGGTTTAGCCAACGGGTGACTATTGTACTTTAATATATTATTTCTCAAAGGTGTTTTTTGTCACAACGCCATAACTCCCATAATTCTTCATCAAAATTAATGATTCAAACATGGTTTGAAAGCTTATGTTCCCTGCTATTGACAAAAAATAGACAAATGGTATAAAATTAAAGTTGTCGTTAAAAAATGATACAGTACCATCTGTTGACAATATAATCTACTAAAATGCTGGCTATGGTTATGTGTTTAAAAGATTGTAGTAGGCGCCATCTATTGACACATTGTTTAGTTAGATTGTTTACATTCTACATAGAATCAGTGTGACCATTTACTGTTTACGTTTACGTTATGTGTCTTTAGCACGTACATAAATAATTCATAATTGTCAATGGGAAGAAAAAGGTAGAAGAACAGGAAGAAAGAAGGGAGAAACAGCAAGAGGCTGCATACTGTGCGAAATAATATAAAGGTAGAAGAACAGAAAGAAAGAAGGAAAAAACAGGAAGAAGCTGCATACAGTGCGAAATATTCGCACGGGTCAGCTAGTTGTACTTTAATACGGGTGTACGGGTGACTATTGTACTGTATAAAAGTATTGACGACATACGGAAGAGTTCATTCATTTTAAACGGTTACAACATTCATTGAGGATTTTATAATGGTTGAAAATTTTCCTCGGCACCTCAATAGATCCATTTTTCCATCCGGTTAATCCTCTTAGAATTACTGATATGCCTTCAGCTTTTTCTATGAATGATCATACGATTAGAGATTATGTCCCTTGAACCGTGGCCGAAGATGTTAAATATTCTTATTATATCAAGTATTTCGGCTATGGATTGCGAATCGAGTTTGAAATTGACCGTCGAAGGAAGGTTATGATGTCAATGATGTTTTGAATAGAAAACTGAAATATGTTCTTTAGTTGCATTTTTGGTATGAAAAGGTAGCAGTAATCTTGATTTTAGTGTAAAGTTTCAGTTGGCAGGAAATCAAGGTAATAACTATCATTTTGCTGCTTGCGTGATTAATGAAATAATGCTGATATCAATTGGGAAGTTGAAGATGCGTCGATAATAAGTAGATCGCTTTTTTAATTACAGAATTCCCAGCTGTCCGTGTGGTAATTGATCCTTTGTAATTTCACGTTACAGTCATCAATCTCTCAGTGATTTTCCATAGGTTTGTTGATTCTTGAAGAAATTGCCGTGAGAAAAATTCGGCCTGGATCGGGAATCGAACCACGGACCTTTAGTTTGCCGGACCAATGCGCAGACCACTACGCTCTCCAGGCTTCCTAATTCTCATGGCAATTTTTGGTGAATACAAGGGAACTAGATCTTAGGCCCTTGCGGTCCATCAAAGATGGCAACGCAAGGGAGAAGAGGACTTCAAAGAAGCCACCACCATGAGACAGTATCCTTCACCAGCACTTATGCCGTGCTTAGCCATTTGAAAATTTCAAATATGGCAGGTGAATATTTTTGAAGAAATTGCCATGAGAAAAATTCGGCCTGGACCGGGAATGGAACCACCGACCTTTGGTTGGCCGAATTAGGAAGCCTGGATAGCGTAGTGGTCCGCGCATTGGTCCGGATAACCAAAGGTCCGTGGTTCGATACCTGGTCCAGGCCGAATTTTTCTCATGACAATTTCTTCAAAAATATTCACCTTCTATGTTTGTTGATCCTTTTCAACCATTTCACAAAATGCTGATTCGTACGGACATTATGCTGAGGTCGGTTTTTCGGGCGACCTGTGAAATGAAATTTTTTAATCCGACGCAACATGTTCAATTATCAAAGTTAAATCTAAAAACTTTTATTATTTACCGAGTATATCGGCAGAGTCAATTCTAATCAAATGTTTTAAAAGTCTCCGTTGTCTTAGGCGTGACCTGGTGGAATTTACATCGCAAATGAATAAAATTACTTAGTTATTCCAAATAAATATTTGTGGAATTACTTATTCCATCTTATCATTTACAAGTATATAAAGTCGTAGGGAACTTGCATAAAATATTCTCTCTTATTCCACTAGTATTCTGAACGTGAATGCCATAAGGTAGCAAAATTTACATGAGTAGTCTCGGGAGAGAGAAAATGAGCGATTGTGTGTTTCTATGCAAGATGAATGGTGAACAGACGTAGCCACAAGAGTTAAGTTCCTCTCTCCACGATGCGCTGTCTGTCGAGGTAGTTACCTTGGAAAAGCGACAGTTGGTTTATCAGCATTCCTTCAGCCTCTGGTTTCACACCTCGGCTGAGGGTGGAGTTGGTACAGTCGTATACTCATCTTCATGATGTAATCCCCCAACGTTTTCCTGTCTTCCCACCATGATGTTGTTTATCGCGGTTGCAAGAACATCATTCAAATTATAAGAGAGCGTACTGGCACAAACTTTGTGGAACATATGGATTACCAAATTTGAAAATAAACACCAGCACAATTTCCACATTCTTATTTTTGTCACTGACCATGATGTTAGCACATTATGCCATCTGTGTTGCAAGGGAGAAGTTCCGGCAGTCAATTACAAAAAAAGACTGACCCACATCTTAAAAAAAAGGCTGCAAATTGAACAGGACCACAGTAGCAGTTCTCCGGAAGAAATTACTTTATTTCGACGATTTTGGGGTCAAGAAACACTTTTATTGGATGAGGAAGGTGACATTGATGAAAAGGTGTTGCAGTTAAAAAAAAAGAAAAAAAAACGATGATGGTACTACACTTCTCACTGATGTTGGAAGCGACGGCACCGGCGGAGGGTATAGGGGCCGAGAGCTTGCGGTAATCAGCCCCTTGGGATCGATCCTCCTAACGCTAGCCCGTCGCTGACGATCAATCATTTGATGCAAATGAATGAATAATGACAAAATGAATGAATGAATAAATAAGGAGACGATGAGAGCATTAAACATTCCTTACCGTTGAAAAAAATAGGTTTTCAGCACACAATGCCATCTTCCTGATGATAGCATAATATACTGAAACCATGGTCGCTGATGAAAATAAAATTGTAGAAATTATAAGTGTATATTTTCAAGTATGGAAACATTCAAAGTAGATCTTGACGCATGTCGCTATTTCCACTGGTGCTAATGACTCCTATGAATGCAGAGTTGCATACCGCGGAGGCCATTTATACGACACTGATCGATCTGTGTCGTTGAGTACTCCTACTTATTCAAAAAACTGCACGCAACATTTTCTCCGTCTACTAGAGATAATTTTGAAAAACCATTAGACGGTTTTAAGAGGCTCCTATCCCAAAAGGGTAAATGTGTAATACTTTATTTATCATAATTATTTTTGACGTTGCATAGGAAGGAGTCAGATAAGATGCTATGGCCTAGAAGCATATGTTCGTATTCTTTGTAATCCCTGTTTATAATCAGTTAATTATCTTTCATTCGTAAACGCGTATTCTTCAATGTGATAGGCGAAACTGAGACTAGAGATGCTCCCATCTTTTGTGAAATGTCTCCATCCGTTTTTTCCTACTCTCTACGTAATGAATTGCTGATAAAAAGCTTTGGGCATTGCCTACACGGGACTTAAGTTGTGATTGTTTTAGATGTATCACGAAAAGCGTGCCTCTTAACACACTTGAAGATCAATGACATGGGCCATAGGTATGTATTACGAATTCCAATATTATAATGGGCTAACCATTACAATATCACTGCACCATGGAAAGGAAATCAATGACTTTTATAACCGTACACTCTATGATGCATTCATCTGAAGGATCGTGAAGAATTATGTGGGCGGTACATGCTGTTTAAAATGCACGTTGAAAAGTATTATTGTTGGCATTGGTTGGCAATTAATTTAATTAGTTGGCAAATACTTCAAATCATTAACTGCCAAAGACGACTTCCGTCTCGGATTGGATATTTGGGGAGGCGACCTAAGGTCATTTGCGCCATAGAGGAAGGTAAGCTGGGGTGGAGAGAGAGTTAAGAGCAGGCTAATGCCCACGTCGACATTAGCCTGCTCTTAACGGAAGGCGCCAAGAGGACTGCGGTTTAATGTCTCATCGGACAGTTGGAGTATTGTACTTATTGAAGTGCCTCCACAAAACACTCAAGTTGGGATCGGGTTTCCCGTGGGAAACATCCTCCACTGCAGGGATTTGAACCCTGGCCATGGTTAGCCAGTACTCTAGCCACCACACCAACCCGATCCACCGGGCTTCCGTCTCTTTATAAATTGGAGGATTATTCATTGCATTAATAATGAGGAAATTTTGGGTTGTTTCCCAAACAAAATATAAGCGGGTATGCTAAATTAGCTGTATTAAAAAGATTTCTGATGAAGTGAGGAAAGGAAGCAGTGGGTGATGTTAGAGAGGAGATGAAAAGCTCGTATGGGAGAAGGCTGGCGCGGCATATGGGATAGTTAAACCATTCTCCAAGAGGACGTTAATTTTTTAGTACACCAGCCATTTTCGCTCTGCTTTTGTGGTAGTCGTTCTTGTTGGATGGAAAGGAAGACTTTTTAACCTGTCTTTTTGACCTCATATTTCTCCCATATTATTACTCCTGTCTGTTCCATAAGTTTAGTTTGGGCGTGAAATGAAATCTACATCTACATTATAGCCAGCAACCCGCCAATTGGGCAAGTGGCAGGGGGCGTTAGCACATCAGCCGTGTAAAGATGTAAGGTTTTTGGAGGTGAACTGGTGACGTGTACTATGGGAGTGTATTAAGTGGAACTCAGTTTTTATTGTTGTCCCATATTGTGCGGGAAAAGAACGAGGTTTTCTATCTATCTGCAGTCTCTCTTATTTTTACGCTTCTGTAAGACCTAGAGTGGCGTCAAGTTCTCTGTGTTGCTCTGAAACACACCAGTTCTGAATGTCTCCAGCAACCTAAGCCTAGCGTGTAGCCTCCGAGTCTCTGGGGGCTCCCACCTTATCCCTCTAAAAGTTGTGAAACACTTTACGTTCGCTCGTAGCATTTCTTAACGAAGCGAGCTGCTTTTCATTGTATTTTACTAACTTTTTAGTTAAATCTTTATTACCAGGGTTCCAAATGCTTGCGGCGTATTCTATATGTGGCCTAAAAAGAGCAAAGCAGCACCTCTCTTTTACCTTTTTATCCGAGGACCTTCCAATTATACGCTTAACAGAACCTAATTTCTTTAATCATGTGACGCATATAATTTGCTTTGTGACCCTGAACCTCGTTTGATCTACATATATCTTATAAACTCTTTTCCATTGACTGCCTAGTCTACAGTGGCCCTCTTCTGCTCAGTCTTTTTAGTAGCTGTGTAATATTCATGGTTCCGTGGAAGCAGTAACAAAACACGCGGTTTTCTGAGAACTAGAATCAGTTTCCGCAATAATTTTTCCTTTACTGGTCTCAAAATGCTCGCTTTAAACTTATCACGTAGACTCATTAGAGGGTGGTCGTATCTCTCTTTCGCATTTCCGTACGTCGACCTTCTTATTATCTTAATGAGTTTTGTGATTCTCCCTTCATCCAGTGCTAATTTCGGATGAGATCGCTCCCGAGGTTTCAGAATAGCGAATATGTCATGTATATTAGTGAAGAGTAAAAGGCACTGTGAAAGTGTCCATTACAGCCTCTGCTGCACTTACTCATAATAGGGTGACGGTATTACTAATTGAGCACTTTTTCAATTTTTATGATTTTATGTTGTTGTGGAGAAGTCATAGGGTTGACCCTTGTCTTGGGACCATAGCATGGTAGTCCCTCACGGCGTCGTAATACCCAACTCCAATTAAACTGAACCTTCAAAAATTCCTCCAGCCAGTTGAAGCTTTGATTTCTTTCCAATCCAACTCAAATACGCCTTGTGTGTAATGTATGTAAGATTAAGCGTAAATTAAAATACATTTTTGACTGTCCAAGACCCTTTGCTATGTATAGTATGGAGTTAGAAAGTACACATAGTGTAATAAGTTTTTCTGCAATTAAGAATTGTTTGTGATGAGGGAAGGCCCTTTATGCCTGATCTATCTGTTTTGCTTTCCTTAATTTTGGCAGGCAAAATTCTTGAGTCTTAATCTATGGTTTAAAGAAACTTTTTCCAGTAACATGAACAAACTACATCTCTATAAATACAGGTTCGTTCTATTTTTTGTTTCATAAACTTTTTACGTTTAGAAAGTAATTGTAAAATTTTACCCTAATTTTGTTTGATGACAAAAACTTCAGCCTACGTCATTTAGGGGTGTATTTCCATCTCATTCATAGATTTCAATTATTGTAATTGAGTGAAAAATCCTTCTGATACCATTGTGTCATGAAGACTTTCTACATAGGTGATCCGTAGAAAAAAGAGTGCTGTTGGAAATACTTGATTTATTGCGTCGGAAAATGACTTTTAGAATTTAGAATTCAATGTATCCATTCAAAATTCAGTGAAATTACTTGAAACAGGTACAGTGTAATTAAATATTTTTATCTTATACATCCACGGCTTTCATTCCACTAAACTTTATCGTATAACTGCTATTACTCCTCATTTATTTACATTTTATCCTGAGATCCCTTTTCCTTCCTTCTTCTCAGATATATTTTTCTTCACCCGAGGGTATGGCTGCCTATGTATTTTATGCCTCTAGATACATCAGCTGCAATTTAATAGGTTCTACAAAGAGTGCCTTTATTTCCATATAGAATAGGATTTTAAATTACTTTCCTCCTGAATCATTTCACTATCGTGTTACTCATCAAGGAGAGCAATGATCGTTGTCACCTGTACGCTTCGTTAAATCCAGGAAGAATTTTAATCTCGTTATCTTACCCTTATAAATTTCCCGAGCTTCATCTTGATTACTATGTCACACTGGCTGTGTTTTTGTTACTTCTCGGATTCGTGAAAAACTGCCAGTAGATTTGGATCCTTATGATTAATACCTCGGAATGATTTTACGATTGTTTATATTTTTTTAAGAGTGAGAAAATAATCGTGCGTTTCGGATGTAAGTCTAGGTGGAAAGAGTTCTTCCGGAAAAATATGATTATAGTGTACGAACAAATATTCCGAGATTATAAATGAAAACTGCGTTGATTCTCAAATACCAGCGAGTGTTCACCTATCAGATAATCACCTAATATGATTCCTCCCTTCAATCTGGTAAGCTATGTATCATCGTTTATGGAAATGGGAAGCCCTTTTGTTTTTAACGAATTTTTCTCATTTCTGTCAGCATCCATTTACAAGAAATTGCCATGAGAAAAATTCGGCCTGGACCGGGAATCGAACCACGGACCTTTTAGATAAATATTTTTAGCTTTAATAGCTACCTCGGCTATGCAATATTAAATAATTGCGATGGTGATTGTTGTTTTAAAATTGAAATTAATTATTATGCGTCCTCACGTACGCTTTATACATCCAAGGTTCGCGGCATCCTAAGCTGGGGGGACGGTGTTTCTATATCGGCGTGCAATCCTTCACCTTTCATGTATCATCTACAACAGTGGAGGCTAATTTAGAGCAAAAACCCAAGAGTTAGAAAAAGCCAAATCTAAACAAAAACTTTGTAGTGACGTCTGAATATCGACCAATGCGCAGACCACTACGCTCTCCAGGCTTCCTAATTCCCATGGCAATTTTGGTGGATACAAGGCAACTAGATCTTAGGCCCTTGCGGTCCATCAAAGATGGCAAAGCCGTGCTTAGCCATTTGAAATTTAAACATGGCGGGTGAAATTTTTGGAAGAAATCCTCATCTTAATTCATAAGCCAAGTGCATATGTATTAAGATTAAACCATAAAGTAGCGATTTTAAGGCCAAAAAATGTATTATTCAGACAGGGTTGCAATTATCGGGGACTATAAATATTTCTTCAAAAAAATTCACCCGCCATGTTTGAATCCATTTACAAGTTTAGAATAAATAATCAATACGTAAAGTAGAAATGAATCTCTATACCGTTCTATACTTGATACGTTCCACATAGGAATGGTGCTTTGTAACAGCAGCCGAGTAGATGTAAGGGTTAAAGTTTTAGGAGGTGAGATGGTGATGTGTAATATAGGAGTGAATTTCGTGGAGCTCAGTTTTCATTGTGGTCGCTATTTGTGTGCAGAAAGAACGAGATTTTGTACCGATCTCTTCGGCAATGTACCTCTCTTATTTTAACACTTCTATCAGAGCTAGAGATGAAGTGAGGCGTAATGGTTATTTTCTCTGTGTCGCTCTGAACCACGCCACTTTTGAATTTCTTAAGCAAAGGTTATCCTTGCTTAAGAAATAGCCTCCGAGTCTCTAGGGGCCCCCACCTTAATCCCTTTTAAAATTGCGAAACACTATATGTCCACTCGTTGCAGTTCTTTACGAAGCGTGCAGCTTTTCCTTATATTTTACTAATATTTTTGATTAAAACTTTATGACCACGGATCCAAATTTCGGTGGCGTATTCGAGGTTTGTCCTAACCGGACTGACCCATTAGAATGTTAATGCCAAAAGCATTAACTTTATTTTTTTCAAGAATTTATACGCGACAAACGCTGTTAGTTAGATCCTTATGATTAATGTCTGGGAATGATTTTACAATTGTGTATGTGTTTTTAAGGGTAAGAAAATATTCGCGCATTAGGTATGAAAGTTTAGGTGTAAAGTTTAGGTTCTGAAAAAGCTGTGTGTTATTTCACTCTTGGAATTTCCGAATCTTATGGAAGGTAATTATTTTCTTACTGTCATCGTTCGGTCACGAGTCTTTTCAAAAGGAAAATGTAAGAATTGAATTATGTTGAGGGGATGGGTCGTACGTGACACGAGAAATAAAAGTATACAGGGAAATATACAAGGCGGACGTAAATCAGGATGAGGGAAGGCGCTCACTTACCTAAACTTTCATGCCTCCGACGATGTTCCCGGACCTGGGATACGTTTTGATGGTGAATCGTAGCGTAGTCTACGCTGTATGCATCGCGTATGCAGGCTACATTTTTTGAAGGATATATTGGAAGGCAAAATTGAGGGAAAAAAGTCCCCAGAGGAAGACCCATGAATAAGTTCATGGACCAAATAAAGAGGAGAGTGCGTTGGAAGAGATACCAGGAGGTAAGGGAACTAGCATTAGATAGGGAAGGGTGGATTTTTTAAAAGGATGAGTCAACTCCAAATATCGATACTCGATTCCACCGATTCTCAGGATTAGAATCGGTATCGAAAATCTATCGTCTAAAGTCGATTCCGATTCCATCTATTCCAGATAGATAAATATTCAAATCAAATTTCATTTATCACGTCATATTTGTCTCAGTAATTTTGGGTGTAGACCCTCAAATTGTACTTTTTATCTTCCTCAATAAGCTCAGGATATATTTTCGATTTGTGAATAAATATACTTGAATTTAAATAATAGTCGCACGCTGCTGGTGTATCAATATCCCACCAGTTATTAGGAATAAGAATCGATGGAATCGGAATCGAGAATCGGGAATCGACTTTAAAGAATCGGAATCGAAAAAAAGTGGAATCGACTCATCCCTAATTCTTTTCTTATGCACAGAAAACAAAAATTCGACCTACTTATTTTCTAATAACTATTTTGTTTATTACTTACAAAATTTCTATATACTTTTAGTGCCTGAAATATCCGACGGTAAAGAGCGGAATCTTTTTGGTCCCCGATAATTGCAACCCTGTCTGAATAATTCATTTTTTGGCCTTAAAAAACGCTACTTCATGGTTTAATCTTAATGCATATGCACTTGGCTTATGTATTATGATGAGGATTATTTTCTTAATGGATACATTTTTTTGCAAGAATCGCTAAAATATTTTGAAAGCAAAACACAGGCTCTTATACTTGAGGTATAAGTTCTCGCATGTTGTTTATCAGTCTTGAAAACAAGGAAAAATCAAAATAACATTTTTCTCCTGTAGAATGCTCGCCAACGTATAAAAAACCGGATGAAATAATCGGAATTGAAGGGTGAATGGATTTCGGGCGCAATGAGCCAAAAAATTACGAAAATTCTAGATGCCCTCCACCAGATACCCCACGAATGCTGAATTGCTTCATAGGGAGGCGAGTTAACAGAATTAGTGAACCAAGATATAGAAGGGAATGTGCTGCAAGATAAGCGAAAGTGATAATAAATAAACTTAAGAGGACTCATCATTGGCACAAATCATATTGCATGACCCGAATAATCGAAATTAACAGAAAATTCCCTCCTCGACTGCAGAGTATATAAGAAACTAGGCTCCAGGGGGGAATATTTAGAGGAAAATACAGAAAGCGCCTCAGTCAGGGCATGGAATAGGGTTGTATCTTATGTATACAGCGATTTGAAAAGGGCTTTCGACATAAATTGTTCGCAGGAAGAGGCTGATAAGAAAATTAGGTCGAAAAAATATTTTGGCCTCTGTGCGCTCACCGGGACTTGAACCAGCGACCATCATTTTTAATGGACCACTAAAATGATGGTCGCTGGTTCATGACATAGGGGTAACCATGAAATATGGTTGTAACTTATGTATACAGCGATTTCAATCGAGCTTTAAATATAAACTGTTCGTCGGAAGCGGCTGATAAGAAAATTATGTCGAAAAAATATTTTTTCCTCTGTGCACTCACCGGGACTTGAACCTGTGATCATCATGTAAATCGACCATTAACAATGTTAACATACCGTAAACAATGTTAACAGACTATATCCATTCGGTTAGTAAAAATGTTGAGAATATGATGAAAAATATAATTTAAAAGGGGGCAGCAGCCTGTTTCACCGCGCGTTCGTCCTTATGTCTTTCTGGGCGCATACTTACCTGTCGACAGGTAAGGTCTCGAGTCCTATTGGCTCTAACCGCGCGGCCAGGCTGCTGCCGACAATGAGACCTGAATTTTAAGCTTTTATTCTGCAATGTAGCTTCTTCACCTTAAGGCAGGCGTAATGATTAACTTTATTTTGCACCAAGTAGTTAATTATCAACGTTGCAATATTGTGGCTGAGCCTAAGAATAATAAATAAATTCTTATTATCACCAGATTGTTAATCGAATAACTGAAATAATTTGGCACTCATACTTGACGAAATTGTTCTCATTGCAAGATTTCCACTCGCATTGTTGTTTGATATTTTATTTTGAAAATGTGATCATAATAATTCAGAAACGCATCAATTTTCTTTCAAAGTTCTTATAAAGAATTACCATTTTTTTATGCATTCCTGTATCATTGGCGTTTTCCATCCAGTAGGCCCGTGGTTGCTATGGAGAGAGCCATATTGTCGCTTTCACCAATTTCAGTGAATCTAGTACTTGAGGCCATCCAGATGATAACATTTTCCCACCACATGCTGTCCAAGTATGATATTAATGTTATTGTGTGTACATAATAATGTTCTCTCGAATATTTTAACAATAATCTCGCCGTTCTTCCGCCCTCAGTCATAAAGCATTCGCCATTTTTCCTTAGAGTAAAAAAGCGTTGAAGACAGTTTCGCTTTTAACTGGAGTGAAAGTTAAGATATATATTCAGAATTGCTCGCGTCGCTCACGGAAAAAGAAAGGAAAATTTGAAGGAAATCTCTTTTACTCGGAAATGAGGGTTTAGAATTTCCGTTACCTCTCGCCAGATGGCATCATTTTATTACATGTTCAAAGAAACTATGCTGCTAATTTGGCTTTTCTCGAGTAGTTATAGAATACGATGTAAAAATGAGGATCGCTCCAAACTCTATCATCCATTCTCCAATGCCAATGGCTTATTTTTGAATCGCCTTTCTTTTTGCAAAACGAGACATTACCAGTGAAACCAATGGAATGTTTCAAATTCCACTGTTCTCACATCCATGAAACAAATTATGACCTGATCGCAATTTCATAATAGTGACAAAGATTTTTTATCTTTTAATTTTTCAACGGCATGTCCAAGTAACATAATGAAATGAAGTTAGCAAACTTGTTGCTCGTGCTCATACATGCCAGTCGGAATGCAATTTATGGGGTGTTATCACATCATTAAGAACTAAGGAGTCGATTTCAAATGTCGATTCTCGATTCCACCGAATCGGTATCGTTTGGCTTTAAATTTGTACTTTTTATGTACCTCAATAAGCTGAGAATATATTTGCTATTTGTTGATAAGTATACTTTTTGAGCGTCTTAATTGTCTTTGTTACTTTATTCCAGCCAATACTTTAATTTAAATAACAGTCGTACGCTACTGGTATATTAATATCACACCTGTTATTTTGAAAAAGAATCGATGGAATCGGAATCGAGAATCGGGAATCGATTTGAAAGAATCGGAATCGAAAAAAAGTAGAATCGACACATCCCTAATTTTTTTGGGGAGGCTACCGACAGCTAATGTCATTTGCGCCACTGGGGATTGGTAAGGGAAGAAGGGTGGATAGATACCCGGCATCGGCATTAGCCTGCTCTTAACGAAAGGCTACAAGGAGACCACGGTTTGACGTCTCATCGGACAGACGGAGTGCTGTACTTGAAGTGCCCTCCAAAAAACACTCAACTAGGGATCGGTTTCCTCTGAAAAAATCTTCCTATGCAGGGATTTGCACCCTGGTCGTCCATATGGTCAGCCAGTACTCTAGCCACCACACCAGGGAAGGGTGGAGGGCTGCAGTCAACCAATCTTAGGGTTGAACAAACAAAGAAGACGGCTACGATCATAGTCGAAGTGGGGAGCTCCGACAACTCAGAAGCGCACGTAACAAAAAAAGAAAACCACGCCAACTTGCGACATGGGCAAAAACTAAGTAATGTGAGGGCCCAAAAGGAAAAAGGAGGGAACATTCAAAAATGATAAAATTTCAATGAGGAGAACTACATCCCAGCTCGAACAGTCATAGTCGCACCCATTCATCTGTTATATTAAATCTTCCACATCGTCGGGCGAAAATTACTCTTAACAAACCTAGTAATTCCATACGTGTTGATAAATGCAATTTTGAGAAATTAATTCAATTTCGCTTGACAGTCAGTTTTATTCAAGCACCATCAACTGAGAACAATATTTTTCAACTCTAACGTTACCTCAAATGCATCCAAATTTCATGTAATCATCACTCTATGCAGTGGAAGCATGAATCGTTGGAAAAGCTGACCAGAAAATACTAGAAGTCTTCGAAACCTGGTACTGGAGTATGATGCTGAAGATAAATGACGAACAAAATAAGAAATGATGAAGTATACAGAAGGATAGAAGAGGAAAGGACTATATGGAACATCATAGGGAAAGTAAGGACAAGATGGGTAGGACACACTCTGAGACACAATGGGTTTGTGAAGAACATAATTGGTTTTAGTATATATACTACTATTACTTCTCTTTAGACTATTCCCTCTATCATATAAAGAATATATATTCTATATATAGAGAATATATAATAATATATGGAATATATAATAGAGGGAGTAGTCCCCAGAGGAAGATACAGGAATAAGTTCATGGACCAAATGATTAGGAAAGTACATAGGGAAAGATAGCATGAGGTAAGGGACCTAACATTAGATAGGGAATGGTGGAGGGCTGCAGTCAACCAATCTTAGGATTGAATAATCGTTGATGATGAGCCCGCTGTGTCTTGCAACTTTGAAATTAGAAGGTATGGAAGGAATATGGGAAGGATATTAATTTTAGGCAAAGAATTAATATCCAAGTTCAGTCCTTAAAATCTTTAGTCTCAGTTCTGATAATATTGAAATTTGCAGTTCGAGTAGTGAGGTTCGCTGTATTGTATACCGAGTTTGTTTTTCATTTTCGCATGCTCCATTTTTATCTAAATGGTTCATTTTAAACTTGCATTTTATTTTCCACCCTCGCGATTTTTGCACCGTTTATTTTCCCGTCGGAACGACGAAAGAAGCCTATCGGATCCATCTCGGAAATTTTTTATTATCATTATTGCGCT
Source organism: Ceriagrion tenellum (assembly GCA_963169105.1). Taxonomy (NCBI): domain Eukaryota; kingdom Metazoa; phylum Arthropoda; class Insecta; order Odonata; family Coenagrionidae; genus Ceriagrion; species Ceriagrion tenellum. The sequence goes on from OY720634.1 coordinate 53,345,042, forward strand.
GAGTAACGGGCGGAAACGTAAATCGAAATATCTTGGAGTGCATCTCTCTCCCTCTCACTCCAGCCCCGAGTCCATCATCTGCCAGCCCGGCTGTGTTTGCATGCACGCGTGTGTGTTTGCCGGGGAGTGAGCTCTCCGGGCTCCCGTCTTTGTTTGAATTCGAGACGAAATTTCCTCCCGTTATTTGATTTGAGAGTGCAGGGAGATCGGATTTAAGACATTTTCCGTCGGGAGGGAATTGTAATGGCTGAATCCGAGTGGAAATGGATATTGAGAACGAGAGATGATAAGTTCCGATGAAAGATGAAAGAACAATTCACCAAGCCGTCGGGCCGAAAAGTTTGCCTTTGAAGGGGATGCGGTGTTAAGCCGGGGCATAGGAAAATCATATATGGGAGATTCCGTCCATCATCTGTTAAGATGAGTATGTTGAAGGAACGAATATTGTAATTTTATTACAGGCATCAAGGCATTCTTTCAATCAATTTTTAAAAGATATTTTGTTTTCTACACAGCCTCCTTCAACTATCTGGAAAGTACAGTCACGTGGGACGGAAAAAGAAAAAAAAAGGGTATCATGTGAGGAATAGCGCGAGCTATGAATGTTTTCTTGGTTAAAAGGCAACTATAGTTTTCAAAGAAGATAGGCTTTCATACTAGAAAACGGAATGTGAAAACATTCATGTTGAGATAAAGATAAAGATAAAGAAATGTTTATTGTTCTTGGACCACTTGGTCCACTAAGAACATACAAAAGATGAACATTACTATCAGAGCTCGATTACACAGAAAAATTGGATACATGCAATAAATGATATAATAGTGGTAACAAAAAAATACAAGTATATTGGTGAAATTAATACAGAGGCTTCCGCGTTATTTAATGGCCGCACTCTGCCATTGGTTGAGAATGGTACTTTACGGATAGAAAGTATGGATCCTTGGAAAATATGACCAGAACAAACTATAAGCTTTCGAAACCTGGTGCTGGAGGAGGATGCTGAAGATGAAAATGGACGTAAAAGGTTAGAAATTATGAAGTTTGCAGAAGAAAAGAGGAGGAATAAAACAAAACAGAATACATAGTTAGAAATTATGAAGTTTACAGGAGAGTATGATAGGAAAGGAACAATACAGAATAAGGGAAAATAGAATAAGAACCGGAAAAATACAATATGGAATACTACGGAATAAAATAACCGGATGGATGGGAAATACACTGAGGCTCAACGGGTTTGTAAAGAGCAAAATCAAAGCTAAAATAAAAGGGAAAAACCCTAGAAGAGAATCCAGAAATATGCTTATAGACCAAATAAAGAGGAAAAGTATATAAGGAGACCTGGGAATAAAGGGCCTAGCATTAGATAAGGAACGGTTGAGGGCCGCAGTCAACCAATAAATGGATAGAACGACCAATAGTGATAATGACACAGTTTTAACTTACCAATGTGCTTGATTATCGCTGGATTTATTTGGAGCTCTTCAAATTCCTTTTATGCGTTTATTAAAATATTTTTCCCCAAAATTTTGATAATCAAACTTCACCAATGAGGCCAGAAGGCAATTTCAAAATTTTCCCTGGCGAACTAATTTACAGATTTCAGCATAGAGCTGCGCACTTGTTTTCTGTGTGCTTAGAGAGTATTGCTCCAGCATTCAATTCACAAGATTCCAATTTTGAAAAATGCTCTCACATTGATGATTAAAAAACTTTTAGAATGAATGTAGAAACCCACTATACCTCGAGATAAGATGCAAGTTAAAATCAGGTTAATGGAATGTTTTCATTTAGAATTGAGATGTAATTTAGTGTATTGCCAATGCTACTCATACCTCACGTAGCAGGAAATGTTGATGCACCAAATGTTACCCTTGCTTAATGTTTATTAAAAATGATTTTGTTTTGAGTATGCCACGACTTTGCTCTTAAAATTTAGAATCATGTCTTGTATAAATGAACGGGAAAATAAATGGAGCGATGAATACGGAAGGACATGTTTTTCAATTTTCTCACTAAAGTTTCAAGTTATTTTGATCGATGAGTGCGCAGTATTTCCAAGTCATCAGTCTTGAGTTTGTGGTTACGTCTGACTTCTAGTGGAGAGCCAGTGGGTTATGGGTTCACAAACCCCTCGTCAGTAGTAATTCAGTATTAATTGGCGTTCACAAAAGATTAGAAAGTCATTTTCGATGGAAGATTATACGTTCCAAACGAGATTGAAAAAATCATTTTAAGTGCCTTTAATTAATGTCGAGGTTTTGACTTAATGTGATGTAACATGCCGAACTCTGAATTCAAAACTTATATCCTGCCGTTAGTGAAATGCAATGATAGACACTTAGAAAAGAAAAAAAGACACTTAGACATTTCTTGTATTACTCCCCCTTGAGTGGGGCCAGAATCCACTCGTGGGAGCCTTAATTTTTAGACTTTTTCTCAAGAATTAGACAAAAAACGGTTCAGTATGAGTTCCAATTCAGTGTTAACACCCCAGCCGTATGTAGCCTTCTTTTTGTTTGAGTCTGGGCCATACTTACGAATTGGAGCGGACAACTAGCGCTTATGCGTTCATATGATAGAAATTTGACGTCAAAAAAAAATGAGTGACGGCAGCCGTTACCTTAGACTCTTGGGTGGACATGTGACGGGCAGGTTTTTTTTTCAGCCCTCGAGAAGTTAGTCAGGCAACGTAGGTACATGATTACAGTTTTCCGACCCAAAGTGATTAGTTAATTTACCAACACATTAAAATATACCGACACGAACAATCACAACGTTCACAATTCAGAATATATCAGAAGCCATTGTGAATTAGCACCGCTGGCGCGGCCGGTAAATACGGCTTGCCTCCTGTCATATAACAGCCCTTTCGCGGTCGTAAATCTGGTTTACTGAGATGATGACGTTACTTTCTGAATTACAGGAAATTTGAGTGAGGCTAGTTCACCAGAACGTGGATTAGAACGCGGCCTTACCGGAGGAAAGCACGTAGGCAAAGTGTACATTTATTATGCGCCATTCGTAACTGGTGTGTTTCAGAGCGACACAGAGAATATTATCATGACGCCATACTACATCTCTAGGTCTGACAGAAGCGATAAAATAAGAGAGATACATTGCTGAACAGATATATTAAACAACTCATTCTTTCCGCGCACAATAAGCGACCACAATAAAAACTGAGCTCCATTAAATACACTCCCGTAATACACGTCACCATTTCAACTTCCAAAACCTTATCCCTTACATATTTAGTATTTACACGCCTGGTGTCCTAAAACCCCCTGCCACACGCGCATGTGTTGGTTTGCAGAGTAGTATGTTGGTGTAGATGATGAAATGGTTATGACGTGCGTAGTTCTAAATACACTAGTGTTTCTATTCATCTGGGCATTGGTAAGTACACGAGGGTTTTTTGGGGGTATTTAATTAGTGTATTGTTTTAAATCAAATTAGCAGCGTCTACGCAATCGGAACACAGTGCCAGTGCTGGATGATGTACAGCCCAATATATATCGCGATATTTTTTTTTAATTTTACGCTCTTTTGCTTTTGCTGCTGAGGAAAGCAATCTAGTTCAACCACGGGAAAGAAGTAAAATTAATGGTCGAATGCGCAACTTAGTGGAAAATTTTCGAAGACACGACGAAAAAAACTTCTTGGTATACTCCACACCTAAAAGCTTATTTCCGACCCAGGTTTTACAGCACAGCAATTATTATCAACTTGATAACGATTGCTGTGCAGAATATCATTATCAAAGCGATGATGATTGCTGTGTAGTTGAAACCTGGGTCGGGAATAAACTTTTAAATATGGAATATACCAAGAAATTTTTTTCGTCATGACGGGGAAGGAGTAACGTTTACCAAAGGAACGAGCTACATGATACGCATTTGCTGCTATTTCCAAGGAAGAAAGCTGTCTAACGAAAAAGGGAAGCTTCTGAGGAAAGGGGTGGGAGCGAGAAGATTGTTGCTGAGGGAGTTACTTTAAGCGGACTCGAGTCTTCCTCGTCTCGGCATGCGGAACGCTTGAACCCACGTAGCGGTGCTCGTCGGCAGAGGATAAGATTGTGGGCAAATTAAAAGGAAGCCGGAGACGCTCATAAAGGTAGAGGGAATACACCTTCTGCTCGAATGTATGGGCTCGGGGAGGAGAGCTGGGAGGGAGGAATAAAGGCGTAGACGATAGGGCGCCGGGGACCAGGAGGGAGGGGGCGTGGTTTGGGGGTGCGGATGTTTTCAATGGGATTTTGTGAGGGGGAGGAAAAGAGAGAACAGAGGCTCGTTGCCATGGTGACGGTTTCCGCGAAATTAATGCCTCTTTATGATACCCTCCCTCATTGTGCCTCTTTCCACCCGATCCTTTTCTCTGCCCCGCTCCTACCCCTCACAATTCTTTGCGTCTCCCGCCGACAACCTCTTCGAACCTAGAGTTTTCCTTCCCTCATCTTCCTCGCCTTCATTCTCTTACGTTGGGTATATTCTGACCATTCAGGCGAAGCCCCCCCTCGTCCCATCTCCCCCTCAAACCACCCACATCCTCTCCTCTCCTATTCTCTCCCGGACTTTCACTTTTCTTCGATCTCGTTTTCAAACGCTCTAGCTGCGGGTTTTTGTGATGAGACGCCTGCTTAAAAAATGTATATAATCCTTGCTTTCTCTCGTATATACGCGAGACTTGAGGGAGATGTTCCTAGATGCTAATTTATGAGGAAGCACCAGTGTAATTAAATGAAGCCATAAAAATGACGATGCAATTTTAAAAATATTTGCCGAATATTTATAACGAAAGATCCCAAAAACGCTATTTTTAATTTAAAAATATCAGTGCTCAGGATGCAGTCATTTGTGACATCAATGATAGAGAATGTGCCCACAAATAATAATAATCTTTGAGAAAATCTTTGTTTGCGATTTTACACTTTTTTATATTAAAATTAAATAAAAATGGGAATATTGTCGATAAGATGAAAGGCATTTAAAATATAAATAATTTTTTGATAGATAGTAATGAAGTTAACATTAAGAATAACTCTATAAATAATTTGGCAGTGACGGCTAAATATATGGCTCCATTTTGTGACCCTTAGTGCCCATAGGCCTAATTAATTTACAGTACAGCATAAGTTAGTATATACACTATAGTCATTCACCATTTCAGATAATTCGGCTATGTAGTTGTCGAGGAGAAGAGTAACAATCGTACTGACGCTACCTCATTTTTATGTATTAGTGAAGATTGTATTTTATTTATTAAATTTACAAAAATAAAAGTAAAGTGAAGATTGTAGAAAAAAATCATTAAAAATACTTATGCAGAAAAGAAATAGGGAGAGAAAGCAATGGAGCAATAGTTTTTATTTCACTAACATGGCCAATTTTACAAAACTTAACTGCTCTAAATGATACAAGAATTACATACGTATTTCACTTCCTTTATCGCAGTATTTTGATCTCTGGTTATTTTAACCATTAAAAAAAGTTCTTTTCTTTAAATCAGGATCTCTTTCAATGATTTTGGCTTCGTGAAAATAGAAACTATGTTTATATTTAATGAGATGGTCGGCTTGCGCTCAGGTATTCCCTCAGGTTTTAATTAACGGATGGTGCTGATATACAATACAGTACAATATAGTCTGTCTTGAAAATATTGTGATATTTGATCGATGAAAATCCTTACAGTCTTTGCCAAGGTCAGCATAAACTTGGTTACTCCTAAATTCCGGAGATGTGTCTCTAATCGAGAGAACAGAATTATTTGTACCTTATGTTCTTTTAAGAGTATTTTTAATTTAGTGCTCTTGAATTTCATGGCATTCTGTTCAGGCTTCCGTGAGTGTAAATTGTATTCTTATATTGATGTGGATATGTATTGGACTAGGGAGAAGTGCCCATAAAAAGTCCTAGGAATAAGTTAATGAGCCAAATAAAGAGGAAAATTTATAGGAAGATATGCCTGCAGGTAAGGAAATTAGCATTAGATGGGGAGGGGTGGAGGGCTGCAGTCAACTAATCTTAGGATTGAACAACCAATGATGATTGGGTGGTGGAGTGAAGTGTATTCAAGTATGATGTGAGAAGGGGTTAGGACTGATAGTGAGCAGTTCATGCTTGTAATGATAAGTTCTGCTCGTAAGTAATATCTACCTGAATGCTCTATGGTGTTTATTTTACGTGTCTGAATATTAAAAAATACTCCATAATGCCCTTATTAAATAATTCGTGGTCAGAAAGAGGTCCTTGTATACTTCTTATTCTCTTCCTAGATAGGAATTAGCGTAGATACAAGGTTCTCTTATAACCATAACTCTGTTGCTATTGTACTGATAAAAGAATTATATTAGTGATATTTATTCACACTTGTGTGTATTAATAATGCTACAGAAATATTCCCGTCATCCTAGAGAAGATCTTACCTGTACCATAATCAGAAATTGACAAATTAATTTTCAGATCTATTGGAATCGAAGCAGTAATGACGTCCAAATTACGGAATTGTGAATAATCACATCGTTCTTAGCTATAAAGTACTTCATAATTGAGTCACTATTCTTTGATATTTAGAACTCAATTACTTTTCTTTAGTTCTGTGGTTGAATGCCACGAGAGCGACTGTTTTGATATCGTTAAGGTAAAAGTAATGTGACATGGAAATTAAGGGAGGTATTCACGAAACCTTATACGTATTTCGATCAAATAAAGTTTTGCGATAGCGCGATATCTGAAATTTAATTCATAACCTCATTAGGTGGCCTTCATGAGCCATAATATCTTGGATGTCTTAAAACCCAGGTTGTAAAAGTGATTTGATGTACTTTTCGCGCTGTTATGGCAAGTTAATTAGCCTTATCTTCCAGCAAGTATCACCTCTCTCTTGAATTGAATGGGTTTAATAAAGTTTCAAACACCTTTTACGGGAATAGTATTCGAAGTTGTGGTTATCGCATATCTCACAAGACTTTTGGTGACTTGGGAAAATGGAACTTCGGAAGTTTTACGAAAATACCGTTTTTAGTATCCTATTTTCCTCTGGAAAGGAAAAGCAAAACTTACCACTACTCCCTATAAAGCATTTTCATTATCAATAACTGTCTAATAATAGTCCGTTTGGCCTTTCCTGCATCATGCTGGTCCCTTCATCATTTCTCTAGTCGTCCGTAATCTCTAAAATCTTTTTCCGGATGATCTGCAGTCTGGAAGTATCTGGAGTATTCTGTTGTTTTACATCCTCAAATAATATTCATGCCAGTTTTTTGCCGGTATTGTTCAATTGTTTCGATAATTTTTGGTGGTGGTTGAAATGCGTAGCTACGAAAGGTTGTCTTCATTTTCTTCCTGGCCGCGGGGAATATAGCCTGCCAAGGATCTTAGGGTATTCATTTCAGCGATTTTTAATGCATCTGGTTTGGCTTGACGTTTCAGAGCCATACGAGTTTGCACTGCCATTTTCTCGTAGAGTGCAATATTACCTCTGGGCGTATCTTTTTAAAGAGTGTATTCTTTATTTATCCTACCAGCTGTTGAAATATGACATATTTTTATGTCTCTATCTCTGGGCTAGTGATGCTGGAGCCAAGATAAATGAAATTTTAATACTCTATTCTCATTTATCAATGACAAATTTTGAACTAGTAGGGTCTTTCCTTCATTTGTTTTTTATCAATTGATATTTTTAAATTGTAATCCTCTGCTCTGATTGATAATTTTTGTTCTGCTCATTGTAAGTCATCTTCGGAATTAGCCGTTTTAATTCGGTCGTCTGCGTGCAATAGAGTCATGAGAGAGCAGTCAGTTATCGTTAAGTCTGTAGTGAGTTTATTTAATATTGTTTATTTGGCTTTTGGTGACAAAGAGAGTTTTGTATTTTTCTTTAATCAAAAGAAACTTTGGCAGTTTTTCGAATGTACTCTGTTTATCTGCATATTTTTCTCTGCGAATGAAAACCGAAACTTACCTCTACTGAATGAAATACATTCCTATTCTAGTGACTAAGTTCTATTTGGATTTAGTTTGGAGGATTCACAGTTGTTTTCTGAATGATCCTCAACCTATTACTTGAACGAGTTTCAGAATTGTTTTTAGGCTCCGTTTCCTTCCTTCTGCCCTCGAGCAGAATTTTTGAGTGTATTCCACGAATAATAGAGACAGTCTTCGATCTTAAATGCATAAACTGAATTTAATATCGCGTTTATTTTTATTCCTCCGTACACATCATTGAACGAGTACAAAACTGCGTGCGTTGATGAAATGGTTGATTTCACTAAACTATCAAATTCGTCCAGAATATCCTTCTAGAGCGAAATTTTCCAAAGGACAGCTAATTTCCCTTTTTCATAGGCTACGGAATTTGCATGGTATTAGGCCTTGTGCGTCCCGATAACGTGGGGATCTGAGTTGTTGAGAGAAATGAAAATTGCTTCTTGTAGCCCCATAAATCGAAGTGCTCAAGCTTTGTACCACTATGAGATGCCTGCCAAAAGATATCTCCATGTCGAGCCTTCACTAAGTCCCCGTTTACATTAATAAGGTTAGAATGATAATCAAATAACGGCTTAACAAACTTGCTTTTGCACGGTATTCCTTAACCCTAGTTAACGTGCTGGTGTCCTCTGGTGGAAAGTTAAGAAGGTATTATAGCCGCAGCCCAATAAACATGGCAAGTCGCTTTTCATTTGTTTCGTAGGGTGTGGGCGAGTCACGAGACCTTTATAGATGAGAGAAAGTGTTGAATGTGCAAATTTTTTGCACGGTTGGAGTTGTTATTTTTGTTATTTAAATATGTACTTATCATTTCATATTCAAACATTATGCTCTGTAAGATGAAAATGGTGAGAATAAATTTCTTTTATAGAACGAAATGTCACCATGCAATACTTTACATGAAGATACTCATTGAATACTACGTCATTTTGACGCATGATCTCTTTCATGATAGATAATAATAACTTTATATGATATCTTCACATGGAAGATTTATAAATACTTCCATTCCGAGTCCTTGCTTCAATAAATGCAGCGGAACAAACGACTATTTGTACAAGTTTTGCCCATTACTCGCCCTCGCAAGCGGTCTTTCAAGGTAAATTTAGAACTTAAAGCACGGTTTATCGTTCAATCACGCAGTCATACCAGGCACCTTGGCACCAACTCTTGGATATGGACGATGGAAAGAGAAACTCTCAAAATATATTGTAAGCTTCAAATAAAATATAAATTTGGACTGGATCACTTAGCTATTATTCTGACTAACCGGCGTTCACACGAGTTTTAAATAATGGTATCCAATGACAACTATGGTAACTCCAGCGTGGTTAAATAATCACTAGGGTTAGCGCTAACTAGTGTTCACACGGCGAAATTAGGGTTAGGGTTAACCTGGTTAGAAACCTGGTAATGTAAAAAGGTAATAAGTGATGGCATCATGTTCTAAATACTACAGTGGAAGGCAACAGGAACTTGCCTAATTATCAACACGAAAACTCATAATGGATTCGTGGAGAAGAGAAATGAATCCTGGAGACAGACCTATTAGTTTCCAAAAACATCCTACTCTCACATTGTTTATTGTTGTATATTTTACCAATATTGCCAGTGTATGCATATAATCATGGCAGTTTTTTGTGCTAGAATTATATTCGGATGTTTTTGGACCATTTTTCCTAAGAAATATACCCTCCATAATAGTCCTCGCTGCTCAACATCCTCCACGTACTCCTATGAGAAATGAATCGGCTTTTGGACGCTCATTTCCCATCATATGAAATAATTAATTTATCACCTTTGACCCTCTGATTATGTAGATTTCGGCGACACTTACATGCATTATGGCATAAATCACCTCGTAGGTGGCGAAGTTGCAATGAAATCTCGGTTTTACCTACCAAACAGGAATACCTCCATCGGAATGAAGTTAATCTGATCAAGGAATTTTTAAGGTCGAAAAATTCATGTAATTGATCATAAGAATTTGAACCTTTGACTTACTAGCGTGATAATTGAAATGCTAACTCATTAATTTTGGTCATTTGATGCTGTCAAGGAACATATTTATATATATATATCTATATTCATAAATATTATTTTTAATCGTAATTGAGCAATATCCTCGAAACCCTTCGGGGGTTAATCGAGCGAAAGTGCTGCGAAGATTATAAAACGCCCTTGAAATATAGCCGACGCCTGGCGATGTAACGCATTCAGTTTTAATGCCGATTTATCTGTTGCCTGAATCCGTCCAAATGGCCGCAGTGTCAGAGATGTATTGCGCACCCTTCTTATCACTTCGAGCGGCGACTCCAGCGCTCGCACTTCGTAATCCGGTCCCTGACGTTAACCAACCCCGACGACCCCTTCCAATTTCTGCCTTTCCATTCCCATTTTCCGTCCTCCGAAGGACCCCTATTCAACATCGTCCGTCCTTTATAACCCTCTCTCCTCCGTCCTCCGGCCTTTAACTATCATTTACGCCGCATTCGCGCGCCTTTGGCTGAATACCAATACCCATCTCTTCTCTCTTCGCCTTTCTCCACCTATGGTCCCGCACCATCATTGGATACAATTCTGTCGTTTGGTCGGCTGGTTACTGGAGAAGTCGACCGTTAGGTGACATTATCTCCGCCGCTGAAGATATATTGGTGGACTTATAAGGAAGGATTTCATGGAGAAAGGAGGATTAGGTGTGGAGGGAAACTCAGCGTCGGCATTAGTCTGCTTCATGAGTCCGCAGTTTAACATTCCATCCGACGGACGGAGTTACGCTTGTTGCTCTCTCCATGTGCCAAGGAGGGATCGAGATGATTCACAAATATTTTCACCTCCGCTGGGATTCGAACACAGGCCATCAGGATGAAAAGTCAGTACCTACTAAAACCACTTCACCAGTCCGTTTTCTTTATCCGTTCTCCTTTTTTTCCTTGAGATCACCTACCTTTGGATGCTGAGCATCAGTGATTTATCCTTAATCGGGTCAACTATTCGCTTTTCATGGAAGCGTGGTGAAGATGCAGTTTTATAGCCGTTCCACATGTGACGCTTGAGTATAACACATGGAAAACACGTAATTTAAGCCCATGATTTAATACCTCTTGTCTTCTAACCAGTTGCTTCTCTCTTTCCTAAGGCATGTCGTAGTATTTTTTTCTTATAAAATCACCAGTCCTTAATGATACCAGCCCCACGCCATGGAATGCTTTCATGTTGCAATTTTTAAGATTGTGCTACATCGTACAATGTCCGCACGTCATCGTTCGCGAATCATCTCAAAGCGGATTGTCTCCGTCTAAATTATCTTGCATGTTTTTTCTAATTAAATTTTCTTCTCTGCTGACGCATTTTTACCCGCCAAGGACGCTTCGGATTTTTTTTCAATCTAAGAAATCTTTTCTTAAGAATTTCATCATTAGTAGTTATACAAACAGAATAATTGGAAAAATAAACGAAAGTGATATGCTATTAAGCGATAAAAAATTGTAATTGTTCACATGTTTGTTATATGCAATGATTTTATCGATAACTATCTATACGTCCTAACTGAATGCTACGGTTTAAGGGTTTCGCACTAGGTATGGAAAATCAATTATTATGGGCCCCTTATTCGCGAAAAATCTGTTACGTCCAGATATAAGGGGGAAAATTTTCCATTGTAAAAATATTGTCAACTTCTTCGGTTGCTTTCGGTTGGCTCCTCAGCCGCGCCTTACTCAATTTCTTCTTATTTCTTCAGATGTTCCACGGAAGTTTTTCGAAGCGACGTATTTTTTTTAACAAACCGTCACAATGAAATAAATATTTCACATTTGAGAGAACGTATTAAAGGTATTATTAATTGCATTTTTATTTTTCGTTAAAGTTTACTTTAATATTAAAAAATTGTATTAAATAGCATAAAGCCGTTAAATTTTTAAAATGGTTAATACGAGTATATATCAAGCTTAGCTCGGTTGCTCGGAACTTCTACGTTTGATTTTGTTCTTAGAACTCGTTGTGAACTCTCAATCCGGCTCACACGCTGAAATTCAACTGTCTTATGTTACGCTCTTAATTTATGATCTTACAATCACCGTGAATCGGGATTTAATTAATGCCCCTTATTCCGAGCTCGCCAAGCTCACGCCAATATCCCGCGTCCAAACTATCCATTCTGTCATTTCCTCTCTTTCCTTTCGCCATTCTCATGGATTCCCTCTCCCCATTTCGTCTCTCAACTTCTCTCTGCCTCTCTCTTTAGATTATTTTTTCGTAACCCCGCCTCGACCCCCGTGTTGATTTACAACATCGCAAACACGGACGTGACTTCGATATCTTGTTCGATCGATGCGAGGTATTGGGCGAGTCCTTTTTCTCTCTCCCATTCCGCTCTTGATGAGAGTTTGACCCCTCATGCGTCTATTTCATTTTCCTTCTCCCCTTTACCACCACATCATTGAATTTTTCGTCCCCTTCCTTCTGGTTTCTGGTCGACAGCTACTGCAGATGTTTTCCATCTTCACTAGTTCTGACCGTGGACGCTTATTTGCACTATAATTCTAGAACGAAGACATTTTTCGATATCGTATGTGGAAGGAATTCATATTATCGAGACATGTTTTATGTCATTGTTGAACATACCGACTGACTAGAATTTGCATATCTCGAGGGAAATCAAAGTTTAAGAGGCGAAATAATTCTTATGAAATACGGAGTTTTCTCATACATTTTCTTATACCTTTCCTAAAAGTTTTTCTTATAAATTTTTCTCTTTTCTTTATAAATTTCCTTATACTCCGCATTATTCTTTGCATTTCCGTGTTTTAAATCTCAGACTGCAGATACCATTAATATTTTAATGTTCCAATATAACGCTTTGATATAGTCTATGTAGAATAGAACAGTGGTTATTTCTCGTTAAGAAAGTTTTCTTAAAGGTTATCAGAGGTTTTAGACTCTTTTGGTAAACCAGGCGTCAGTTTTGAAACCACGATTGACTAGATTGCATTGCGAGGAAATCAAGTTTATTTTTCCAATCGGAGGGATATCCTTTTCATTCCTGGTGGTTTATGTTTTTTTTGTGTTTATCTCGGATATGAATGCATTTAAATGGTATTACGAAGAAAAATCTCCTCTTTATTTTCATTTGTAAAAACGTTTTATTAGTCACTTATGTTGCGATAAAATGGTACAAGAAATTTAAAAGTAATGGGCCTCATGTGCAGTCCTCATCAGCTTCATCTCATTTACTTTCCTCGCTCTCCCTCTCATGAGTTAGGGAACTGGGGATAATGCCTGTATTTTGTTCTATTACATCAAGTGAAAATGAAATAAGCGCCATTTTGTTTAATCTGACTACGTAATGTATTTAATGTATTAGTAATCATGACTATGGTACATATTTCCATTTCATGGGTCTCATCTATATCGTTACCTTCCCCGTGATCACTTGTTTGAACTTATGTCGAATTCGTGTCATCAAAGTCACATTCTTACCTTAATTGCCCCGACCAGGTCCTCAATCCGGAGAGACTCGATGGTAGCTCTTTATGTTACATAAACATGCAAATTTTCATATACAAAACACTCGAATAAACTTAAACAACAAGTTAATTACCCTAAGTCATCACAAACTTAGTTATATTTTTAGCAGAACATTTTCCTTCTGTGGCAATTAAAATTCTGCCGCTTTCTTTCTCTTGCAATTAATTCAAATTGGTATAAGGAACTGTTTGCCCCTTCTTTTTAACTCAGGTCTCTGGGTGTATCGTTGTTATTTTATATGTAAATATCTTTTCTTATTAAATATAGGAGCTAACTTGAAATTTTTCACCTATCGCTAATCTGCGGGCCCTGTCATGGTTCCGGGCTCTTTTCTGATCTTCATCCACGTCGGAAATCTAGCTTCGTCCGCCTACTTCCTTCCTGCAAATGGAAAATCTCCACCGTCGCAAGCTTCCGATTGCTAATTTCCTCAGGTTTCACTACCAGTATTTGGTTATTCACTTTCTTTGTTCCTACTTCCATTTACACGTCTTATCCCTGCTTTAGCCTTCGTTCTTCTCTCCATTGTCGCCCTTGTTTCTTATTTTACTCGCCTGGTAAATGTTCTAATTTCGTTTGATAGTTTTTTTAAATACGCATGTTAAAATGATCTAATTTCAACATTCGTGTTTCAAAATTATATCATTTCTATTGTTTTAATCTTAACTGTCACCTTTCGTTTAAACCTGGTGATGATAAATTTTAACTTTTGGAGTATTGATTTTGTATCTAAGGCTTGTTTATTGCACTGAACTTGACCTTGAGATTGTACTACTATTTTACTTTTCCTATGATTTACTTTACCTTGCTAATACTCATTCTGTGCCCATTATATTTTAGTACTCCCACATGACACATGAATACTGTCTTTTACCGATTGTTTAAGCTACGCTTGCAATATAAGAGCACATCTTCTTTAGATTCTGGTTATTCATACTCTCCAAGCGTTTCTCACGATATGGATAGCTCGCGTCTCCGCTCCTTCCTCCCGCATCTTCCCCATCCGTTCTCCTCCCACCGATTTATCTGTCGTATCATGAACCACAGTCAGGCCTCGCCTAGATTCTCCATCCCTCCGATCCCTACTCCACCCTGTGGCCTTTTTCCCCCGTCCGCCCGAGAGCTCCACTGCCTCCCTTTTCCTCCGTCCTCCCGTCCGCTCCTCCTTTCGTTATGTCTTTATAACTCCATGAACGCCTTTTACAAGCAAGAGCTGGTCTCCTCGGTGGGTTTCCATCGCTCTTCCATTCTCCCACCCCTCCCATTGGTTGTAATGCACCCGTGTCTCCTTTCCGCCTCTTTATTTTTCCCCCTTTGTACCCGAGTCTTGGTGATAGTCGGCGAGGCACCGGAGAAAATGAACGCTGTGGTTTGGAAAAATAAACTTTACACGGCTTCGAGCCGTTGATGATGTTCATAAAACTGCTCCTGTTCTTTTGCATCCTTTACCTGAAGGGATCTCATAATTTCTGGTTGATATCCTCGTCCAGAAATAGTAAGAACGTATATTGCGTGTAATCTAGTTTTATTTGTGCAAAATTTGCCACCGCATTAATAGAATTATTTTTATCTTTATCCAAAATACCCATATGTCCCCCTTTGTTCGCTAGTCCTTCTCATTAGCTATACTCATAGTTATTAGGTGGTGTGGTAAATATATTCCGAAGGCGTTGAAGCGTCTTCCCTTTTAAGTATTCTTATGCATACATTACCGGAACCAGAACATTCAGATGATGATTTAAGGACACTCCCTAGGAGGTTACTTCAACTCCATAATGAACGACTAGCATTGTAAAAGTACATGTATTCCCATATTTTTTGGCTCATTTATTTGATTTATAGAATTTTGTTTTGCAACGGAGTAAATGCAATCCGTGAATGAAATTAGCATGACTGGCATTTCATGTGCATCTCAATCGAAGTTTCACTAACCTTGTGACACTTACATTGCTAAGGTCTGTTGTGGAAGAATATATATCCTAGGAAGGCATTACGAAAGCTGCGGATTCGGAATAACAGTACTCAGCAGAGGTCCAATGTCACTACTTATTCAATTGTAGTTGAGTTTTAACTTTTAGTGCGGCGGGCCGATATATCGGCTTTGGCATCTCAGGCGTAAAGTGCGGCGGGCCGATATATGAGCTCATAGGCAAAATATTGTTTAACTTTTGCACACAAATATAATTATAATTATTTTTTGTACGAAGTATAAGCGTTTTCTTATTATTACCTAATTCAATGCATACGCAATAAGAAAAACTGCATATGGATATTTTAAACAATAACTTTATAATATTTATTTTCCTAGAGTGATACATTTCATTCTAGTTACCCTCCGCATTTCTCACTAGAACCGCTGGCAGGGGTCAGCACTAAGAGGGTTAAGTCGAGTCATTGACGCTATTAACCTCACTTTTATTCGAATGAAATGCATCAAATACAGGATGACATTTATGTGAGCTTTTATTGGCATAAGAACGTTTAGGCAGTCGATCAGTCAGAAAATTTGAATGTGTAATACTCCTCACCTTGAGGAACGTCAGCAAATGAATGAGTGAATATTCATGGATCAGCCAATGCTTCATTAGGGCAATAAACTATGTAGGTCGCACGACTTTAATGTCGCACTTTTAATTTTCAGAAACTTAGTTTCTGGTACTACCAGTATTGTTTTCCAAAACCTATGATATTTCCACCAGTTTTGGCACATGCTACGTTATTACCATATTCCGGCCCCGGTGGTGGCGGGGTAAAGTCCTCGCCTGCTAACCCGAGGGTCGCGGGTTCGAGTCCCGCCTGGGTAGAATTTTATCTGCCCAGGACATGGGTGTTTGTGTCTCGTCCTTTGTTACTGTTATCTACCCGACGTAAATTAGCACATTTTGCCGTATTCGGGATAGTGAAGATAAATAAGTAAATAAATAAATAAGGAGAAATCATCTCATCCGATTATTATCATTGCCGTATTTTACCATTTTGGTTTATGATGGGACAGAAGTTAAAACATTTAAATATAGAAATACTCGTGTACATACAAGATTTCTGGATTTTTGTCTGGATTTCGTTCCTTAGTTTCGTCCGGGCGCATCGAATAACTCGATTTAGTTGGCTCCAAGAAATATAGCGTTATCCTTCAGCGCTCATCGTGGTAACAGATCCACTATTCGCTCTAATAAACATGCCAGCTCTCTACCTGCAACAATGTCTCATACTGTACATAATCTCATTACCTACCTTGTCCTAACAACTGTCTTCCATTTCCATTGGTCTCCTCTCCACATCTCATTGATTTTCTTACTCATCCTCCTCAATTATTCACTTTTTTATTCAATACTTAGTGGAGTCCACGATATCATCCAGGATAAGGATTTATTTTTTTCCATTTTCAGTTATGCCTCATCTGCTCAAAATTATTCATCGATGGGTTTAAATGGAATGAATGTATTAAGCGGATAACTCAAATTTGAAACACCTTCATAAAGAATGAAAGTGCAAATTTCGACTTAGATAAATTTTAATCGACCTAGGTTTCGATTTAATACATCATCATCAGGCACATCATGTAGTACATCGAAACCTAGGTCGATTAAAATTTATCTAATTGGAAATTTGCATCACTTTCATTCTTTATGATGGAATCCTTTCACCACATCAAGCCTGAAACTTGTCTTTTTTTTGAAACACCTATTTTTTGCCATTAGAGGTATAAATTCACTGTGTATAAAATGTCTTTTTTAGGTATGAACTGCCTGTTTTGTGCGTATTAATTTTGAATGTTTTCAAATAGCTGAACAGAAATGAAAGCAAACGATGAGCTTCAACCTGAATTTTTTCATTTTCAGTTCAAAATTATCTATTTTAATCAAAAATTCTATGCACGCGTCTCTCTCTCCCTCTCGATATCTCTTTCTCGACAGGGAGATGAAACAGTTCAATCATAAAATTTTAAAATCCTTAAATCCTTCATGCATCGAGACTTAATGCACGTATTCTTTGCTATCGGAAAGATGTATTGGAGGAGATTTTTTTAGTAATGGCGTCTCATTTGAGTGGATGTGTGAGTGAATTTAAGGAGATAGAGTAATGTTCGCAGTATATTGACACCTTTGCCGAGGCCCAAATTGTCTCTGTACAGGCGAGGTCGAAGTTTCTACGGAGGAATATATGAAGTTTTGTGCAGCTGTGGACAACCATATGCAGGCCAGACATGCAGAGCCCTAAAAATACGCCTTCAATAGCATCAACGGACAATTAAAAATAATAATTACCGCAT
Source organism: Ceriagrion tenellum (assembly GCA_963169105.1). Classification (NCBI taxonomy): domain Eukaryota; kingdom Metazoa; phylum Arthropoda; class Insecta; order Odonata; family Coenagrionidae; genus Ceriagrion; species Ceriagrion tenellum. The sequence goes on from OY720634.1 coordinate 53,362,830, forward strand.
TTCTGCAATAGCCGAACACCATCTCAGCGGCACTCATAATTTCAACTTTGAGGAGACAAGATTAATAGCTAGGGAAATACGCTATTACCCAAGATTAATCAGGGAGGCTATAGAAATTGCGAAGAGACCGGAGAAAGTCAACCGAGAAGACGGTTACAAGTTGAGTAGCAGTCTAAAACGAATTTTTTCAAATTTAAATTCCGGCAACAATGGATAAAGACGAGCGAGACAAAGAAATCAGTTCAGTTAACCTGATGAGGCTGGCAGGAGGACCAGCGAAATATTGTTGTTTTAAAACTAACATCGCGGAATGAATCCCGGAAAAAGGAACATTCGATGTTTTTTATATATTGGGCTAAAAATATGTAACATATTACCTTCTGAGTACAAATGTGCACCTAATCTTGCTTTCTTTTCAAATGAAGTTAAAAACTGGCTATTTTAACTATGAAAAAATCGAAGATATATTTTGCTAAATGAAATTATTTATTTTTGTAAACATTCTTGTTAAAAGGAATTATTTTGAAACGTTGGTATATATATTTTTCTTGTTCCATATGTGACAATGTATAGTTGTGTTTCAAATTAATGGTAACCTAAACACAAGCTCACCTTATAGGTTACCCAAAGCTCCACTAAATATCTTAATATTGATGAGAATCGCTGTCTAGTCTTAACGTTGATTATTCACAATCAAACTGAGGGGTCATAAAGACGAGATGTGAACATTCACTCCGCAAAACATCTCCCATACAGGCCTCAAGCCTGAGTCGCCTTTCAAGTGTGTTTTTCAAACCTTCGCTTTTCCGTTTTTCCGTGTTTCCTTCTCTCCTATCTCTCCTCTTCCGTCGATTCATTCGGCGGCTCCGCATAAGTGTGCCTCTTGGCGGAGGAGTTGTGGCATACATGGTTGGAGACGTGATGAGTCAGGAATGTATCGGACAAGAGAGGAATGAGATGTATAGAAAAAGCGCGATACGGTAAAGAGTGGTTGTGTAGCCACGAATCCATAGATCCAGCGGCGAGGGAGTGGGGGGGGGGGGGGGGGCGAGGCAATTCATAAATGCGCCGGCCCCGCGGACGCCGCTTTTAGGACGCGTCGAGCTGTATTTATGTACGAACGCCGAGTCTCGCTCTTCTCTTCTCCCCGTCCGTTTATATCCTCCCCTTTGTATCTCTCTTTATCCATTCCTTCTCGGTTATTTCGCGGAAATTCGAAAACGAAACCGCTTCACAATATTTTCCAATATTCCTTTAGCGCTCATTGACTTCATTTCGATGAAGCGTTCAAGCCGATGGATCGATTTGACTTCAAAGCCCAAAATATACCCACGAAGATCGATTTTGTTCGTCGTCCATCCATTCTTGATGGAACATCTTCGCGTGAAATGCCACGTTCATTAAACTAATCGATTTATCTAAATTATGGAGCACTTTCGTGCATGTTAATCCCTAATATACTATCTATGCTAATATATCTAGTCTGTTGAACAATTCTGCGGTGAATGAAATAATAATAGTAAATTTTTACCCAGAACATTGTATAAATTTGACAGTGACATTTTTCCTAAATATTGGGAATATAGGTACACCTTCGGAGAAACTCCGTTTTGAGGTTACCGACTCGTGCTCAATTTACATAAATAATTTGAATGTGTTGCAACATCAGTAACGACAACATTGTGTTTGGGCTGGAATAGTTACAAAAATGCTGGTAAACAAAGAAGTATAGAGTGTTAAACTTAGTAAAAATGTTCATATTTATCATAAAAAACATTGTATGTATAGTAACTTGCCGAACCCATTGTATGAATAGTAACTCGCTGCCTCATTATCACTAAAAATACACTAACTTTTTATATTTATCTCTCAGTAAGTTTCTTAACATGCACTAAAATCATATTGAGAATTGAGGCATGTTGAATACATCGCAATTAAGGCTCTTAACATGCCAACTTGAGAAGGCGAAAAATCAATATTCACCTCAACGTAAGGTTTTCAAATTGGCATTAACATCAGCTTGAGCCGATAAAAATTTCACGTATACCTCTATGTTAGGCTTTGATCTTACTGTAACGTCAACTTGAGAAAGCACACATTTCATATACACATCAAAGCCGGGTTATCCACTTTACTAGCTACAACTTGTCAAACCTTTTCCACTTCCGTCGTATTTGAGGTGGCCACCATAGTAATCTTGCGGTTTACACTCGTCCGACTAAGGAGGACTCGTCCGACTAGGAGTAGGTATGTTACAAGTTCAGGTAGGCCTTCCAAATGGACTCGTATGGTAGTCAACTCCTGCGTAGAAATGCGGCTTAAGTATGTAACGTAGATGAATTGATCGGTTTATTTAAAAAAACAATTCTAAAGGATGAAAGTTGGTCCGTTTAAGCTAAGGAAAAATTGCAAGTTTAATACTATCATTGAATTCAATCCGCTGCTCCGTAATTTCAACCCCTAGGGCATGTCACCCTTTGCGAATTTAAAATTGGCTATCTCGGAGATATGTAAGCTTGCATTCTTCTCAGAGTGTCCCTTTATTGCATCAAGAATCCAATATTTGGCTCGGAAGGAGGACTGATGAGTCGTGTGGTATAAGCATTTTTCCTCATATTACGGAGAATAATTAGCACCGTATGCACTGCTTTTCTGGAGCGAATTTCCTTCGGAAAATGTCAGGAATGTAGACAGTTAAAACAATTCAATATAAGATTGGTTATATCAGGCGAAAATTTGTGGAACTTGCTTAGCATTTTGAAATGAGGGCTGCAACTTGGTAATTATGCATAAAATTTATTAACGACCTAGATTTCAACTTATGAAGTCATCATTCGGTGTGATATCATCGTTGACTCGATATGTTTCGATCAGTTAGGACCTGATGATGACATAATAAGTTGAATCCAAGGTCGTTAATAAAGTTTATGTGGACTATCTAAGTTGTAGCTCTCATTTCATGCTTTAATATAAAATTGAATGGGTTATGAATTTAATATCCGATTAGGAATTCTGCCAATGGGGATGCTTCATCACACACTCATTAAAACATTTTCGTGACGAAGCATCCCCATTCACAGAATTCCTTATCGATTATTAAATTCATAACCGATTTACCAATCAACATCCATTAAAACATTTTTCGTTTTGGCTGTACTGTAAATTACGCTTACCACTCCAGTAGGATTTCCTGTCGGCCATTAACATATTGAATCGGGCGCATTATAGATAAGGGGAGTTTTGCAAACCACTCATGACTTTAAACGTCATAGGAACGGAAATCGAGGCATAGGCAGGTAATTCCAATGCTTTTTCCCTTTTATTTTCGAGCCCTGTCCGGATTCGCATATCTTACCGACGTGTAGATGTAAGTGAAAGGCGAGGACCGCTTTGCCGGCGAGCGGGCGGTCGCGCCGCGCGAGTCATATATCTTCCCCGTCCTCTTGTAATCCATCCATTACTTCCAACTTTACCTCATCCTCCTCCGCTATCCGGCTTCCCCTTTAATCCCCATTCCTTCTTCCTTATTCTTATTCCTCCTTTCCATCTCGTCCTCCCCGCACCTTCCCATAATGCAGACCCGCCGCCTCTTGTCTTCCCGTCCCTTTTCCCGCCGTTTTCCTCGCGCGGCGAGCGTCTTTTGTTTTGCCCGCCAAACTCCACCAAGATGCCAACTGCACACGCGCTCGTGAACTATGGTCTCTTGTCGTCAAGCCTCTGAGGCGTGCGCGCTCTCGACACGGAGGAAGAGGAGGAGGCGACGGGAGGTGGCTTGGCCTTGCATCATGCGGCCGTTGCGGACGGAGGCGAGGGAGAGATTCCTCCCAAGGATGCGGAGGGAAAGAGAACGAGGGAGAGATAACATAATGGAGAGAAGATGTGCTTTAATAAACTTGGAGCCGCAAGGAAAGCCTCGAGAGAATATTTCCGAGTGACCTAGAAAAAGCCATTCGGATAAAACCTCCTGGATTATTTTTTTTTTGCCGGCACTCATTGCTCTGGGTAACGATTCTTCATTTCGAGATAGCTTTCATTAGGACGCAATGATATATTCGCTGGACTTATTAATTAATATTGTGCATGATCCAGTCAAGCCAAGAACTGTGGCCAGGTGCTTTAAAAGCGTAAACTTGTTCGGTGAAAACTTTTTAAGTCTATCTTTGTGGAGAATTTTGGAAATTTTTAAATAAAGCTAAATTGCAATGACAAAAATAGGTAAAGGAAAGGGAAGAATCCGAATCCGAAAGGGAATGGATTTCCTCGCAACTTTTTGTGTTCATTCCTATAATTACCAATTAAAGTTGCTGCATACCACATAGTTCTATGTAGAATCTTGTGGTTAAAAGTGCGTTTAAGTCTTATTATATTGGTACATAATAAGTTTCCCCGGCCATTAAACAGTAATAAACTTTTTAAATCCTCCACCACATTCATAAATTGTTCATTATCACTTTTATTCCCCTTATCTCAACTCTCCCCTCACCGCCTACCGCTAGTCTTGATCTCTTTTTACGTCACATTTCCAATTTTCTGGAAATCCTCTCGAGCACTCTGGGTGAAGGTTTTTTCCTCCTTACCTATCTTCATTTACGTTTGTCAATCTATAGCTTTTTACTTTCTTCTTCGTTCTCGCATCTCTTTACCTTTACGTTTGTGCTCATCTTCTGCTACTGAAAAGCAAGTATCGGCGGAATTTAGGGGTTGCTTTGACTTTTAAATACTATAATAGTTGGAAAATAGTTTTTTAGTCCCATTAATCCGAGGTCCGGTTGAGGCCGCTTTACACGATACATTTTATTGTACAAACGATGCATGAAATCGTGCATGAGGAAAATTGTACCGTGTTAAGCGGAAAATTATATGGTTGTCTGAATGACTGAACGGGAAATAGGGCCTGCTCTAATTTCATTAATTTTCTCGTACATTCTATGATACATTCGTTTTACAGTCGAATTTACCGTGTAAAGCGGCCTTTAAACAAAATCCCTCATGCGGAAGGACTATTTCATATCTTAACGTGAAATAGCCTATCTCATGTTTGACAATTTCCCTATTTTTTCCGCAATTTTATTTCATCTCAAACCACTTATCTAGATCCTGAAGATCCTCTGCGATCCTGTATTGCTTGGTGTTATAAATATAAATAAAACTGGCTTTTGAGTCTCCTTAAGACTTTTGCCACCATTGTATTCCCTTAAGTTGGCTCTCTAGTTTATCTCGCGGCACGAAATACGTAGGTGAAACTATTTTACATTAGTTCCAAAATTCCCAACTCTTGATTATACATTTTGTTGCTTTCATAGACAAACTCATCAGCGAACATGAATTCTGTAATAACTATGCCGCTATTTGAGACCATAGGGTCTGTGTCGTTTCTGAACTCAAGTCTCTCACGGCTCTTCTCCTGTTTTAAAGAGTTTTGCGTATTATAAAAATAAAATTATTTTGTTTTCTTCAAAAACTTCATTCATGTGTTGGCAACTGTTTCTTGAAAAAGAATATAGTAATCTCGACATGATTAGAGCGTTCAGTCAAAACATTTTTATCATACCGAAATTTAGATAGGAATGATTGAAAGAATTATTTTTTAAATTAATCGTTATTCAATCGATATTATGAAAATATATTTAAGGGAAAAATTTCGTGAATCCAGCATAAATAGGACGAGAAGTACTTGGAATTTTGAAGAAAATTCGTAGTTATAAATAGTTGTTCAATTGTACATATGCGTTCATTAAATTTTCATTTCATCACTGGATTTAGATTAAAGTAGTAGTAGACTAAAAAGATAAGTCCCTAGACATAATGGAAATCGTATTCTAATTACGTGTGTTAATTTTAGCAGCTGTAGGAAGCATAAGTTAAATATTGCACCATCAATGGCGAAAAAAACATGACTGAAATTTTGAAAATTATTTAAAAATATCTGTAGTCTCCAACGCACAAAACTCCTTCTCAACGGAAGTTTTTTTATTATCCTGGAAAAATAAGTACTGTAATGATATGAGTTAAAAAAAAAGTTGAGAAAACATGAAAAACCACTCCATGTGCATTTTTTGACGAGATATAGGTTAACCAGTTTTTTAAGCAAATTTTTTGTTTACCAAACTTTTACAATACCACGTAATTAAATTTAACAGGCACGACGAATTATCGGTTTACTGGTTTCGACGAATGATCGTGATCATCGGGCATAGGTGTTAGAAATTCCTTATTTTTTTAATACGGTCTTTCTGAAGTGCATACACGTACCATCCATCATGTGAAAGGGCAGGTATTTTGAAATGTGACCAAATTCAATGATTTCTAGGTGAAATGATATTTCGCTCACTCTACCTCAAGAGCATGAATATGCATTATGGATTTGACTCTTCGCCAAAACTGTTGCCTAGAATTCCGTAAACAAACAACTTTTTTCGATTGAGTCGCCGTCTAGTGATGAAAGACGGCAGTTCAATTGTAAATACAGTCTACAGATCGTAAATAATCACGTCTTACCAGTTTTACTTACCGGTAATACCAATAATTCAGAGGATAAAAAATGTAGTACTACTCGCGGGACGTAATTCTACTCTTTTTTAATATTGTCCGGTCAACATATATGTGGACCCCAGAAGTCAATGGGTCTAAGTGACATTTTTGAAAAAAATAAGTTAGGTACAGGAATGGAATGTGAAAATATTAATCTTTTAGGTGGTAAAGGGATCCAAGTTATTTTCTGGACAGGTGCTGCTATCTAGGGTAGTTCCTCTTAACTACTTAGTGGGTTGTACCAAACATTTTCTACTTTGACTTAAGTTTTCTCTAAACAATGGTTTTGTTACTTAGACCCCTTGACTTCTGGGGTTCTCATATATTTAATTCCTCTACAAATTTAATTTCACAGATGCACAATTAACTTCTTAGCACTTCTTGAATATCGTTCTAAGGCAATTTAATAATAATACGAAGTGAAAAAAGTGGAATGAATTAGAGGATGGATACAAGTACCTACTATAAGGATTTCAAAACCAAAATCCGACAATATCTATATCTATAGATGAGAAATTGCGCCAATAACTATCATTTTAATAACAAATAAAGGAGAGATTGTTGAACATACCCCGAGGCCACTCATGAATAATAGGTTACACATTAACATCCACATCAATCTATCTAGATCATACCTTCTGATTCCTAAGTTCTCAACAGGTAATAAACCAAAAAAATGTAGCTGTAAATTAACAGTAAAAGACCCACACAGCAGATAAAAGACTCGAGATGCAGGTTTTATATGCCTCTTGCATACTTTCTGTAGTAGATATTTCCCCTCTAGCATTTCAAAGTAACTGTTAGGTCTTAAAAATAGTCAGATATCATTCATAGCAACAGGTAGTTCATATGTCTTCAATCGTTACCGAATATTCACCAAAGTATCACGTTAACAACAATTAACAACGGCTATTTATGATTCGACTGAGGAGACTTTTTTCTAAGTGGCGCCAAGGACTGAGTGAACAAAATGTGGAAATTTAGGCAACAAATTACCTAGGCAACGATTCCAAGCATTTAAATCCATAATATATACTCATACTCAAGAGTAGCTCCATTGGAAAGTGCTTGGCTTTCACACTTCAACGTTCAGTCCAGTTCCCGAGGAGTGCTCGTCCTTACACTCGACGCTCCTACGTTTTAATCGCCGAATAGCGCAACCCTTTCCTTTTCCGTAAAATTTGGGGAAAATGTCGGGAATTATTCATAATTCCGTTACCATGGCAGTGTGAAAAGCTTTTGTCGGCGAAAGGCCTTTCATAGCGTAATAAGCAAGCAAAATAGCCGGGAGAATGAATAATGCAGGGACCTAATTTAGTTTACCGCACACTCGGAACGTGGTCGCGATAAAATCAGATTTCTCGAGGGAGAATGAAAGCTTCATCTTTCAGAGGAAAGGGTGTGAGACCGCCTGGGCCTTCTTGTCTAACTGGTGTTAATTATTTCCTCTCACCAATGTCAATGACATAATCCTTCTTGTGTTATTTTTTCTCCTCGTGGAAGTATTTAATTAATTAATGGTGCGTTCTAAATGCAAGCTGTGCCGAATTCAAAGCTGTATTAGGCCTCTTGGTGAACTAAGTATCTCTTGAAAAGCTGCTGTACGTACTGAGTCTCATTTTTTTAAACAAAATGCTCTTTATGTATGAGTCTACAATGATGAATGTATTTTTTTCACAATTAGCATTTGAATTCATTAAGTCACTGAAAGCTTTGGTAAGAACTCCAGTTACCTATGGACATGGTACTGATAACACGAAGTGGGACGTTCCCGTGACCATTTTGGTCACGGGAACGTCCCACTTCGTATTCTCATATTTTAATAATTAGGAAGCATTTGATTGGAGAAAATGGTCAATTCCATGAAAAAATCGGAGGTTTTTCCTTCAGAATTCGATTTGTTCTCTATGAAATGAAGTATTTGGATCAGTATGCATAAGAAAATAATCTTAAAAAGGTATTAGCTATTCTCATATCCCATTAATTCACCTTCTTTTTCATTGTTCTCTAAGAAAGTAAGATATATAATAGTTAAAGGTTTACAGACTACCCCAGTGAATACAAATACCTATAGAATCAGCCATGCAACTGATTCTCACAAAACTGCATTCATTTCTATTTATAATATTGTACACTGAATTTCAATTGGTACTGCAACATCTCGCGTTGCTTGGAAATTTAATTCCATGAATTTTCCTGTTTCGTCCATAAACTATGAAAATCTAGGCCTCCCTAATTTTTCGGATAAATTCTCATTCTGCGTATGGTAAAATTATATGACGGCTCAAGAATTGGAATCGAAATAATGAATAATGACTCCGATGGTTAATTTTCTAGCCATGACAGGATGGAGTCAAGTAAATAATACAAGTCTCTTTGTTACATTTTAGTATTCCATGTTTCAAAATATTTTATGATAAAATTTACTGTCTGAAAAAATATATATTTGTTTCCTTAATACCGTTATACAACATACTGATAATCCAAAATATAGAGAAAATTCCACGAGTAACTTACTTACGACTTAACACTAGAACGCCCAGGCGGGTCATTTTGACCCAAATGTATTTTAAATTCATTTTTTTATTTTCATTTTCAATGAAAGCAGGATTTACTCTCGTGTCTTTTATTCATTTTAACATGGCTTAATATCCAAAAACTTTCACCTTCCTGGAGTAATCCGTACATTAGTTTTTTTTAGAATTCACCTAGAACGCCCATACGGGTCATTTTGACCCAGATATGTATTTCCACTTTGTATCGCCACCAAAACTTCTTTTTTATTAGTCTTTATTAGTTATTCTGCTGCACATGTTGTCGATCCCACTTTGTCCTATCTTCCTCATTCGGTTACCTTCCATGCCTGGATCACCTTTCAAAAATATTCTCATATTCCTTCCTTCCACTTCGTATCTCCACCCTTCTCATTTTTCGTCCGGTCGATTCATGGCATATTTAGTGATTAATTTGTTGGCAGTGCACAGTGAACCTTATTACTGTTTTAGAGTGCAGATAATACAATATTGCTCCTTACTGACGTATGGACTATTATCAGATTATCATATTTATACATGTGCATCACTGCAATAATAAGAATCCCAAAGTTGGTTACTAGGTAGATTTTCGGGAAAATTCCTACTTCGACCGAAAAATAATATTTTTTTATAATAATAAAATAATAATAAAAAATAATTTTTGAACTTAGTTATTGCAACCAAAGTTTTAAAAATAATAGATATGTATTAAATAATGTGGAAAGTCTTCGTAGTATATTGAGCTATAACACAATAAGCAAGAAAAATGAAATAAAATGGAAAAAACGATAAATTTACACAAATGTCGTAAGTTTATGTATCAATAAATCATCGATGTTGTCAAAGTTAAGAAAGTTATTACTTGAAATAATCGATGAATGTGAAGAGAAAGAGTGACAGTTTGTAGTAAAAACTGTAAAAATGTAAACTTAATAGCGCAAAGTGAGGATTAATTTCATTAATCACAGTGGGTCAAAATGACCCGCTTTGGGCGTTGAATGATGTTGAAAAGTCCGGGCGTCCTAGTGTTAAAAATAATTTTTTCCAGCTAGGCTCAGAGTTCCTAGTAAAATTAAAAAGAATATGTCTCTCCGACGTGTCGATGATTACTCCTATTTGTGCTATCTCGAGCTCAGTTCAAATATCATGGTCCTTCAACTAAAAATTTTAGTCCTTAACCAAAGATGGATGAGATTACATAGAATGGTGTACAGCTTCTATTCATAGCTTGGTGTACTGGAATCGAGCGACCAGAGGAGCACGGGTTTAAAATTTATCAATTGTAGCTGTTAACCAATCAACGTCAGGGGATGAATTTCCAGTGGTGTGATTGCATATGGCCTGAGGGCTGAGTAAACATTTGACACGCGCCATTTGCTGTCATGATGATGTGGAATCATTAAATTCTTTATGGTTGGATTTTTAATTCATATATATTCTACTCTCGGATTAACTGTGGAAAAGATGATTTGATTTGATCTGAACATAGGCTTAAATATTTATTTTTGATTCATATAACGATCATTAGTTATAGGCATTAATTTCACTTAAGGTATATTTATCTACACCAAATAAGCCTCCTAACCTTCGGACACGCCTTTGGCTGAAATAATGATGGTGATTTAATTTTACCATTGTTTCCGTTTACCAGTAGACACGATGTACTTATCTATGTTATCTTACCCATCGGGTAGACAATTAATAGACCCGAGGGGCATATCAGGCGTTATCTATTTAATTTGACATGTAAATGCAGCTGGCGTTCGTAACGGGTCATAGTCCAACTCCGACGCATAATTTGAAGTAATTATTCATAAGCGATTATCCCTTTTTTGATCGGCTGAATCGATCGACGTCATAATTACCAGTCTCGCATCGAACTTGTATGCATAAGTGAGATATGAAATCCTTTAATACCACCGTAAAAGAATCGAATCTTAAAATCATAGTTGACAGCCTAATGATCGTTGAGCGTTTGATCGTTATATCATAAGCAATTACCTTTGATTTAGTCATAGGGAAACGTTAACTATAGAATGGGCTACTTCTCATATTTTAATAATTAGGAAGCATTTGATTGGAGAAAATGGTCAATTCGATGAAAAAATCGGAGGTTTTTCCTTCAGAAATTGATTTGTTCTCTATGAAATGAAGTATTTGGATCAGTATGCATAAGAAAATAATCTTAAAAAGGTATTAGCTATTCTCATATCCCATTAATTCACCTTCTTTTTCATTGTTCTCTAAGAAAGTAAGATATATAATAGTTTAAGGTTACAGACTATCCCAGTGAATACAAATACCTATAGAATCAGCCATGCAACTGATTCTCATAAAACTGCATTCATTTCTATTTATAATACTGTACATTGAATTTCTACTGCAACATCTCGCGTTGCTTGGAAATTTAATCCCATGAATTTTCCTGTTTCTTCCATAAAATATGAAAATCTAGGCCTCCCTATTTTTTCGGATAAATTCTCACCCCAAAGGAAATTTTTCCATTGAACTATGTGATAAACATTGATTATTTGTAAGTACCGTTCACAATGTTGCTATATCAAGAAAATCAAAGCCGTTGTGTAACCGTTGGTCAGCATTGATCGGTAATATATATAGGTACGTCAATATTTTCAGCATCGCCTTGCTGGAATCAGGAAGGGAGTTCTCTTTTGAGATTGGGTTTGGGAATCCCCGGACGTAGCACCAAATTGACCCGAAATTCGGTCGGGTAGCTCTTAGTGATAATTCATTGCTGACTTTTAATTTGTAGAAATTGAATCGCTGAAAAAGGAACCAGCAGGAATTGCTGAAAGCATTTTCAAATTTCTCATCTTACATGAACTACTTGGCTAACGATACATTTCAACGTAACGTGCATTCTGTCCGGTAAATTGCGGCTCATAAACCGAGAGATTTTTTTATGATAAGGTTTTATTGTGTTCGAGCTTTTCCAACGAGATCAAAACAGAAAAATGAAAACATTTAACATAAAATTCTGCTTTCAATGAAAGCAAAGAAACAAAGAACCTGACAAAAAAAAAGCAGTATAAAAACACATGTTTGTCAGCAACCGAGTAATAACACTAAGTGCAAACATGGAAAATGCGATATAATTGAGAGAATTTTAAGGGGAAAAAATACGGAAGATACTGTAATGAAATATAAATTTGTGTTAGAGGCTCATATGCTCATTATAAGTAAATAGTTTCACCTAAAAATTGACAGATAGGAAGATTTTTTTTATCGATAATGGCAAGGAATTCCGGAGTTAATGAGCCAGAGATAAGAAAATATTTTTGATAAGTATTTGTCCTAGGTATAGGGCGAAAGAGGTAGAAGGGGTAGTCTTAGCGGGTCAAAACACAGAGATTGAAATGGATTTTACCGTATAATATAGATGGGCTGGATATTTATCGCAAAAAAGGTTGAAGAAACATTAGACAAAGGGGAGGTAAGGTATTAGGATGTGAGTAAATAAAAAGACGAAGTTTAGTGAATAAAAGATACCGGCGCTGTCATCAAGCCTACTCGCAACTTAAGAAGCGGAAGCAAAGAGGTAATGTGGTTCCTCATTGGCCTAAGAAAGAGGTGGATTTTTCATGAGAATGATGAGAGATTCGTGAGCACGCTCCAGACGTGCTTGCGAATTTTAATCCCGGGAAGCGAACGAACAGGGACTAAAATAATCCTTAGACTTTGAAGGCGACTATGCTCTGAAGGTGACTGAAAACGCTTCTTCAGAGTTCTCTAGTAACTTGTTGAAGTTTAGATAGACTGATGGGCAGTTTCAGGACCGACGTAGTTGTATTCTATAAAGTTTTGGGACCCATGAGCCATGGCAATCATTCATTAAGTATTGCAGAAACATTCGATAAATGTATTGGTTTCATAACTTATGGCGTTGAGTTATAAGTTCCATAACTAGCCAAGATGGTGAATACGCAATGAACCGCTTGGAGATTTGACAACAAGATTAAAGAATTGTTTTGAGACAAATGAACGGTTAATTTACTCTTACTGACTAATTATTATGTGAATTAACAATTATTGATGGACTTAACTTTCATAAATATATAATTTCCAATATTCGGCGGTAGAAGATTAGATAACATATTCGAAGCCATTAACAATTAGTAAATAAGTCATATAACTGGAAGATGTGTTCCTACAATCCGAATGTTTTTATGAGATCTGTAACTTCATGGTTCTCATAACTATTGATTCCATGACTAAATGTTCTTGCAATCGACCTTTAGTCGATTTATCTTATTTTATTTTCATTACTTTCCCAAAATATTTTTTTTATTTCCATTTATAAATACTACTACCTCGATTTTTGTCCATAAGTATTCCTCCCGTTTATTTTCCCATATAAATATTCCCCGATTTTTCCCGGAGACACCGAAGCATTTTAGAGGGAAATGTATACGATTTCCCTTTTATCCATATACGGAAGAACATTAAGTATAACCTTACTGATTCCTTTTTCATTGTTATGGCCAGATTTTGTGACCTCTCTGAAGAAATAATAGCCAGTTAAATGAACTCTAAAAGTCGGATATTTTCCACCACTGACGGGACCTGCACATGTTGGCCGGAGCTATTTAAGTTAAATGAGTTCCATGTGTAATAACGAGTGGAAGGATACCTATCCGATCGTTTACTGAAGTGTTCGTCCGCCTAGAACGTCTAATTGTGAAGGACTATTTGATGCCTGTTCATCGGTGGCGGCGGGGTAAAGTCCTCACCTGCTAACCCGAGGGTCGCGGGTTCGAGTCCCGCCTGGGTAGAGTGTTATCTGCCCGGGACATGGGTGCCTGTGTCTCGTCCGTTGTTACTGTTGTTCACCCGACGTAAAATGGCCTAATGTGCTGTATTCGGGGCAGTGAAAATAAATAAATAAGTAAATGTATATATAACTCAACTTACGATATCGCCACAGCAGACGTTGGTCCGTATTGACACGGGGAACGTGTGATCAGGCGCTTTCGCTATTTCTGTTAAATATACTAGTCTCCCGAAATTTCCGTGTTCTATCTTCATTATAATATACGCCTCGAGAATTTACGATGTCTTCCAACACACGCACCACTTAAGTCGACTAGCCACGGCGCCAAATCTAACACTGCAAAGGAGGATGTTTTTCAGAAGAAACCCGATCCTTACTTGAGTGTCTTGTGGAGGGCACTTCAAGTACACTACTCTGCCAGTCGGATGAGACGCTAAACCGTGGTCCCCTTGGCGCCTTTCCTTAAGAGCAGGCTAATGACGACGCCGGGTTTCTATCCACCCTTCCTCCCTTACCTATCCCCTATGGCGCAAATGACCTCAGCTGTCGGTTGCCTCCCCAAATATCCTATCCAATCCAGCCAAGTCTAACTCTTCCCTTCTACCCTAGGCCTCTATTGGACCACACCTGGCGAGTCCACTCGCCGCTATCTGTCTCTCCTTCTCATTCCTTTCAGACACTTTTTTCAGACAGTTTTTTTCCTGCTTTCTGTTGAAAATGATTTCAGGTGACCTCGTTCTTTTTCACCTTCCCTCCACCACTCTCTTTTCCTCCCCTCCCCCCGCCCAATTCACCCTGTCCTCACCCCTGCTCCTCCTGCCCATCCCCCTCTTTTAAAAGGGCGGCTCAATTTCCGAACCGTGGACAGGTTTTCTGAGGCAGCGAACCCAAAAGAGCACCGGGGAAGGAGATAGTGTGTGTTGGAGGGAGGGAGGCGGGGGGGACAATCAGCCTTCAGGGGGTCATGGCCTGCCCTCTGCCGAGGGCGATAGCGGGGCGAGTGAGTGGTGTGGCGTTTCCCTGAGGGGGGGGGCGGTGGCGCGGGAGGGGGGTAGGGAGAGATGTGGGGAGGAGGGTCTGCCCACCAACGGAACGAACGACCGGACACGCAAGCGCGCGATGAGCGGAGGTCGGTTTTTAAAGGCCGAATCACGCGGAGCGTAAGTTCTTAAGGGGTCGAATTAGCGCCATCGTTTCCTAGTGTACTGACTTCCAACGCGGTGGTGACAGTAATTGCTATTGGTGGTATTGTTATTGGAGGCTTTATAGAAGTCCCGGTTTCGATGCCCGGCGGCGGAGGGATTTTAAGGCGAAAGGATCGGATTGGATTTTTGGGGAGGCGACCGACGGCTAAGGTCATTTGCGCCATATGGGGCTAGGTAATGGAGGAAGGGTGGATAGAAACTCGGCGTCGGCATTAACCTGCTCTTAACGAAAGGCGCCAAGGGGACCACGGCTTAACGTCTCATCCGACGGACGGAGTACTCTACTTGAAGTGCCCTCCACAAGAAACTCAAGTAGGGATCGGGTTCCTCTGAAAAACATCCGCCTCTGCAGGGATATGAACCCTGGCAGCCCGTGTGGTAGGCGAGTATTCTAGCCACCACACCAACCCGATCCCCGAAGCGAAAGGTTACACTAGTTTATCGTAATAAAATGACCGTAGTAACCGTCTTAGATAACGTTCTAATTTACTCACAATTAGGTCTTTTTATTGTACAGGTTTGCAACTCAAACATTGTTCCAACGTCTTAATACCAAAAGGGAAACAATAATTGCGCGAGGCCCAAACGTATCCTCTGACTGCAGCATCTGCTTCATGTTGAACACATGTATTGAAATATTGAACTACTAAAAAAAAGAAACGTTCAGGACATGCGGATTCTAACGCTACCAAGAACGAAATTTTACAACGCCTCAGTTGTGAAATGCAAGCCGTTTGCAAAGCTAGTGATAACCATTATTTTGTTACAGACACAAACCTGAAACTTACGACATGAAGAGAAAAAATAAGTCCATCTATCATGTAATGAACCATGGTTGAAATAAAAATAATTGCGTTTGTGTTACGCATCATTAAACCTCACTTACCTTTCATCAAAACTGTTTTTTTTTTCGTTACATCCGCTGTAAAAAATGTTAGTAGAGGAGATGTAGTAAACCCGCTGGCAGAGATGAGTACACCAGACCATCATCTATTGCGATCTCAAAAAGGGCGATTTCGATTAAACGAGGTCATAGTTATCGAACCGATTTTCCAAGACGCGATCGTTACTCTAGGTAAGACTCAGTTCCGCTCTCGGAGTAGAAATTGTGTGCTTTCGAGTTTTGGCACGAATAACAAAATAACGAATAGGTCTTAAGGGGTCGAATTAGCGCCATCGCTAGTGTACTGACTTCCCACGCGGTAGTCAGAGTACTTGCTATTGGTGGTATTGCGATTAGAGGCTTCAATAAAGTCCCTGGTTTGATGCCCGGCGGCGGAGGAAGTTTCTGTAGTAGTAAACCCGCTAGTATAGACGAGTATACCAAACCGTCATCTATCGTGGTCTCACAAAACGCGATTCCGATAAAACACGGTAATAGTTATCTAATCATTTTCATAAGATTGGATCGTTATTCTAGGTAAGGAGTCGTGAATGAATTACATTACCGTTGTCAATGATTTTTTACCCCCTCATCACACCCTTCGTTGAAAACTGGTATTTTTCCCAAGCCCTCCACCCCCTCACCCCCCCAACATGTAACTTTGTTTCTACAAATGAAACTTTCAATTAAAAAATAGTTTCTCAATTATTTAATGAGTCTATTTTTAGAAATAGGTTGAAATAAGACAAATGAAGTTTGAAATAAGGCTTCCGCATGTTAAACTCTGTAGTATTGTCGACGATATTGATGAGTAAGAAACATTAACAGGCGCATTGTTACTTCTACGTTACTTTGGGTAAACATCCCCCTTCCCTCTCGTTACCCAGCGCAGGTTTTTAGATGGTCCCCTCTCCCCATCTAAGCTGGTAACGTAGTTTATACACGACCCCTAAGACCCAGTTTCACTATCGGCGCAGAAATTATGCGCTTTCGAGATCGAATAACAGAATGTCCAAAAAAAAAACTGAACCGTAAATTTTCTAGTTTAATTACGCGTTATTACATGATAAATTTAAATTTTTGAAAAGCATTTTGACATTTTTTTACCGCAAATGTAGCGTAAAATTACCGCTTTCGGACGGGGTTCGAGCAAAGGGAAGCGAAGTTTGATAATGCGCAAATCATACACAAGTACTTTTATTACAACTATGATTCAGTATACGTAAGATGGACATGTTTTCTATACGTGTCGTAAGTTTCAGGTTTGCGTCTGGAACAGAAAACTTGTTGTCGCTAACTTTGTAAAAGTTTTCTATTTCAAAATAGGTGGGTCGCAAAATTTCGTTCTTGGTCGCATTGAAATCCGCCTGTCCTGAACATTACCTGTATGTCATTGTTCAATATTTTAATACATGCGTCCAATACAAAGTAGATGCACCGATTGAAGGAAACCTGTGGGTCACGCCCAATTATCATTTCCCGCATGGTGTTAAGAAGTTGGAACAATCTTAAAGTAGCAAACCTAACGAATTAAATCCTCACTTCAGTCAGTGTCACTTGGTGGTATTCCATCATTAAAAAATATAAGATGTAATAATAAGTAAAAAAATATAAGATATAATAAAATATAAGATGATATAATGTATGCTCCCTGCCTATTCCCCCATCCTCAAAGCTGTAATCCCCTCCGCTTCGTCCTCCTATCCCCCCTCTTACCCCCCCGCGACCACCCTCCTCCTGTATTGTCTTCTCTTCCCCCCCTTCTCTCCCCACCTGGTAATGTTTACTTGTATATAAGGCCTGCACATCGGCCTCCATTTACCTGAAGATGATGTGAATGCACATCGAAACCTGGGTCGTTTTTTAAATAAATCTAGTGGTTTTAGTAAAAGTTGTTTTCTTATATTTTTTAAAAATTAAATCCTAATTATGATTAAATAAAATCGTAATCTAAGGCAGTTACTACGGTCATATTATTACAATAAACTAATGTAACCATTTTCTTTGTATTAGGGGTGACGACCTCCATATTGCATACGATCGCAGTTACGTTGAGCGTGTTTTTCGAGCCTTTTGGAGATAACATTGTAAATGAAGTTGCTTCGTTATTCCAGATGAATTTTATTTAAGACGACCCGGTTTTCGACGAGGAGCGTTAACATCAGGTGAATCATCATCAGATCACCTGATAATGACGTGCCACATCGAAACCCGTCTTGAATAAAATTCATGTGGAGTAACGAAGCAACTTCATTTACAATGTTGAGTAAATTCCATAAAGTCACGCCTGAGATAACTGAGTATACTTTTGGAGGTTCGACTGGCATGTGATAGTATCGCTTTAACATTTACCATGTTCTTAACAATCACTACGCTTTTCCCGGGCTTTTTGTATACCCGGTTTCTTTCAGTTTCTAACTAGAATGTACGTTAATGCCTAGCGTGAATCGGCTATAAATAACGAAATTAATTTATATGCATTCTAAAGTTAAGCGATGTTTACTTATCAATTTAATAACCGTATCTAATTATCGTTATGGGTGACGGAGTGTTTTCACTTTCCTTACATGCTGCTCTGTGACAGCTCAATCAGCCTGGATTTAGTTTTTCATTCATCAGCTGATAGAGAGTTAACAGC
The DNA here is from genome assembly GCA_963169105.1 of Ceriagrion tenellum. Classification (NCBI taxonomy): domain Eukaryota; kingdom Metazoa; phylum Arthropoda; class Insecta; order Odonata; family Coenagrionidae; genus Ceriagrion; species Ceriagrion tenellum. Next base: position 53,381,413 of record OY720634.1, read on the forward strand.
AACAGATGATGATTCCATCCTCCTTGTACTCATCAAAAGCTGCGCATATTATGTCGTGAAGAAGTTTATTTTTTTACGTGCTTCGTTGAAGCACTTAACTCTGAAGACACTCTATGAATGCTATTTACAGAAATTGCATTATTTATTGAAGCAAAAGTTTATTGTTCGAAAAAGAGTCATAGATTTAACTGGTCGCATTTCCAAGTAAATTATAGAAAAAGTCTTTGCTTAGAAATGTACAACTATGGAACTATTTCACGCAATACCGGATCATAGATTAGTCATCGTGCAAAATTAAAAACTATGTGATCAGCTGTGTGTGAATGGAACCCCGTACTCTCCGCTACATTTTTTTCACGTAGCGCGATTTAACAAGACGCGACGATATCAGGAAACCTAGCCTCGCCCAATATGAGGATTTACTGTACTGAATAACCTGGAGAAGATAACTGAAATTAAGGACCTATTGGTTATTTGGATAGGTGGCTGACTACTGAGATCATTATTATCATATAGGACAGGTGGGTAGAATGGCCTGGGTTTGGGGATGAAAGATGTGTGGAGAGACAGCGAGCATTGGCCTTTTCCAACGAAATGCCATGAAGGGACCAAGGCTCAACGTCGCCTCCAATGAACGGAGTGGTTCACTGGAAGTAGTTTCCACTTGTGCATTCAAATAGAAAGGAGGCTCAAACATCTCTTGCGCTGGCGGGGTTCGAAACCGGGCCTCCTGGATGGAATTTAGTACTCTTTCCACCACAGTGACTCCAGCCCCATTTTGTGTAAGGTACTTACCTAATCCGTCTGGTGGGACGTAAACCCATGTCGCCATCTTGCGTTGCCAATTTAATTAATGCTCCGCTCATCAATATAATGTGATTCCATGATATTCCATAAACTCTACGCGTCAGACTGGGCGAAAATATTTTGGGATAAGAGAGAAAGGTTGGTCGGAAAGAAGTATGAAAAAAACACACCGCCGACATGTCATGGTCTTGAAGGCATAAGAGGGCGCGCAGTCTATCGTACCACCCGACGTGTACCGACCCACGCCAGACTTTATCTTGCATTCAAATTAGAGTCTGAAATAAACGGGAGATACAAAAAACCTGGTAAAAACTTAGTGATTGTTAAGAACCAGATTAATGTAAAAGCGATAAAGTCACACACCAGTCTTATCTCCAAAAGACTCGAAGAACACGGACGATGTAACTTCGATCGTATGCAATACAGTGGTCGCCACCGCTAATACAAATTAGAATGTTACTGACTTTTTATCGTAATAAAATGACCGTAGTAACAGTCTTAGATCACGATATAATTTACTCACAATTAGGATTTAATTCGTTAGGTTTGCTACTTAAACATAGTTCCAACTTCTAAACACCATGCAGCAAATGATAATTGCGCGTTACCCTCAGGTTTCCTTCGATTGCGGCATCTACTTCGTATTGAAGGCGATTTTTAAAAATATTGATCTATTGCATACGGGAAGCGTCGCGACGATGGAGGTAATCAATTTAACATGCATAGATATTCCCCCTTAGCGAAGACCTAATGAAGATGAGAACTCTCCACCACTGCCGAGAATCGAACCCCAGTCCTCCGAATAAAGAGAATGTACGGTACATGCCAGTACCATGTGATTCTTATTCAGGCGAACGAGAGAAATCTGCCAAGTTCTGGTTGCAGTCGTGTGGTCTTAACGCTATCCGGATATCGCGCTTGGTGGAAGGAGCTATTTAAGTTATATGGAGTTTCATGTGTATTAACGAGCGGAAGGATATCTATCCGATTGTTTACTGAAGTGTTCTTCCGCCTTGGACGTCTAACTGTGAAGGACTATTTGATGTCTGTTCATGTTCATGCGTTCACCTCTACTTGCGAGATCGCCACAGCAGACGTGGGCCCGCATTGACACGGGGAATGAGTGATCAGGCGCATTCGCTATATTCTGTTAAATATACTAGTTTCCCGAAATGTCTGTGTCCTATATCTTATAATATTAAAGGAGCAACTCTTGTATATATGTTTAAATTTATATAGGTATGTAAATATTTTCTCGAAAACTACTGAATCGATTCTCCTGAAAGTCGGTATGTGAGGGTTTTCGGGTACGATAAATCCATTGGACTAAATGCCTGAGGGCTGTAGGGCCCCAAGGCCCCCAAAATGGACCCCTACTTTACTCGGAATCAATATAAAGCTTTATTTTCAACTTTCTTAAATTATTTGCAATAAAGATATAGGGTCTACATTTTCCCTATCGAATGGCAAAAAGAATGAAGCATATAATTCTTGCTATCGACTTTGTTTTACACTTTGATTTCACTTGTAAATTACATTTTCAGTGACAAAATTATCTTTTTCTTCTGATTTCAACAATATATCACAACGAGACTATCATGGCAACGGGCTGTTAGTTAAGTAAACAACTCCAATAATGATACCAACGTTTATAACGAAGTGATGATAGTGTCTTACTCATGTGGAGGTCAGTGGTGGAGGCTTACTCGTTAATTCTTCATTAATTGAGAATTATATTCACGGAGTACAGAGCAAAGCTCCGTCCCCCGGTACTATTCATTATATTCAACGCTCGGAAAATTTCCCGTCTTCCAACACGCTCAAGTTTTGATTCTAAAGTTACGTTCACAAGCTATGTAATCATGGTCAATGTCAGCCGGCCAGTCATAAGTGCATGGAGGGCTTTTGAGAGCGTGAGTGTTTATGCATGTGGTCCCGGTCGACGTAATCTCCTCGCGACAGAAAAGATAAAAAATGTGGAAAAGAGGAGGAAGACCGGGCGCCGTTGAGACCGTCTTCCGCCGGTTGAAGGTCGCGCCGCAGACTGAAGGAAGAGGAGGAGGTGGAGGAGACACCGAAGGGAGAGTTATTATGGTCCCGTGTTCTCCGCCAAAGGTGCGAAGGAGTGGGGGGGAATATATTTTCGTGGGGGGAATGAGGTTGTGCGGGACTTTGAGTGGGCTTCGGGCCGCCCTCCTGCAGAAGCCGTCGAAATCCTCGAGGCATGTCAAGGCGTTTAACTAATGCACCCATTCCGATGCGCATCGACGTCCATTGGGGCGAATAAATTTCATCGAGCTAAGACCTATGTAGAAGCTAATCTTGGAGACTAGATAAATTAATTGAATACTCTCTAATTACCAAAATTGTGGAGAGAAATCAATTTTAAACTCACGCCTTTGGAAAAAGTATAAATTGACTTATTAGTCCACCAAGGGTTCGCCATGAAAAAAGTCATCTGACTTGACCGGATTCCAAACCCAAATCTCTCGATTGTAGACTTGAGGCGTTAACATATAGTTCGCATAAACACCCCTCGAAATTCGCCTTGAAGGTAGATGGCTTGGTGGGGTAACTGACTAGCACATCTGACCGGCAATAAGGAGATCCGGGTTCGAATCCCGGTCAAGTCAAATGATTTTTCATGGAAAATTGCAACCCTTGGTGTATATGCACCCGTGCGATTAAGTTCGTACCACATCATTTGTCAATTCAATGTTTGGAAGTGAATTAATGGTATTGGCAGTAACTAATAAAAAGGTGAATTACTTAGTTTTCTACGAAGGAATACCTTTGAAATATAGAAATGATGAATTAAATAGTTCTAAGTAAATCATCATTTCATTCAGTTGAAATTGAATCTTACATTATTTTAAATATTTCTCTAATCTAGTGGGTAAGGACCACGAGTTCAGAACAAGTTTTAGATAAATTATTTTTTTTAATTCTTGTGGAATGGGTATATTGTGAGGCTTGAATATAGACTCCCACCACCCGCGGGCCAGGGTTCATATCACGGTATTTGAGGGGATTTTTTATCCACGCAAGTGAGAATCCCCCATGGGGATTCCCGATTCGTGGAGAATATACACTCCGAGTGAAGTTCAGTACGACGCCAGTTACAATGGACGTTTAACTGTGTACGTTTTGGAGCCTTTTGTTTAGTGTTGGCCAGTGTCGGGTTACTCTCCGCACTTCCTTTTTTACCCCAAAAATCCATTCGTGTTAATATATTCGTTCATTTTTTCCATAAACTTAAATAACACACCTCCTAATTTGGCTAATTTTTTCGAATATTGGGCAGCACATTCGTCTGCTTTCCTTAAAAATCGTCGTTTTGGAGATTACCACACACGAGTAAACTAAGTATTAATTATTTTACGTGCATATGCATACTTCCTGCAAGCCGCCGAAGGGATTGTAGCAGGGGATTTTAGGACACCAGCCGTGTTAAGATGTAAGGGATGAGGTTTTTGGGGGTGAAATGGTGACGTGTATTAGAAGAGTGTATTTATTGGAGCTCAGTTTTTATTGTGGTCGCTAATTGTGCGCGGAAAGAACGAGTTTTTGTACCTATCTGTTCGGCAATGTATCTCTCTTATTTAATCGCTTCTGTCAGACCTAGAGATGTAGTGCGGCGTCATAATAATTTTCTTTGTGTCACTCTGAAACATACCAGTTCTAAAATTTCTCAAGCAAGCTAAGCCTAGCGTGTAGTCTCTTGAGTCTTTAGGGGATCCCACCTTAATCCCTCTAAAAGCTGTAAAACACTATTAGTTCGCTCGTAGCAGTTTTCAACGATGCGCGCAGCTTTAATTTGCATTTTATTGATTTTTTTGGTCAAATCTTCACTTAGAAAACACATTCCTATTATATAATGACCATTTAAACAATATGGAAGATGTTGTTAAACCATTAGAGGGGAGACTACTAGTTACATGCTTAGCATGTGTTTTGCTTTGAATTCCATCATTTTCAACATTTAAATTTTCTCGTCTCCGGCAAACCTGGACCCCACCGTCCGTGTAGATGTTTCCATGGGATATCTAAAAAAAGTTCTTCCCTCATATGTGCTCTCGCATGGCTTTAGTATCCAAATATCACCCAAGTATCAAACGACACAATGCTCTTTGTATCGTTTGAATCCAAAAAACAGAAAGGCGGTATTTCTATTTTGGCTTAAGTACTGTTCTCGGAAGTTTCTGTCGGTGAACATTTCCACAAAGCCACGGAAATCCTATTTCCTACGTTTCAGAGAAATCCGGAAAAAATTATCCTCATCCAGAGACGTAATTTTTTTCGCTTATTGAAGTCACAAGACATGAATATTACTGCGAAAGTCGTATTCCCTGCATGCAAGTGGTTTTTACCTCTTTCCCGTAGAACTTGAAACAGAATATTGTGGGAATGCCATTTCAGAATCTTTTCAGGAAAACGTCTTGAAAACACGGTGAAAGGCTAATTCATTGTTATGAACGAGTAATTTTCCTAAATTATACGACCTCATAAGCTTTTAACCATAAAGTTGTGCGAAACCTCTCTCCAGAAGACTTTCCATGCATTATATTGTTTGTCCCCAGGCAACTGCACCGTCATTTTTTAATATTCGGCTCATTACCCTTCATTAAGGTAATAATCGTTTTGACCTGCATTGCGTGATACAGGGTTAAGTGTATTTGGGTTCAAAGTTCGATCTTTCCTCGTGGGCAGTGGCGCTAAGCGCTCAGTAGCGACTGATTGTTACATTGTATGTCCGGCAGTTGAGAACATCTAGTCCCGTAAAGGTCGCAAAAATCCACAGGAGAAGAGGACGCCTCGGTAGCTGGACTTAAGTTATAAATGAAACAAAATTACTATTATTGATAAAAATATGTATTTTGCATAACAAACTGAAATAAATATATATTGAACTAACTGGCTAAAGCAGTTGGCCGGAAATTGAGGGATCCGGGATCGAATTCCGGTCAAGGCGGATGATTTTTTCACTGTGGAAATTCGCGTATTTATAGTTAATGATAGCGTGCTTTCAAATCATTTCTGCTCTGCATTTCTTCAGACGCTAAAAATTTATGTTTCATCAGTCTATCATGCAAATCTTACTCATACCGGCCGCTATAGGGGACGCTACTTTTTTGGCCTATGTTTCCAAATACGATAAAATAGGCAAATAGTGTAGGAATATGACCATATAAATCGTTGTCAACTGCTCCAGGATTGAGTTCATTAGTTAGACGTCGCTAAATTTGCTATGGCTGGACTGATAAAAATCTCAAACCTTAGTGTGTAACCTTAACACAGTAGACATGATAAATATAAAATAGTTAAGAAACGATCGCAATAATTCAAAGGTGAGTACCAATTTTCATGTGAGCACATATGTGTCGAATTAAGATGATATCCTTTTCTTTTCAAATATAAGTTTTTATTTTAAATGTATTGAATTTACATTTGTAAATTTTCAAGTAGCTTGAGACTGATTTCAACAGATTCAGGCGAGATATCGTGGAAGTTCGTCATATTATGACAGAAACAACAATTGCACTTTCCCACACGATTGATTTTTATGAGTACGACGTGTTTCAGCTCATAGAGTCATCATGAGGGACAATACACATTAAGCAGAGGCACATTGAGCAAAGCTGAAACGCGTCGAACCCATTAAAATATTCTGTGGGAAAGTGCAATTGTTGTTTCTGTTAAAATAGCTTGAGACTGCTCAAAAATACTGTGGCTGGAGGAATAATTTAAATATGCATTATGAAAGCAGCGGTCAATTCTTGCATTTGGTATACTCTTTGAACTGCCTCAAGTGTGAGAGTGGTCGGGACATCATTTGTTCTAAATTCATTTGTGGTTAACCAAGCTCACTGTGAATGATGCCGTGTGCCATGTGTATTCGTGATGAGGCTCATGGTAACAATTCATGGTAACAATCAATGATATATAACTGGTCTCCCTAAAGAGTAACAAAAGTGCCGCTTCTTAAACGGCATAACTTTTTTGAAATATTCTGGCAATACTGTTTCAATTAAACTTCTTAAGAATTAAAACGGATCAATGCCAACAAGATACTTCAGGCATACGTTGATAATGTCAGTGTACCCAGCAAAAGTAGCCACAACCACGTTAATTAACACGGAAACATATTTTGAAATAGCAACTTAATCGCAAAAAAAATGTCACAGGGACAAGATTGTCAAATCAAAAGGAAAGTAAAGAAAAGAAGATGACTCTCTTGAATGCATCTAGCTTTAAACAGTCAGGTAGCAGGAAAATAAAAAGAACTTAAGCAATTACGCTCAAGTAAACATACATAATTTAGCATACCTAGCCTAGCCTTGGCTCTGTTGTTGTACCAAATTGTGCGGAAGAAATGGAATGCGTGAGAAGGTTTATTTTTCTCGTTTTATCTCGGTGGTTCAGATCAGACGATATTACTAGAGAGCCTAATAATCTCCTCAGCCTTAGAATCTCCTTAGTTTTGTCGAGCCTTGAGGCTTACTGGGTTGAAACATCTTAATAATAGTTCGTGTAACAAGGTAACGTGATGGATAAAAATATTTCAAGTATGTTGACGCACAAACAAACGGCTAGTCGAGATCATCATTAATCAGCTCCTCATGGTCATTACCTCGAGAGAACGTGTCGTCGAATGGCCAAGTCAAATGCCTTCCACCACGACGAATCGCTCCCTAGCACGCCATGAAGTGATTCGTCGCTAGCAACTACATCCTAATGACTTGATTCGAGAAGCGACACGGAGCAAGTCTTTAAAAAAGAAATCTGGTCGAATGGAATGTGAAAATGCTACACTAACTCTTGTGAATTGAGTCTAGACGGAAGAGATAAGTAGGTACTAGAGAATGTAGAATGGAACAATGGAATGGATTTATTCGATGCTCTGGTTACATATCCCTAAAAGCAACAATAGTATGATATACGTGACATTTTGAATTATTATTAAATAAATACAAAATTCAAAATTTGCATAAAACCTTATTCAAAATTTGCATAAAAACAGACATATTAATTACATGCTCATAAAATTATGGTAACATTTAATTAAAAATAAATAATTTGACTAATGCAGAAGCAGATAAAAACATTTGCAGTTGAATGATTTCGCAGTCCTATCCAGTTCCAGGCAACAACATTTTGAATTGTTATTTAATAAGTACTAAATGAAAAACCTAATACAAAATTTGCATAAAAACAGACATATTAATTACATGCTCATAAAATAACGGTAGCATTAAAGTAAAAATAATTAATTTGATTACTGCTGTAACAGGTAAATATAAAATTTATAATTGAACGTAGGCACTGAATTTACGGTGTGATCCTTTTTGAGCTCAGCCGATTGTCCGACAGTTCTCTGTACAGCCTATACTTCCTCTTAATGAGAGCCTTTATATATTCTAACTCCGTACATATTCTAAAGGTAGGCAGTGTTTATTTATTCATCTAAGAACCGTATCTAATTCTCGTTATGGGTGACATTCGTTTTCACTTTCCTTACACTCTGTTATGTGAAAGCCCAAGCAGCCTGGATTCATACTTTTTCTGGAAATGATTACAAGTATCCACATTACGCCTACCTGTAGCTCCTCGCACCTTCTATCCCCTAAAAAAATCGTTCAAAATTCCTTTTTTCCTTCCTTCCTCTCCGTGCTTTCCCCTTAATCTCCCCCTTCTGCAAGACCCTCGGTATTTTTCCATCCCGTTTTTCTACATTGTGCGAATCTCCATAGCCAACTTGATCTCATTTTTCGCCAGCATTACCTCCTTTACTTTCCCACCATCTCCAACACATCCTATTTTATCTTCCTGGCCGCTCAGCTTATGCTCTCCATCCCTATGAAGATTAAACAGAAATGGAAAACTTATAAGATGTGTGCCCGGCAAGGATTCTTCCTCGAGCAACAAAATTTCACTAAAGAGAAAACGTTTACAAATAATAAGGTCATTACCACTTACTAAAACTAAGACCCTTCTAAAATTTTGTGGCAAAAAATAATGCTTAGAACTGATTTGTTTACATACGTGATTCGTTATGTCAACAACGAAAAGTATTGATATTGAATACAAGTACATTCCATCTGTCGCCGGCTCTACTACCCATTTGCGAAGGCCTTAAAAGTACCGTTTATTGACCCAGCGTCTCATTATAGAAATGATTAAATGGAGAAATGGTTGAAAATTCCAATTCACTCGATTCGTCTCTCTCTCTAGACCAAATTTCAGAACAATTTAACTCTACTATGCATAGGGAGCCTAAAGTTACTTGGTCTTCCTACATTCGCGCAGCCCATTTGGTTGAGTCCTTACATTTCGTTTGAGTCACGTTAACGATGGCACATTCGGAAGTGCGCGAAAGGTATTTAAGAATGAAGGAGATATAAATGAATCTTTTTTGATAAATTTAATTTATTTCCCAGTCAATTCTGCTTGGTGTAAATCCGAGGGTGGCTGAGCATTTCCTCTTGGAAAATTCCCCTCTCTCGAACGACCACGCGGAGCGTCGGTTTATTGCCCACTTTCTTTTCTTTTTATCAAATAATTATGGTTCCGCCTTCGCCATTGATCACCGTGATAACCTGCATCACTTCTGCTTCTCTACCAGTTGATTACATCTATTGCAGGTTTTATTGCGTTTTTTAATGGGACCTCTTCAGTCCTCTGGACGCATTTTCGAAGGTAGAAAAGTGCCCCCCATAATTAGAGCAGGTCAAAGAGTCAATGGTATCTTAGGATGCTCTTTACGCGACGAAGAGTAGTACCATGCATTGAGAGTGTGTTTTTATAGGTGATATCTACCTACAGCCGTGATATTTCATGCCTTTAAGAGGAATGGATCGTACTTTTATCTCCTCTCTGATAGTATAATCTCAGTTCCTTCTAATACAAATAATTGATATAATTAGAGAATGAGAGAGAAAATTGGACAGAAATGAGAATTGTAGGTTTTTTGCATCGTCTTAAATTTTTGCCTCTTATGTCAACAATAAAGAAAAGAACCTTTCATTTATTATAGCATTTCATATATTATTCTGCTGGGAATATTTCTAGTAGAATATTCATAGTTTCGTGGAAACAAGAGGATATATTTTCCGCCAGCTTATTATCGTCGTTTACGATGTAAATTAGTCATTTAGCTAAACGTTTTTCAATTCTTCCTTTTTAAGTTATGATGGATCAGACATTAATGATGAATGATTGATATTTGAGATAAAACATTCGTACATTTTTACTTTCGCAAGTGCTTAGAAATTGTCCCGTGATAATTACGCCTTATGTATTCGTCACGCTTGACTCACGTCGATAAATTTGTCGGTGCCTAAAAACTAAGACGATTAATTTCATCTTTGAATTCTCAATTTCCCAGAGGAATCATATACCAATACTATAATAGAGAATCATGTTCTCAACTGTAGTCTCCAACATTCTCTCCTAAGATTTCACATTTGCATGTCCTTTAGTTTGGTTTCTCCAGCAAACCCTTTTAAAGGTGAAAAGACTGGCTGTTCCAGGCGATCTTGCAAATTGTAATGAAGAAACGCAAACTAACCGGGACTAAAATAATCGTTAGACGTTGATGTGCTTCAGAGGCCAGTGAAAACACTTCTTCTGGGTACTTTGATGAAGTTTTGATAGACTTTGTTAATTTATCTTGCAGCCATTTTGTTTGGATTAATAAATGCTATTTCCTCAATTTTCGTCCATAAGTATTCCTCCTGTTTTTCCCAAAAGAAATATTTCCCGAATACTCCTGGGGATGGCCGAAGCATCATGGAGGGGCATATGTACCATTTTCGTTTTATCCATATACGGAATGTCGTCAAGTATCACCTTCCTGATTCCTTTTTCATGGTTATGGCCAGACCTTTTGTGACCTCTCAAAAGATATAATAACCAGTAAAATGAACTCTGAATCGTTTAACTCTGTCCTTTTTTTCATGTATGTCGGGAAAGCGTGTATGCTATCAAGACACTGGGCCAATAAACGGTACTTTTATGGTCTTCACAAATAAGTAATAGAGCCGGTAACAGATGGTATGTACTTGTCGTCAATTTCAGTACTTATTGCCGTTGACGTTATATCATGTATTAAAAATGATTCAGTTCTAAGCAGCATTGGTCGCTTCGAAATTTCAGAATGATTTCAGTTTTAGTAAATGGTAACGACGTTATTACTTGTAAACTCTCTCGCTTTAGGGGCATATTGTTACTCAAGGTTGAATCTTTGTAGGGGGCACAACGTATAAGGAACTTACCTTCTTGTACACCAGGGTTGAAATTCGCTATGAAAAAATCATTTGACTTGACCGGGATTCGAACCCGGATCTCCTTCTTCTTCCTTTTAAGGAAGTTGGCTTGGTGGTGTAACTGGCTGACACACCTTACCGGCAATTGGGAGGTCCGTGTTCGAATCCCGGTCAAGTGAAATGATTTTTCCATAGCGAATTTCAACCCTGGTATATATGCACCCGTGCGAGTGACTTCGTACCACATCATTTGTTACAGGCAATGTTTGGAAATTTACCTTATTGTACTAATTTTATCGAAGGCAGGAATATTCTTTTCCATATATTGGGTGTGATATCACATTACTTACGGTTTTATCTCTCATAAGACTAAGGCATGTGGTTGAAGTTTTTATGACTGTTTTCTTGATTAAACTTCAGGTCACTTGCTTGACTTCGTCAGTTGAGACGTTAATTCATGAGGTGCTTCTTGTTTCCAACGTGGATTTCTCGAGAAAAATTGTTCAAAGTTTTCCCGGATTATGTTATAAAAATATCCCATCAAATTTTTCACACTGATAACAATCAAGAGCGCCAGCCAACGCATAAGAATTTTAACTATTTCTTAAGTTTACATATTTTCCTGTTATTTTTCTTCCTAATCGACCGAGGTAATCATCGCCCACCATGCTAACATCATCATACAAACTTGTCACCGAATTTTTCAAAGAATATATAATAATGCATTTTGCTTATTATAATGAGACTAATTGTATGATTGCACACAATGTGCTGCTGCATTAACACATCGTTGAGATATTTTGCCCGTGGCTAGTTGCAGGAACGACACATATGTATTCTGTACGCCATACCAACCATTCAACAAGCGCTACAGAAAAATTCGATAAATTTATTGGTTTCAGAACTTATGACATGGAGTTATGGGTTCCATATGTAGCCAAGATGGCGAATGCGCAATGAATCGCTTGGAGATTTAACTACAAAATAAAAGAGTTGAGAAATAACCAGTTAATTTTCCTTACTGACTAATTATTATGTGTATTAGCAATATTAATAGGCTAAACTTTCATAAATGTTATCCGACAGTGGAAGATTAGATCAAATATTTGAAGCTATTAACTATTGGTAAAGAATTTATGAAACTGAATGATGTGTTCCTGCGACCCGAATATATGTGTGAGATAAATTATTTTATAGATCTCATAACTATTGATTTATTGACTAAATGTTCTCGCAACTGGCCATAAATCATGGTCTTTTGTACTATTTTTTCTTAATACCGAACTGATGATCATTGAAGTTCTCCATTTGTTACTTCATTTATATCACAAAGCCGTGGTAATGCCTTAAAAATGCACATTTCTTTCAGACTTGGTGGGGTTGTTAAAGTAAAGATTCAGAGCATCACATTTTGAGCAGCTCTAGCTTCCGAGTGATATCGATTTCTGCGTACGCTGGATGCTGGGGTAGATGTGTACTGATTTACGAATACCTGTGCCGTTTACTATATAAAGCTTCGAATTTTTTGTTGTTTCCGAAAATTCTCCGTGAATTCTATTGACCATTTTGGGAACGAACGATCACTGGTTCCGGGAAAAATTCTTTCTCCCGCCGAAGTTCGCATCGACGCTAATTGATGGCGCGGCAATTCCGCCTATGATTCTTTTACTCAGAACCGTTCGACCCGAGGAACGATCGGCCTTCCCTTCAATCTATCCCTGCTACCTAAGACGCCTCGCCCTGCTCCTTGGGTCATTTGGAAAATATCGCCTCCTCTTGTGGGACTTTGCGAAGCCGTCCTTGTTATTTTCTCCCGGTCGAGGCGCTTGATTTAGTGTATTGACCGGGATTGCTGACCGCTTTGCGTCCTCGGACGTCCATTCGAAACGGCACTCAGCGCACACGAGTTCGCTCACTGGAGTATTTTCTCAACACCTTTCTTTCGACCTTCCCCGTCGTCCGTCGCCTTTCTTTCCCATACCAGCCTCTCGTAATCACAACAAATTCTTTTTCCTTTTTTGTTGTTTGCCATTCCATTCCGCCGGGCAACATGGCGAGGTGAGGGGCGTTCGCGCTTTGATCTCCTTGACCTCTAACCCCGCCGCTTCCGTGGGAATTAAAAACCTATGACGTACTGTCCGCCCTGTGGCATTCCGTTGCGTAACATGCCACTTCTTTTTTCTCGCTCTTCTCACCCTTTCCAACCGTTCAAGTGTCCATTTCTCTTCGCTGTCCTCTTTCTCTCCCTTCCTCCTCCGTCTTCCCTCTTTAAATATTTTCCTCCTCCTTCCTCTCTCGATACCGTCTTTTTCTGGCCACACATTCCTATGAAGTTGTGTCAGATGTTTCTTTAAATAATCGATGTGGATGGTTTGATAGGCTTCGGAAAATCTTATAATGTGTCGTTTTGTTTGCATATGTCCTGTTACAAGAACATTTTGTTATGGAATCAATAGCTATGAGATCTATAACTTTATGAGATCAATAAAGTTATAGATCTCATAAATATCATCAGTTTGAAGGAGCACATCATTATGTTTCATAAATTCTTTACAAATAGTCATTGTCTTCGAATAATTGATCTAATATTCCACCGCTGGATAAAATTTACTAAAGTTTTGCCTATTATTAGTTGATAATGCACATAATAATTAGTCAGTAACAGTAAGAGTCAGTAAAAACAAACTGGTCATCTGACTCAAAACAACTCTTTCATCTAGTAATTAAGTCTCCAATCGGTTAATTGCGCATCCGCCATCTTGGCTTCTAATGGAACTCCTAACTCCATGTCTTTTTTTATGAAACCAATATATTTATCGAATGTTTCTGCAACACTTATTGAATAGTTGCCGTGGCTTATGGGTCAAATAACTTCATTAAATACATAGGTTTTGTTCCTGAATCTGGCCATTAGTGTAATAAAACTTCTCACGAAGTATTCCTGCCAACGTCAGAGCTTGAGCCCTTTGTTATCCAGCTACTATAACTCTCATTTTTATCATCCCTATTTAAATACTTACTCGACGTGATCACTGTGATTTTCTCTCGAATCGGCCAAGTTCATGTCGATTAACTGACAGTCTGGGATTACTGACTAAGCTCGTGCTCGCAAATGAACGTTCGTTGAGGCTACAATCCATCAATTACAGTAAACTATAATTAAGAAAAGTCATGATCTCAAAAATACACAGATATGTTACATTTTCACACAATTTTTACTGTCACTTACCGATCTAGGTTTCGAGAATGCCATGTCATTTTCTAGGGTTTTGATTTTCAAGGATCTAGAAAGTTACATTTTATCATCTAAACCTGGGTAGGTGTGTAAGATTAAAAATTGTGTGGAATTATATCCAAGTTCTGCATTTTCTATATCATGATGTCTGTCAACCAATATGCACAAGTTATCACCTGATTCGTCAAACTTTATCTGTGAATAAGAAAGCCGTGAGAATGTGAATGTCATTACGCGTGACTCTAAGTAATACTAAATTCTGATATATCGTGGAGATAACACATACAGAACATATGTGGCGTAGCATTAAAGAAATTAGGTTTTGTTAAATGTATAATAGGAAGGTCCTCGGATGAAAAAGCCAAAGAGAGATGCTATTTCACTCTGGTTAGGCCACACTTCGAATACGCCGCGAGCATTTGGGACTCTGGTCATAATGATTTAACCAAATAATTAATAAATTACAAAGGAAAGCAGCGCGTTTTGTTAAATACTGCTACGAGCATACATGTGGTGTCTCACAACTTGTAGAGGGATTAAGGTGGGAGCCCCTAGAGACTCAGAGGCTACACACTAGGCTTAGGTTGCTTGAGAAATTCAGAACTGATATTTTTCAGAGCGACGCAGAGAATATTTTCATGACTCCTCACTACATCTCTAGGTCTGAACAGATAGGTACAAAAACTCGTTCTTTCCGCGAACAATAAGCGACCACAATAAAAATTGAGCTCCACTAAATACACTCCTATAATACATGTCACCATTTCATCTCCAAAAAACTTACACCTTTACACGGCTGGTGACCTAATACCCCCTGCCACACGCCCATGCGGCGGCTCGCGGGGTGTTATGTAGATGTAGGTGTAGATGTAATTTCAACTTTCATCATACGTGGCGATGTGTAATCACGGTATTGAGGGTTTTTTATTGAATGTTTTCATTTAGTTCATGATTCTCGTATACTCTGATCTGCTATCATGAATTGCGGTTTTCAGAACTCCATCGATTCACGTATGATCTCTCGCGGTAAACACTCATTTTCTAGTGGCTTCGAAGGGAATTATTTCAGTGTGATAGGAATATTTTCTGCGGTGAAAGAATAAGAGCTGATGGCATTGGTGCCGGTTCGTTCTTTTTTATTATAAAAAAGGAAATTCTGAGATTACAACTGAATTCGTGTTTTCATGTCATATACCCATCGAAAGAAAATTAACTGTGGTAATCAATTGGTCTTCCCCTACTGTAACTCTCTGGAAGAGTTTCCGAATATGTTTCGTCAGGTATCATTTTATTTCGTTTTAAAAACTCAAAAATTTTACGTATCAATTCTTGGCAATTGATAATGCTGAGAAACGATATAAGTTGCTTTAACATCACTACTGAAATTACTCAGGCTTGGAAGGAAATTATTACACCTCTCCATATCGTTCATTTCTGTTTTTAAGTTACCTTTTTTTAAGGCCAGTTGCAGGAACGACACATATGTATTCTGTAAAGTTACGGGACTCATGTGCCATGGCAACCATCCAATAATTGTTGCATTAACATTCGATAAATATCTTGGTTTCATAATTTATGGTATGGAGTTATGAGTTCCATAAGTAGCCAAGATGGCGGATGCGCAATTAACCGGTTGGAGCCTTAATTACTAGATGAAAGAGTTGTTTTGAGTCGGATGACCAGTTTTTTTTACTCCTACTCACTAATTATTATGTGCATTTGGAATTAATCGTAGGATAAACTTTCATAAATTTTATCCGGCGAGAGAAGTTTAGAATAAATATTCAAAGCTGTTAGCTATTGTTAAATAAGTAATGTAACTAGTAGATGTGTTCCTGCAACCCGAGTATTTTTATGAGATCTATAACTTCATGGATCTCATAACTATTGATTCCATAACTAAATGTTCTTGCAACCGGCCATTAGTAATCTATGTGTCGATGTGTCCAGCATACTGCCTTGTACAATCTTTGGGTTACATTATGTAATATTATTGTATCAACATGCTTACGATACTACAAGTGCGAATGTCGATGAAACCTTTTTTGTCATCTGTCATTCTTTTAGAGAACAATAGAGTGTTTTATGGCGGACTTAACTATCGTATAATAGCAGAAACTATGTAATACTCCTACCTCAATACCGGTCATAAAGCTCGGCCCTACAGCGATATTATAGCAGGGATCGTAAATAGTTTTACGTTCATTCCTGTTTGCCTCATAACATAGAGTTCCCGCTATTTTGGAGATATAGCGCACATTTTTAATAAGACGTGGAGCGTAACCTTTCCCTTATTTGTCGTACCAGAGCATGTCGGATATAGCAGGTAGTGAAGAGATTTTGGGGCGAGGAGATTTTTTTATGATCCTCTACCTACCGCTTATTTTTTCCAGCGGTAGTGGAGCACATACGGGAAAATGTATTTTTAAACCATTTTTCTCTTTTTTTATCCAAGCTATAAGACGGGACAAGAATGGTATCCGAAATAAAAAACTGCTTCCCAAAATTTCCCAAGACTGCTGAAAGCGATTTTGCCCTAAAATATTCACATTTCTTGCGGAAATTTGAGGATTCTCCCTCTAAAAATGCCTGCGATTCGTCAACAGACAAATTAGTTACCTAGATAAACGGTTCAACTATTCATATGGATGAAGCTATCATTTTCTCTTCGGAGAAGTTGAATTCCTTCGGAATTAGCCATGCTTTGATCCAGCAGAAGAAAATGAAGAGAAAATCTTCAATAATCTAGTGATTGGAGAACCTGCCATTAAAAAATTGTCCGCCAATTGAGCTGATAACCAAAAGGAAATTTGTTGATTTACCTCTCGAAGCCCATTACTCTGAGTGCAGATATACGAAGTAAAATAAATTGAAAAAAAGGAAGAGTTTTAAGATAAGTATTTTTTGTAAGTCGATAAGAGAAAATTTTCTTTCAAAATATTTAGTAAATTCAGTATTTCATGTATCAAATGCTTGCTAAATCTCCTAGTATCCGGATTGACTACGCTGCATATCGTGGTAATCACATATATAAGTTACGAGCGGCAGGCGCTTAGAAAGTTCATGAAGACTGGATTATTTCTTTACCATCAGGTTTTAACCATATTTTTTGATAAAAATTGTACGATTTATGACCAGTTTCAGGAACGATGCATATGAAATTAAATTGAGTTTTGCGACCCATAAGCCTTGGCAACCATTCAATAATCGCAGCAGAAACATTCGATTTTATTGTTTTCATAAATGACTTCATGACTTGTGGAATGGAATTATGAGATCCACATGTAGTCAAGATGGCGGACGCGCGATGAATCGCTTAATTCCTTGTTGGAAAAAAATGCTTTGAGACGAATGACCAGTTATTTTATTCTTACCGACTAATTATTATATGCATTATCGATGATCCATTGGATAAACTTTCATAGATTTATTCTCGCGGAAGAAGATTAGATCAAGCATTAGTAGCATTGCTGCATTGTGCAAGTACATAACTTTATGGATCTCATAACTCTTAAAACCAGTTGTACATTCTATAATAAAACAGTGGAGGTTACTATGTTTGACTTATTACAACTAATTTTGATCGCTGATTTTTCGGGGAAAGAACGAATTTTTGCGCATATTTGTCCAGTAACGTATGTACTTCTCTTATTTTATCGCTTTTGGCCGGAGTAGTGATGCAGTGCGACGTTGCAATGGTATTCACTGTTTCCTGGTGAATCACACTTGTCATGAATTTCTCAAGCAAACTAACAATAATCCTAGCGTGTAGCCTCCAAGTCTCCAGCGCCTTCAAGTTGAATGCGATGGTGGAAGACCGAGTAATGTTGCTAGCTGGAGAGTGGAGAGCGTCCATCCAAAGTAATACTTGCTATCACCAAGGAGTATTTGCTTGGAATGCGAAAACAGTCATGATATTTATGTGTTTTTGCATTGGCTCTTAAAATGGTAGCAAATCAACAGTTTCGAAGTTGAAATATGAGTTTTTTCGAAGCAAACAAAGATATGAAATTTTGGAAGCATTTTCCGTTACGTATATTGTTTATCTGACTTGTAATTTGCTAAGAAATGATTCCAAGCCATGGACAATTCGAACGGAAATATTTGCTATCTATAAGGAGTACAGCCGTTTCGCAAATAAGATTCGGTACATGCCCTCACTTGAGTCATGGAAGTTCTATTCTTCTTCTTCAGTGTTCAACCCTGGGGTTGGTTTGCAGCAGTACGCCATTCCTCTCTTCTGTCTGCTTTTCTCTTCATTTCTGTGTATGTGGTGCAACCCATATCATTCACAATCTGCTGCATGAATGACATCCTTGGTCGTCCCCGGCGATTCCTTCCCTCTATAGCTCCTTCTGCTATTGTTAAAACGATGTTGTAGTGTCTTAGAATGTGCCCTACGAGTTTGTCTCTTCTTGTTTGGATATGCCTCCACAGGGATCTGGTTTCTTGAACTCTTTTCAGTACCTCTTCATTCGTGACTCTATCTTTCCAGCTGAGCTTCAACATCCTTCTGTAGAGCCACATCTCCAGGGCTTCTAGCCGCCTTCTCTCTTGTTTTCTTATTACCCATGTTTCGCTCCCGTATAGGGCCACACTCCAAACAAATGCTTTCATCATCCGTTTCCTTATTTCCAAACTAATGTTCTTGATGGTGAGTAGGTTCTTTCTAAGATAGAATGCAATTTTAGCCTGATGTATTCTCCTTACAATTTCTTTCTGGCTTCTACCATCTCTTGTTATTCTGCTTCCCAAGTAGGCAAATTCCTCTATTACTTCTAGCTTCTCTCCTCCAATTCTCATTTTTGGGGGTTCATATTGTTCTTCATTACTGCAAACCATCACCTTGGTTTTGCGTTTGTTTATTCTCATGCCATACTGTTTACAGAAAATCCTACCCATTGTGTTGAGCATCCTTTCTAGATCTTCTTTGGTCTCCGTGATCACAGCAATATCATATGCATAACGCAGCATATCTATCTTCTGTCCATTAATTTTAATCTCCACCTCAGTAGTTTCACGAACTTGGTCTGTAGCTTCCTGGATGTAAGTATTGAATATAAGAGGAGAGAGAGCACATCCTTTTCTCACGCCTTTTCTAACTTTTGCTTCTTGCTTTTGATGAAAATTCCTTATCACAGCCATTTCGTTCTTGTATAAGCTCAGTATTACCCGCATGTCTTTATATTTTAGGCCTGCTTTCTTCAGCACTCTGAACATCTCTTTCCAGATAACATTGTCAAATGCCTTTTCCAGGTCAATGAAGGCAATATAAGTAGTTTTATTTCTCTGCATTTGTTCTTCAATAAGAAGCCTCAATGCCAGAATTGCCTCTCTTGTTCCTGTTCCTCTTCTGAATCCAAACTGATCTTCACTCAGCATATCCTCTACCTTTCCTTCAATTCTTCTCAGGTATATCTTTATGAGGATTTTCGACGCATGCGATATTAGGAAATTCTATTACGAATACTATAATGGTTTCGATATGAGCGACTTATTTACACACAAATATTTGATGCACGTGTAAATAATTGGTAAGTTTCGTTAAATGAGAAACGCTCTGGCTTTATTCCTCTACCTTTATATAGGAAACTTTTCATGTTCAGTGGTACCATGAATGAGGTTTTATTCTTTACTCTGCACACAATGTACCTTTTCTCATAAAATTACTGGGCCCTCGTTTCCATTTCTTACCTATACGTGGGTACGAATTATACTTTACCACTATTTTGACATGTCTAGAGAAAAGTCATATTAGTTTTATTTTAACACGAATGAAGTTTTTATCCCTCACTGAGGTAAATTCCTCAGAATATAGTTTATTGCATAGTTATCCATTCGTCAAGGGAAAGGTTACGAGTTGTATTTCTCGTTGAATTCAGGTTTCAATTTAATGAAAAATTTGCGAGCCGTGGTCCCTTCTCGTAGTTATCCGGGCTAACATTCTCTCCTTGTTTCCGTTTGATTGATCTATTTTTGAAAGCTTATCTTTCATCCCATGAAAAGTTTCATTGAAATTTGGATGCATGAGTAAGGTTTTGAGTAAGTTCAAAGTTTGAAAACCGACGGAATAATGATAAGAATGGGAAGAAGAAAAGTAATTTATCGCCTGAGATAACTCTTCCTGGGTGTGATGAGCCGAAATAGGGCGAGGGTGCTCGACTGTCTTCACACTTCTGCGTGAAATATCCAGGTGAACTTTACATCATTCGGAGGTGATCTCAAAAAGAGGGAGTGCTGTGACCACCATTATGAACACCATTCTATGCTTCTTTCTTGGACCGTTATAAATGAGTCACCCGTACCTTTCTGATGTCTTAAGAAATGCACATTAAATAGAAATAGTAGCAGGAGTTGTTGGTTGGCTTCGTTTTATTTGTTTTGTTTAAATTTCGTGGGAAGATTAGACGGGGTCGTTCATAACAGTCGGATTTTGAGGAAATTAATATGACCTATTTTTTGCATTCAAGTAATGTGATCACATAAGGTTTCCCAGGTGCATTAAAATATTTCATTCAGCTAGATGCCGGCAAATATCGGAACTGACTGAAAAAATCGTAGGAATTCCATCAAATCCTTTATTAATACTAATGCTTAACAGTCCAAGAAGGTGACAATTCAGCGATTCACTAGGTCATGAGTTACCCCTTGAACACGGTCAAGACCCGGCGAAATTTTTGTCATGCTCGTGCGTATTGGATCTCATATTCCTAGGCAACTTAATCCAATATACCGACCAAATGGCGTGAAGTATTTAAAAATTGTGAAAAGGCAAAGTTTTTCTGAACCGGGACTCGAACCACAGATATTCTTTTGGCCGAGATTGTAGCATAGACTACGATGCTGCCAATGTTTCCTCAGAACTTTGAATACTATTGGAAATGTAATCCATCGGGCTGGCGTGGTAGTCTCGTCCAGCATGCTTAAGGTGTTGTATTGTTCTATTGGCGGTCCCGAAGAAAACTTCACCTTCTTGAGGTCATTGTGAGGTGAACATTTTTCAGATTAATAATTTTTCTCTCAGCGAATCTGTCTATTGACAGGTCTCAGTGGAACTGTAATACCCAGGCATTTCTTTTTCGGGCAAGTTTCTTCAAAGAAGAGATACTTCCCTCCTCTCGTCATATCCGTCATCACACCAAATCTCTCCCTTCCTCTTCCTCTATTTCTATTAATCTTTCCTTCTATGACGAATTTCTGCAAAAAAATCTCTCCGTAATATGCGGCCTATCCAATTTGCCTTTCTCTTCTTCACACTTTTCAATAAAGTTGGCTCCTCTCCTACTCCTCTAAGTACCTCCTCATTTTTAACCTTATCTGTCTATCGTACCATCTCCATGTATTGCTATAGCCGCATCTCAAAGCTTTCTATATCTTTTTCTTCGCTTTTCCTCACTGTCTACGACACGATCCATGTAAAACACTTTGCAAATCCTTTCCTTTAATCCAATTTGATACTCCCAGTTGTCAGGGGTTCCTTAACTTTTCCGAATGCTAATTTTCCCTGATGGTGTGAAGCATGCACCATTGTATAAGCTGACCGGAACAGACTCAAAATCCTCGAAATCTGGTGCTGGAGGGGTATACTGAAGATAAAATGTGTATGTATGTATAAATGTAGAATCGGTTCAAAATGTCATCTGACGTCTTCCGATTTCCAGCCTCCAAGTCTCTTTGTTCTTCCATAGATCTTCTTCCAATCCTCTCGCTCTAATTTCTTTGTCCATTCCATCATTCCAGCTCATCTTAGGTCTTCCTCTTCCTCTTTGCCCTTAGATTGTTAGCTCCATGAACTTTCTTGGTAGTCTATTCTCGTTCATTCTCTTTACATGCCCGTACCAGATTAGCTGCTTGGTCATGATTTCCTCCATTAGATAGTGGTCGACTTTCATTATCTGTTGAATTCTTTCATTTGTAACTCTTTCTATCCTTGATCGTCCCGCAGTCCGTAGCCAAAAATCCATTTCAGTAGCTTTTAATGGTTGTTTAGTGCGTTCCTTTATAGGCCAGACTTCACATCCATACGTTATTATACTTTTAAAAATGGCATTGTATATTCTTGTTTTATTTGCTTTTGATATTTGTCGGTCCCACAGATAAAATGGACGGACGAAATAAAAAATGACAAAGTTCACAGAAAAGAAGAAAGGACCATATGAAACACCATACAGAATAGAAGAACCGGATGGTGTGGACACACCCTGAGGCACAATGGGTTTGTAAAGATCATAGTTGAAGGTAAAATAGGGGGAAAAGTCTCCAGTGGAAGACCCATAAATTAGTCGATGGACCAAATAAAGATGAAAGTACATAAGAAGAGCTACCAGGGTTGAAGGACCTAGCATTCAATAGGAAAGAATGGAAGGCTGCTGTCAGCCAATCTTAACTTTGCACGACCAGTGATGATTTTTCACTAAGCAATCCTACTCTACTGTGTTCAGGATCCATTCCAGGTGAAAAATAATATTTCTGGACTTAAATATATCACCGAAGAAAATAAGTCCTCATCTATTCACAGTAACACAACCTCCTGGTAAAAAAAACCGATGACTTTGACCATGGCGAGGTCAAAAAGTTTCTGACGAAAGCGTGGTGCGAAATGTTTTCCTTCATTCCCTGAGGCACAATATGAGGCCCTTTCAAAAAAAATCTCCTCGTCCCGTGTAAACCGTCCCCGAAAGCATATTCCCGCGGGGGAGCGCTTCCGTGACAAATAGCGACAACACTCATGCCTTCGCACTGGGTTGGTAAAAACAGTCGACCTGGGTGTCGCTCCTCTCTTCCCGTCTCTCACCCCCATATTCCGTCCCATCCGTGCGTCACTTAAACTCTCCTTTGCCGGTCCATCCTCCTCCTCTACAGCATCCCGTTCCTCCGGGAGAGGGACATAACAATACCGAAGAGTAAGTAGCGCGTGTTGCCTCCTTCGGCCCCCCGCTTACACAACAAAAGCGATGCTCCATGTTAGTTTGGCGTGGTCTTCTCTCCGGCGAGGCTGCAAGTCGTCAGTTTCGCGAGCCGGGGTGGTTGGGAGGGGGGAGTTACGGGAGGTATGGACGGTGTGGGCGGGAGATGGTCGTAGGTGGGTTGCGGACTATGGGGGAGGGAAACAGCCCATGCAGACAGCGGACGTAAGAGGACGAAGACAGCACGGAGAGGGAATGCGACTCCCCCGGTCGGCGGTGGCTCCGTTTAAGGCTCGAATTATGTAAATGTTTTTGGGGGAGAACCTGTTCAAAACATAAAGGAGATTGCGGTTGTGCGATTGCACACGTCCTCCCTGGTCGCATGCACATCTCAGTTGCCCGCCTGCTGCTTGCCTTGCTCTCCGCTGCTCGCTTGCTTCCGATTCCTCCTCGCCGTCCTCTTTTTATTTCGTGTAAGCCGGAGTGGTAGCGGGGACGGTGGTGTGGTATTAGTATCTCCCGGGTGGAGGGACGCAGTGTTTAGGGTGAATCGAGAGACGCCCCTCTTCTTCTCTCGTCTCATCCCAGTCTATCCCCCCCCACGAAAAAAGCAGCGGGAGCAAATGTGTTCTCGTGTGTTGCGCGGATACGTCGGATGAATTGATAATGGACGGTGCTTTTTAAACGCTTTTAAGAGCGGAGACGGTGGTGGAACGGTGGCTTTGGGAGTGGAGGCTGAGGGTGAGCGAGCCTGATGGGCGGGAGAAAGGCGCATGCTTTCGTGGTGTGGGGCGAAGGGGGAAGGCGATCCTCATGATCGCGATTGCTGGCCAGATGTGGGAAATCTACCACTTTTTCCCCCGCCTCATTTCGTATAACACTCCCCATTTCTGCAGTTGCTTGTTATCACGGCGTAATTTTTCATGTCGCGAGTCCTCTAGCTTAGCGCTGAACATGCATGTACGTTGTGTAGCAACCATTACCTTTACAATGCATGCTTGGAGCTAATATTCCCTGCTTCCCCGTATCCGCCATCCAGATGCTGCTGCCATTCTTTGTGAAACTTGCAAATCGATCGGAGAGCTCCATACTGAGATCCAGGGTGGTAGTTATTTCTGTCCTACTATCTAAGAGGTTGAATCGTTGAGGAGAGGTGTTTTTCACTTGATATTTCTGGGTCTCATTAAAGTGCTTGAGGGAATAATAATGGATGTGGCTTCGGCTGCCCTAATAAATTTATTTTTGAAACTTTTACAGACCATAGAATACTTCCTCAGAGTACTACCAGTAGAACTCTTAGTAGCTCTACTGGTAGCGTATAATGGAATGAGATACTAGTATAATCACCTGAAGATGATGCTTAGCCATGAAAACATGGGGTCGTGTTGACGTTGGAAATATTCTGTGCTCTGTAAATGTTTCAAGTTTATAAATTTGTGACGGAGTACCACAAAATTAACGAAGAGTGAGTTTTATTCTAATAAATTTTGACAAAAATATATTTATTTCCACAGAAATATAATTGTTACCGGACATATTAACTATGAATTTTCTAGTTGTAAATTCTCCTTATCCACTGCCTCCAAAATGCCAGTAATTTTGAGATAAGAGTCTTGGGATAGGTAAATGAGGTCAAATAATGTTAGTAATTTATGAATTAAAGCCTGCCAATAAAGCCCTAAAAATGTCGCAGGCATGATGCTGTTAGCTAAATAGTATAATCGAATGAAAAAAAATGTCATTGAAATCAGCAATCGTTGGAGTGATATTATTTGGGCTCGCAAATGATATTTAAATTATACTCTCTGCGTAACCGCAATTTATTTATTTATTTATTGGAATGCACCTAAATTTGTAAAAAAAAATATGTACCCACTGTGGGGATTGAGACACGGACAAGAGACCAAACAATTTGAAATGATTGATATGAACAAGGATGTAGAAATTTCTAAATTTCCCTTAATCTCATCGAGTCTGCTCGATTTATTTTAGTTTCATACCTTAAATTTGATGATTTTTAGATCCTTTCAGTGTTTTTAAACGAGCAATAAAATGAGGAATGGTAAAGGAGGTAAACATTTGAGTTTTTATGGTCTGACCATTACTAAGATTGTGAGTGTTCCACCAAGGGCTCCCGCGTTGAAAGAGAATTCGAAAATAGAGGAAAAACAAGGGAAGTGTTTTGTGAGCAGTAATAAAAACGATGAAGACACCGTCGTTTAAATTTTTCCTTCCACCGCCCTTTATTCTTCGCTTGTTAGCTCCTCTTCAATCCCTTACCTGTCTTTTATTCTCTCCGCTTTTGAGATTTGTTTATCTTCCTCCAACCGAAAGAAATTACGGCAGCAGACCTTGTATCTACTTTGGTAGACATTTTCGTAGAGAAAATCTTGAATTATTTCCGCTCCAGCTGTCTCAGACAAAGAATGATCTTAACGACACTCAGACCTTATGTTAGCAGCAGATTTGAGTACAAAGGAGAGTAGTTGTTAACGATTACGAAATAAAATATTTGTCTCACACTTTTATGCTTCAAAAAGAGAAATGACGGTTCCATAAAGATGTGGTGCTCACTATAACGCTCCTTGCCTTCTTTCAGGGGAAAAAATATTATATTTTGTGTGGTTAAGCACATTTTGAAACTTCAAAGGGACCCGTCAATCCCTTGTCCCTGAAACATGCGTACTTGCAGAGGTTGGCGACTATTCCATCTGGTGGTTTTGTGATGGAGAGGATTTTTTTGCATGTTATTTTTTTACAGACTTTGAGCTATTTGGGGACATGTTGTCTGTGGGAATGGACAAATACCATTTGTAGTACCCTAGTTGGCAAAAATATTGCTGTCACTGCTGATATAACAAAGCTCGAGGTATTTTGTCGTTTTTGAGTCCATCATCTTCAGATCTGAATGCCTTATCAGGTTAAGTCTTGACTTTCAACCTAAATATTCCCGGGAATTCCCCGATTGGAGGGCTAGCATATCAATTATTATATGAATTTCATAGAGAGATCTTCGCCTCAATTTGTCAGTAGTGGGAACATAGATATTCCTCCTAAATCCCACTCAATGAAGGAAAAGAGCTCGATTTTTTTGCCAATCATAATTAACTTTTTACTTGAATACGTCTTATTATGACTTTGCCTTTAAATTTTTTCATCACAACCGGCTGATTCCCTCATAGTCAAACTTCTCATGAGACCCTGCCCGCATGAGGGGTAGTCGTTTTTATATGTATGCCAAAATAGTCACCAGTTCGCCGGTTTTGCGATGAATATAGTTGGGAGGATACGGAGGAAAAACTAACTGCGGATTTGAAAATGTTGCACCTCCACCCTGATAAGCAACAAGTGCATAACTTCTGCGTGGAAAATTAATACTCACAAAACTTTGCATAATATTTTATATCATATAAATTTTTATTCTAATTCTTGAGCATGAAACTTATCAATGTTTTATTTTATATTTTTCATGAAAGTTAAAATTGTCGAAATTGAAAATATACTCCTTCTAGTTACACAAAATATATGTTACTCAGCATTAAAGAAACTAGGTTTTGTTAAACGTAAAATAGGAAGGCCCTCAGATTAAAAAGTAAAAGAGAGATGCTACTTCGCTCTGGTTAGGCCACACCTTGAATACGCCACGAGCATTTGGGACGTTAGTCATAAAAATTGAACAAAAAAAATGATAAAATACAAAGGAAAGCAGCGCGCTTCGTTAAAAACTGCTACGAGCGTACATATAGTATCTCAAAACTTTTAGAGGGATTAAGGTGGGAGTCCCTAGAGACTCAGAGGCTACACGCTAGGCTTAGCTTGCTTGAGAAATTCAGAACTGATATTTTTCAGAGCGACACAGAGAATATTATCATGACTTCTCACTACATCTCTGGGTCTGACAGATGCGATAAATTAAAAGACATACACTGCCGAACAGATAGGTACAAAAACTTGTTCTTTTCGCACCCAATAAGCGACCACAATAAAAACTAAGCTCCACTAAATACACTCCTGTAATTCATGTCACCATTTCATCTTCCAAAAACTTAAATCTTTACGCGTCTGGTGACCTTACACCCCCAGCCACACGCCCATGCGGCGGCTTGCAGGGTATTATGTAGATGTAGATGTAGTTTTAAGTAAGGAACCTAGAAAATTTTGCAAGCAGCGACCTCTTCATGTAATGCGACAGGCACGCCCTTCTGTGAAATTTTCTTTGATTCGTCGTTGTAATGTTTTTTTCGTGTTTCATTACTTTAAGCATTGGAGTTTCATATGTTATGAACGGAATAACGGAAATATTACGTGGAAATGTTGTCTATTCGATGATTGTTTGGAGATTATTTTTTTAAATATCGGTGAAAATGCAAGGGCATGGATATAAATTGATACCGATACCTTTGTGGTTGTCATTTTTTTATTGGTTGCGAACACTTTTCTCTCAGAAAGACTCCCTTATTATTTCGCCTTAAAATACGACGGATATTTTTACCGTTGCATTGAAGTGACACAAGGTACGACCACTAATATGTACGATTTTCAATCGAGTCAGTCATTTTGTAGAGCTTATATCTTTATATTTTAACCTTTCGGCATTCGTCGAAAAACTCACATAATCTGACAGATTCACAATCGCCGTCAGAGTCAGATTCTTTTAAAGCTAGGCACTGCACATTTTCGTCAAGAGCGGCACCTTTATTCTTTGACTTGTGTGTATGTGCGATGAACGCATCCGTAAAATCCCCGTGGGAGGTAAAATACATGAGCAACTCATGTGTTCGCTCTAGTGTTCGAAATTCAGACAGTATCGAGACCGCGTGTTTTTATATTTCAATTCTGTGTGATTCTTTCGAGAATCCGGATAGTCAGAGAAATGTGCGCATGCCGTCAGAAGCTTTCTAAGTTGACGGCATTGTGGGACATTTCTGGATGTGAGTTCATAGCATGGGGAGGACTCTTCGGAAAAAAGGGGGGAAGTGGAGGGAAGAGGACAAGATAGGGGAGGGTGGAAATGCATGTTGACTCAATCGATGAGCTGGCAGGAACTACGACCTCGTCCTCTTCCTCTGCTTCAGTCTCTCTCTCTCTCTCTCTCTCTCTCCCCCTCTCTCTCTCTCTCGTTATTCATATTTTTTTGTCCGCCCTCTCAGCATTCCGACTCGAGCGCTTTGCTGAGCGATGTGTCAAGGCATGCGCATGATCTAATGTCGTGACCTACCATTTGGAATCTAAACGGAGAATTTTCACGGAGCGAATTTCCTATTTCTAAACGACAACCACTGAAAATCTGTGTTTCGAAAGTTGCTCCACCCTTGCACGGGAGTCCGAGCGCCGGATACAGTTTGAGATTATATCAGCGGAGCGACAATGAACGACGACTATGATAGAATTGGATTGGATATTTGGGGAGGTGACCGACAGCTAAGTTCATTTGCGCCATGGGGGACAGGTATGGGAGGAGGGGTGGATAGAAACCCAGCGTCGGCATTAGCCTGCTCTTAACGAAAGGCGCCAAGGGGACCACAGTTTAACGTCTCATCCGACAGACGGAGTACTCTACTTGAAGTGCCCTCCACAAGACACTCAAGTAGGGATCAGGTTTCCTCTGAAAAGTATCCTCCTCTGCAGGGATTTGAACCCTGGCCGTCCGTATGGTTAGCCATTACTCAAGCCACCACACCAACCCGTTTCCCAAATATGCTAGGTTTTGTTTATTTTCGTCTGCTCGTCATCCGTATCATACTCGTTTAAGCTCTGCTTGTTTGTATGGTGTATTTTCCATATAAACTCGCTGAAGATGAGATAATAGACAAAAAAAGACTGATTTTAATACCGCTGTACCTAATCGAAAGCTGAGTGCTAAGCCTAACTTTTGGGGTAGAATGTGATTAACATGCTAAGGTCAAGAAACAAAGCGTGTAGATGGAAAGGGAATGGAATGGAGAGGGGTAGAAGGTAATTCTTCGGATTGAAGACAACTAATAATTTCAATTTCTCTCTTTTTATTATTTAAACTGAAATGAGCAATGTTTCTGCAAGACAATTCGTGAAGGCCCGTTTAAAAAGTTGGATAATGCATGCAAAGCAAATCCAATCCCACTAGTACAACATAAAGTACTATCCGGCAAATGCAAGACAAATAATTATCACAATCCAAGTAGTTCAAATTCGGGTGCGTCGACGGTTAAGGTCACTCGCATGTCCCAATCCTTTGTGATCTTTAATTTTCGCTAGTATGTTTATTCGCTTGATACCCGTTCTGATAGATGCTCCAAGGTTGATTGAGGCATAGGGGTATGGCATAGTTGATTCCCTAGAATTTGGCCATAGATGGGAAGTATTGGCTGAGGTCGTGGAAAGAAACCATTTAAGGTAGTTTGAGCGACATAATATTTCACCTAAAAATCAATTTATTTTATTTCATTTTAAAGAAAAATATCTTACTCTTCCAAATATACCGAAATATCAGCCCCTTACAGAACCACTTTCCGAGATTTTGACAAATAATACCGGCCCATTTACATGGGAAATGGTAGGTTGCGCTATCTAGAGAGGGCTTATTTTAAAAAAATGAGACGTTTCTAACGCCTAGATCTCGTCCAAAAATTAACAGGCTGTATTTTATACATTTTCTTGACTATTTTTGGAAATAAATCATATTGTTACAGGAGTAATTTATTCAGAATTGCAGGGAACCTTCCATTGTGAAGGAGTTTTAACGTACCGCATGCAAAAGTGTGAGTCAAATCAAAGACGTCTATGGAACTATATCGCGGGGATTGGGTTGGTGTGGTGGTTAGAGTACTGGCTAACCATACGGACGGCCAGGGTTCAAATCCCTGAGGAGGATGTTTTTCAGAGGAAACCCGATCCTTACTTGAATGTTTTGTGCTTAGAGGGCCCTTCAAGTACAGTACTCCGTCTGTCGGATGAGACATTAAACCGTGGTTCCCTTGGCGCCTTTCGTTAAGAGGAGGCTAATGCCGACGTCAGGTTTCTATCCACCCTTCCTCCCTTACCTGCCCCCTATAGCGCTAAAGACATTAGCTGTTGGTCGCCTCCCCAAATATCCAATCCAACCTAACTATCTCGCTCAAACTACCATAAGATAAATCTTCGTTTATTTCCGCGTTCTATATTCTGGGAGAAAATTCATGTAGTTAGTTCAAAGAATGTTGATTGGGGCATTGAGTTAACAGAATAGGCTTTCAGGATTAAGCCCTGACAAATGTGGAGATACATTTTTCGAGATTTCTTTGAAGATATATTTC
Organism: Ceriagrion tenellum; assembly: GCA_963169105.1. Lineage (NCBI taxonomy): Eukaryota > Metazoa > Arthropoda > Insecta > Odonata > Coenagrionidae > Ceriagrion > Ceriagrion tenellum. The sequence goes on from OY720634.1 coordinate 53,411,897, forward strand.
CATTATAAACCATACTGTGTACATTTCACGCGCTGAGATTCAGTTTTCCGGCGATCTATGAGACGTTTGAACTCCCTCCTAGCGCGAAAGAGGGGTAATTTGTGATGCGTGTCACCGGGCGCGAAAAATAAAACGTCGAGACGGGCGGGGAAACAAGATAACGAGAGGGTTTAGGATGAGGCAGTGGGGATGGATGGCCGTCGTCAACCCTATGAGAGTTGCGCGCGCTCGGCGATGTAGTACCGTTGCAGTCCGCCTTCAGATACCTCGCATGTGTGTATATGCGGTTTGCTTCCATTTCAGACGGCCGCACTATGTCATCGGTGGAGGTAGGCTCGGTCTCCTCGACTGGCGCATATTTATCTATCGCCTTCCTCCCCGCCTCGCTTCGTGTTTCGCGTGGCCGGACGACCTGCGAGTGCTCTTGCTATGTAGCTGGTCGCAGCCACTCTCTTCCCATCCCCACTCGCCCCAACCACTCGATAGCGGGGCATCGGTACGCGGGGTGAAGTCGGAATGAACATCGGTCTTGAATTAGATAAACGAATGGACGATTCCTTCGCTTGTATGTATGTGTTACATGGGCTTTCATTTGGTATTTACGGGACTAAATATTTCCTTATCCCCCAGTAAAAATGACCGATCAGTATAACCAGAATAGTTGCGAGTTTGAAACATTTTAGTTTATCGAGCAATAATTGGTGACGAATCAAACAATCTGCTCTATTTCACGGTTTTATTAATTTTTTATCGTGCCGTCTAAATAAAACTCACCAACTGTTAACCATAAGGCTCCTTTATTGATCGGTTGTTCAATCCTAAGATTGGTTGACTTCGGCTCTCCACCCTTCCCCATCTAATGCTAGTTCTCGTACCTTCTGGTTTCTCTTCCTCTGTGCTTTCATCTTTATTTGGTCCATGAACTAATTCCTGCATCTTCCTCTCGGGACTTTTCCCTCTATTTAACCTTCAATTATGTTCTTCACAAACCCATTGTGCCTCAAGGCGTGTCAAATCCATTTTGTTCTCCTTTTCTGTACGGTGTTCCATATGGTCCTTTCCTCTTCTACCCTTCTGTAAACATCATCATTTCTTATTTTGTCCGTCTATTTTATCTTCAGCTGTAATAAAACAGTTGTAAATCTAAATAAAATTGAGGAAAACTAATAAGTGTTTAATTTAGAATGAATGTTGACAAATTCCACCAGGTCCAGCCTGAAGAGGATAGGTACATAGCAGATAGGTACAAAAACTCCTTTCCGCGCCGGCACTGTCGCATAAGCGACTATAATAAAAACTGATTATGAGCTCCATTAAATTCACTCCCATAATACACGTCACCTTTTCACCTCCCAAAACTTTACTTCTTTACAAGGCTGATGTCCTACCACTCCCTGTCACACGCCCATTAGGCGGCTCTTAGGGTAGTATGTAGATGTAGAAGTCTTCTCTGACGTGTATTCGGTAAACTACCCGTTTTACGTGCTAAAATCCGTGTTTAATTCTTCGTATACATATTCGTACGTATTCTGCTTTACATCCCTTCATGTTATCCAAGATTATTATTCTTCTCCCTAACTACGGCTTTAAAATTTTATTTACATATTACAGCAGGCCAACATGAATTGCTATTAATTTACAGTTTGGCTCATTGGTTATCGAGTGAATGACATCCCAAACTTGGTTATTCGCGTGGGCAGTTTGTAGATGGAACGGGGGTGGGGTGGTTTGAGGGAGGGACTGCAGACATTCGTAGTGTCGAGGAATCCAATCTCCCCACTCATGCGCGCAATCCGCTTTGCGTAACTTTTAACGTTGGCAACGAGGACGATTGCATTTGCTTCGGCTTGTCTTTAATCGCTTCTCTACCTTCCACAGCCTTCCTCTCCATCCCTTCCCACTGAAACCGCCTTAGACCCGAGTGCACGCTCTTTATCTCACAGACGTCCTCATGAGCCCATAATTTTTTAGGGGGTCGTTTCATAGGTATTCGTGATTGCTTACCCCTTTCCTCCACATCTAAATTTAAATCCGCTGTCGCTCTGTAACAGAAATATAGATTCTCGGTCCGAGGTATATGTCTGGGGACTTCCGAAGGAAGACATCGTTGGTGTAACTCTCTTGGGAAGGACGCACCGGAAATCTTTATCGTGCATTGCATATTCTGATACCGAGGTTTCATGTTCCTCTTCCTTCCTCCTTTCCGGTGGCATCAAGTAATGTCTACCAGGTTTAAGTAAAGACTAATCCAAGATCGCTGGCCTGACTCTTAAGGTCTAGTAACGAATAGGATACTCTCTGTGATTCATGTAATTAACAAACTGTAATATCTACATCTACATCAACTTATTACTCTGCTAGCTACCTCAAGGGTTTTTGGCAGGGGATGACTTATCACCAATATGAACTACATTGAAGAAATTTACATTAACCAGCATACACCACATTATGGTTATGGTACAAATGCTACAGAAACCACTAAATTAATCTACTAATAGTTACTACGTAAACGTGACCCAATAGTCATGCAGAGAACATGCATAAAATGGTGCTAGCACTACTCGGCAGATTAAGAGACATGCATTAGGGGGCCTATGAATTAATAGGCTATACTACCTGTCAACTAACCTACTTCTTAGTCTCAATGCAGCCATTATGGTCTATTATAACGGGAAAAATTACATTTATAACCTTTATGTTCTACAATCTATTTCTCTTATTTAATTCTCATGATCTGTTCTTCCGTAGTATGATGGAGTTCGTAAGATATTGATACATTCTTCTAATTAAAAATCGGTTTGGAATTTACTTAAAAGATTCAGTCGACCTTTCAATCCATGGTCTGAAAGCGATTCCCATCCAAGTTGTTGCAAGATGTCAGTAACAGATGTAAGTAACCCTCATACGAATTCCTGAGTTTTGTAAAGCAAACGGATTCTTGGCGCCACTGCGGGGCCCGATCGCCACGAATAGGCTGTTTGACATGAAAGATCGTTCATTATTCTACATCTACATCTTTACACTACCCCGTGAGCCGCCTCACGGGCGTGTGGCAGGGGGTGTTAGGACACCAGTCGTGAAAATATGTAAGGGATAAGGTTTTGGGAACAATGATACTCAAACGGTATCGTACTGTCTACCAAATTTATTTCAAACTCTTACAACACGTGTTTCAACCGTCTAGCAGTCATCATCAGGTAAGACTCAGTGATGATGACTGCTAGACAGTTGAAACAGGTGTTGTAAGAGTTTGAAATTAATTTGGTAGACAGTACGATATCGTTTGAGTATCATTGTTTAATATGCTGTTCTACAACATCTCGCCGGAGAAAGTGGAGTTTAAGGTTTTGGGAGGTGAAATGGTGACGGGCATTATGGGAGTGTATTTAATGGAGCTCAGTTTTTATTATAGTCGCTTATTGTGCGCGGGAAGAACGAGTTTGTGTTCCTATCTGTTCGGCAATGTACCTTCCTTATTTGATCTCTTCTATAGATGTAGTGAGGCGTCATGATGATATTCTATGTGCCGCTCTGAAACACCCCAGTTCTGAATTACTCAAGTAAGCTATGCCTAGCGTGTAGCCTCCGATTCTCTTTGGGTTCCCACTATAATCCCTCTTAAAAGTTGTGAGACACTCTATGTTCTCATGCTGAAACTGAAACACGAACTTAAAGAGACATATATGACAAGATCAATTAAAGAGCAAAGGGTTTTACACATAAATGCGAAGAAAAGTTTTGTGGCATTTGTTAGAGAATGCTTTATCAATTGCAAGAGAACTATATTGGTTTCTTAAGTCCCAGAATTGAAATATTTGTCTTTTGATCGTGCACAAGTGATATTGCGATCGTTTGAGTTTTTTTTTGCTCAGGTTCTCTGTCGTCATGTCTTTTCGGAAGTACACTCTGAACCCTATAAATGTACTTGTTTTCCCTTTTGGTAGGCACTTGGCCCATTCGTCCCAGTACGTGTTTTCTAACTTTATTTCCTGCCTATACATCCGCAAAACTATCCCGACGCTCCAATTTATTTATTATTCACTGAAGATAAAGTTTAGCACACATGAAAGAGGCAGCTATATTAATAATGAATACATTTCCGAATGAATAACCGACGAGTGTAATTCCTTACAAATTATAGAATCGCATGCCAGCAAACATCTATGTCGAGCAGAGCAGAGGAATTTGAACAAATTACCTAATTCATAGCCGTTTGCAAGAACATTTTGTAATTGAATCAATAGTTACGATATCCATGAATTTATACATCTCATAAATATATTCGGATTGCGGGCACACATCATTCAGTATCATAAGTTATTTACAAACTCTTAATTATATCTTCGAATATTTCATCTAATCTTCCACCGTCGGATAAAATTTACGAAATTTTAGCCTATGAATTGTTGCTAACGCAGGTGATAATTTGTCATTAAAAGTAAACAAACTGGACACCTGTCTCAAAACAACTCTTTTATCAAGTAATTAAGTCTGTAATCGGTTCATTGGACATCCGCCATCTTGGCTGCTTATGGAACTCATAACTCCATGTCATATATCATAAAACCAATATATTTATCGAATGTTTCTGCAACACTTATTGAATGTTTGCCATGTCTTATGGTCCCCATAACTTTATAGAATACATACGTGTCGTTCCTGCAACTGGTCATTAGTCAAATTATTCCTTGTTATGCTGGTTCTCTTGTGGTGGTGATAAGTCAAATAATTCATAGTTAATTTCTTATAAAACTAACTTTCTCTTTCCATGACAATTTCAAATATATAACATTCGAATCAATATAATGCTATCAATAAAATAGAAAAACACAATTGTGGCCAACATAAATTATTTTACTCTTTATGAATTAAATGAGTTGTATAAACAATTTGAATATTATTCTTTCAGTAGTTTTTAAAACTGAGATAGATCATAAACAAAATAAAATTGTATTCTTTCTCGGCGAATACTTAGAGTGAATTTTTTTTTGTTTTACAACTGTCAATTTTCCAGCGTCGCGGCGTCGCCATGTATCTCTTGCATATATCTTTCCAGAAATACTTCATACTGTGAAAAACATGAAGAAGAGGGGTGTTTATTTTAATCAGTTTAAAGTCTTTCAAAATTATAGGCTACTGATGGTTTGAAATCCTCGCCTGTAAAATTAAATTTTTTAAGGAAATCATAAAACTCATAGCGCCGCCGACGGAGAATTACATTAGTGTGAATCTCCCTCGCTATATGAGGTGACAGTCGCAACCACGGGCGTGACCTCATAAGCCATTTCGGCAACAACTGCGAAGCATAGAACATGATATTCCCCTCTTTTCAAGTCTCTCGTTTCCAGATAAACCCGATATCATCGTAGCTTAACTTCTCGTTAGTTGATCAACAAGTATTTTTCCGAAAACAGAATATCAGGTCACAATTTAGGAGCTACGTTATAAATCTCATGTGTCAGGATCATATGACAAAGAATGAAATCTTGCCACTTCCCTCCTAGCCATTCGAAACCATACTCTTCTCTCGAGCCATGTAGGTAAGAAATGGAAAACAATGCAGTGTGACTGGGGATGGCAAAAAATAGTAAAAATCGATTAATCAATCATTTGATCAATTATAAAAATATCGATTTATCATTCAATTATTTGGTTACTGATTTTCATATGATTAATCGATTAATTGAAAGCGAAAAAAACGATTATTTCACCGAACTATTGATTACTGCCATCTCTTAAGGCCGATTTACTTGGTACATTTTATTGCACCAACGAATGCATGAACTCTTGTATGAGGAAAATTGTACCGTGTAATGCGGCAAATTGTATAATTGTCTGAACGGGAAATAGAACATGCTCTAATTCCATTCATTTCACTGTACTATAAATGATACATTCGTTTCTGCAATGAAATGTACCGTGTAAGGCGGCCTTAATTGTGGCTGAGACCTGCCGAAGCAATGCCGAAGTGCGTGGTCTTCCGTTCGGAAACCTTGAATTTAGGGTCCTATAAGTCCCTTTGGCGTTCTCTCGAGTGGATGGATACCCTCGAATTCGTTGCCCCGTGCTCTACGGGGTGCTGGATGACTTTTATCCCCCTTCGCACGCATTTCCGTATTTTTCTGATAGTGCCACTCTTTCTTGGAGCGTCGTTTGTCGATTTCTTTACTCGTAACTGAATGAAAACCCGAAGCGTTTTACTTTGTGACTGGATTTTTAATGAGATAACAATGTCAATCATTTGCTTGTGATCGTTCTTTGTGAAAAACCAGTAGTTTGACCTATTTTAACCGTTACAAAGTATTAATCGTTATAAACTAAACATTTTAATTTTTATGTAAATGTTTGAACTGTTACCCAAGCCAAGCAGTGATTGTTTTGCAAATCTCTCAATTCCTCTATCCGCTGGAAGCAAGAAAGTTTTCGGGGGAATCATTTTTCCCCTTTATTCGTACTCGGGTTGAAGAAAGTCTCAGTATATTGCTTGTATCACGCCATTTTAAGCAGAAACTGTCATGTTGGAGCCCAATTTATGGTGCCTAGCTCCTCTTCTAAGTTATTTTACATTTTTTTGGTCATCTGTGATTATTTTTCAACGGATTCAAGGATGTTTTGAAGTTTTAATTGTCAAAATTAGGAAAAATCATTTTTCATAATTATTTTTTAATGTTTATACAGAGAGGTTTTTGTTTATTTCCACTGAAAAATTGCACCTGTTGTATGGGATAGAGGCAATTTATTCTTGTCAACAGCTAGTATTGCCTTTTATATGCCAAAAATATCTAGACATGGGGGTTGAGCATGGAGGTGTTGTAGCTAACCCGTCGGGCGACAGAATAGAAACATTGACGTGGCGGTGAGGTTACCGAAAATACACCAGTAACAAGCGGATGCTCCATGTCACTGCTAAAGTTCATTTGGAAACGTTACAATGCTTCAAGACGGACAAAAATCATACGTAAATTGGTTCCTGACCTCCTTACCCCCCTGCAAAAGACAATGTAAGATGATCCCTACCCCCATCCCCAAAAACGTCTTACTTAATACTTGACCCTTTTAGTGCGGCGGGCCGATATATCGGCTTTGGCATCTCAGGCGAAAAGTGCGGAGGGCCGATATATCGCCTCATAGATAAAATATTGTTTAACTTTTGCACACAAATATAATTACAATTATTTTTTGTACGAAGAATATGCGTTTTTTTATTATTACCTAATTCAATGCATACGCAATAAGAAAAACTGAATATGGATATTTTAAACAATAACTTTATAATATTTATTTTCCTAGAGTGATACATTTCATTCTAGTTACCCTCCGCATTTCTCACTAGAACCGCTGGCAGGGGTCAGCACTAAGAGGGTTGAATGGCCCCTAAGCAGATGAGTTATAAGGGCTAGAAGCTGAGTGGCAAGATTTACCGGGAAGATATCCCTTAGCCCAGGGGTGGCCAACCCGCGGCCCGCCTTGAACATTTTTCCGGCCCGCGAGATTCATCACATTTTAATAAAATAACTTTAACACATAACTCATTATGTTTCATTTTTTGACACCAAAAAATGTCTATTGTGGGTCTAAATCTAATATGGGGATATATAATTTTATGTGACCCGCGGAGTTATGATGAACTTCCAAAGTGGCCCGCAAGATCATTTTGGTTGGCCACCCCTGCCTTAGCCAATGACTCTGGTATGTTAGATTTATAACACAGCTCTGAAATTGTAAAATGACATTCAATTTTAGGGAAAATAATACTGGCTGAACTACTGAAAAGCACAGCTGCGAAGATATCGGATTTCGCTAAGTAACTGGAGACTTTGGAGGGGAGGGAAATTCAAGCTCTATGCTCCGTAGTGGTTCCCACGGTATGCTTAGGGGGTCGCCGTTGAGGCTGCGACCGTCGCGTCTCCCCCTTCTTGCATGGGATATTCACGCTAAATATCCGTGGCATTTAGCTTTAAGGTAGTTGGAGCGTCATAATGGAGATCATATTCGAATGATACAATCAAATTTCAGCAGCTTTGGTAAGCATGAATTAAATATTGCATTATTGATGGTGAAATAATTTACTTATATATGACTGAAATTCTAAGTTATTAAGAAAAATATCTACATTAGTCTTTAATTTGACTATTATTTTGGCGCAGTGTTTTAATCTCCTTCAAAACGGTAGCTTTTTTACGATCCTGAATTGTTACTGCGGTGACATTATGATTTTTTTAAATATGAGAAAGCGTACAAACTACACCCTGTAAATTTTTGACGAGATGTAGTTGTTAGAAATTCCTTTATTTTTAAATAATGTCTCTCTGGAGTGCATACACGTACCATTAGCCATGTAAAAGGGCTGGTAGTTTTCATAAAAATCTCGGCAAGTAGTTCGGTACGGGCCTATATATTAGTATCTTAAGGAGGGAAATATATTTTTCTTTAAAACGAGACCAAATTCGTTGATTTATAGGTGAAATACCTTAAGAGCGTAACATGACATGCGTTTAACGAAAAAAGTATTTGCCTTCAAATGAAATGCTACTTATACGTGATAAAATTTAGAATTTTGTTCATAACTGCCTATTTCTTAGAGGTTGTAGGTCAGTATTTTGCTGCATTAAAAACTAATGGCCCGGTAATACGAATAGATGTTAAGGAATAGTTTGTAGCATAAGTTGTTTCCCGTTTTCTATCATTTTACCTATATCGGAGCAGCGCCTTGGTGATTACATTACTTTCTGTCAAGCCTATCGCGAATTCTGAGACTTATTGAGAAAATATCGCGCAACTAAAATGAATTTCGCCCCTCCTCAGCATGTCCTGTACCAGTGATCACAAAATTATTTTCCCTGAAAGAGCATGGAGGCTCATTTCAATGCGAAAGCAGAACTTTATTCGAAGTAATGTAATCTTAAAAAAAAATGTCCAAAGTCTAAAGTTTTACAAACAGATGGAGGACCAGGAGGCGAAATGGAAATTCCAGAAGTTTTCTCTATCTCTCAACCGTATTTCTCCCCGAAACTTTTCACGAAACTTAATTTCCCACCCTCTTCTCTCATTCGTCCGTCCACGCACAAGAATCCCTCGTCGCACCTCCGAATTTAGAGAGTTGTGAAGGAGAGTCGGGCCCCTCCTCCTTGTGTTTCCTCCCATGTCTCTTCCCTACTCCCCTGGTGCCGGGGCTTTTCGACTGGGACTGTTGGGGCTGTGTTTATGCGCGACACGTTCCACGACCCGGGATATTTCCCCGAGGCGAATGATAACGCGTCGGTGGAGCCGTAAATCCCACCTCTCATCACTTCGCACCCCCCGAGCCGTCGCGAATACATGTACACTCCCGCACTCTGTTGGAAGAAGGCCTCCTCCCCTCGCGCTTTAGGGAGTTGGAGGAATAGTCAGGGAGGAAGAAATAATGACGTTAATAATTTGAAAAATTTCTAAACCACTAAAAGCATTAACAATTCTTACTTACATACATACATATCCATAATCACCCCGTTTACTTCCGGGATGGGCACAGCCACAAAGTTTCACTCATAAATACATATTTGTACACCTAACTCAGCTTCAATAATTTCCTCCATACTGACCTCTCCTTGCAAAACTCTTTTGCCTCATTTACCCCCCACACGCTGCTTCATACACGCCCTCCTGTTTTTAAGACTCCTAATATTCCTCCTACTAAGAATTTCCTCAACCACATTCAACCACAAATTTCTCGGCCTACCTCTACCTCTCGCACCATTCATTTCACTCTTATATATCATCCTTTCGTTGTTCGACTCTCATCCATTCTCTTAACATGACCGAACCAACGAAGCACACTCCTTCCATATATGTCCATTACTGGAGCATCTAACCCACATTCTTTTATTACCCACTCATTCCTGACCCTATCCATCCTACTTTTTCCGCAAACACTCCTCATATAACTCATACCCACGGCGTCTACTCATATGTCTATCCTGACATACCCATGTTTCACTACCATGCAACAAAGTGGGGAGAAGTACACTTTTGTACTCGGCGATATTCGCTTCCTTGGACAGGTACTCATTCCTTGATATGCTCCACATACTACCTACCACTTTCCTTCCAGCATCCGCACGTCTCTTTATCTCCTCATCTATCCGTCCATCTTTCGCAAACATCTTACCTAAGTACACAAAATCATACACTTGTTTAATAACTTCACCATTCGCCCTCATCATACAGTTATTCTTCCCATTCTCCTTATCAAAAACTACTACTTTAGTCTTGCACGCATTTGCCCTCAATTCCATTCTCTCTGTTGATTCACAAAACTTATCTAGGAGCTTCTGTAATCCCCGTTGGCTCTCTGAGACCAGAATAGCATCATCCGCATATAATAGAACTCGTACAATTAAAAACCGAATTATCAAAGACAAAAATGAGAAGTACGTGCAGTCAGTCCTTGGTACGCGTCGTTTCAATTTACGTCTGATTCGATGTTACGTCCATCCTGACAAGGGTCGTCGGAAAATTTTTTTCTGTTTAATGCTAATAAAAATAGACCGTATGTGAATATGCTTGCGTTTTTTAAATCTCTCTGAAATAGCTATTTTTTGCCTGGATGATGGCAAAAAAATCGAATTTGGAAATAAACGCCTTGATTTATCGCGGGGTTAAAGTGATGGTTAAAGTAAAGAATATCTGGATCGTTGTTTCGACTCACGTCGCTTTACTTTAACACGCATCTCCGACGTAAATCGAGGAATTATTGTACCTACAAAAAACGAAACATGAGCACTCCTTACTGGGGAATAAAAAACCCTCCCTGAGGAAGCAAAGGTGAATATGCTAAAATTCGGCGAAAAAGTAAACAGTATCATAATTGAGTTAATACAAAGGCTTCCAGTTGAAAAGCACACCAAAAAAGACGGAGTGGAGAATGGCCCAAGCTAAGAAGGCGTTAATGAGGAAAAGACAGCTGCTGCGTTCAAAGAAGATAGGAGTGCAATCGAGGAAACAGTATCTATGTGAAAACATTCGTGTGGAGCGTGGCACTCAATAGATTGGAAGCAAGGACCATTGGAAAAGCTGACCAGAACTGGTTAGAAGCCTTTGAAACCTGATGCTGGAGGAGGATGCTGCAGATAAAATGGACGGACGAAATAAGAAATGATGAAGTGTACAGATGAGTAGAAGAGGAAAGAACCATATGGAACACCATACAGAAAAGAAGTACCAGATGGATTGGACACATCCTGAGACACAATGGGTTTGTGAGGAGCATAATTGAAGGTAAAATTTAGGGAAAAGTCCCCAGAGGAAGACCCAGGAATAAGTTCATGGACTAAATAAAGAGGAAAGTACATAGGAAGAAATACCAGGAGGTCAGGGACTTAGCATTGGAGAGGGACGGGTGGAGGGCTGCAGTCAGCCAATCTTAGGATTGGACGATCACTGATGATGATGGCGAAGGCTTCTGGTGTTTTGTGTTAATGTTCACATTTTTGGGATCTTCCCGCAATTTTGAATATTAGTTGATAACCGTTTCATCGGCATCACCAGTCGGCATTCCATTCGGACCTGATACTGCCGACTAGAATTACGGCGAAACGGTCGTCGTCACAAATATGCTGTAACTCGGGAAGAACCCGAAAAATGCTTAACATCAAAATGTATTTTTAAAACCTAACTCTATTCACTCCTGAAAAGGTGAATTTATCAAAATAAGAGGCTGAGATAACGCAACATTTCAATGGTATTTATTCGGCAGCGGAATAGAGATGACGAGAAGCGTTGGAAATGTGGTGTTACAATAAAATAAATGAAGATCGAATGGAGGGTGAGATGCGTCAGTGAGAAACACCTGCAAGAGCTGAGAAGGGAATATGCCAACATAAATTCTCCGCTCATTAGTTTATAGAATGTCTTTCTTACCTATCTATGCTCCGTTGTAGTTTCCGAGAGGTCGCGCTAGCGGTTGCGACCGACGTCCCATCTTACGAGAGAGATTCACACCAATCCTCTGTCGTATTTGGCCGTAATAAAAGAGAAATGAATGGGAAGATTTTCGAAGTATTGCGCATATAATGCAAATTGACAGAAAAGCGTTAAAATAAGGTAATGTGAAAAAATTGTTCGATTATTTTTCACATTTTGAATTTTTATTTTCGTCGTGATAAGTTGGTTATATTGCATTCAAGTGCGTGATTTTTGGGTCCTGGCAAGTCACGACGCGTTAATTGATAGAGACCAGTGAGGTTTTTTCCACTCCGAGCTGCCTCGAATAAAGCCGCGTTTAAACTATGTAGCAAAACCTGCTATGTAGCAAAATATATTATATAACAATTAATTTTTTTTTAAATATAACAAAAAAAATATAACAATAAAAAAATTATGTAACAATTGCTACATTAGCAAAACTCAAAACGGAGAAATGTTACATGCATCAGTTTTGGATGCTATTAGTAACTTTTTCTCCTAGATGTAGCAAAAATTATGTTATCTATTCGAAGTCGGTAAGATCAAAGGGAATTTTGGCTACATGTAACATTTGCTACGAATAGCAAAAGTTATACGCGAGTTTTGTTTCTAGCATCTGCTCCATGTAGCACTTCCTGTCAGTCAGTAGAGAGGCAACAACGCTGTTGTGCGGATGTGTTTTGCTTGAGCTGCATTGTGGAAAGGCTACTAAGTGACAAAGATTGGTATAATGATTTAATAATAAATTTAATTCTCCTTTACGGCATAATCATCAACCACGCTGTTGTGCGGATGTGTTTTGCTTGAGCTGCATTGTGGAAAGGCTACTAAGTGACAAAGATTGGTATAATGATCTAATAATAAATGTAATTCTCCTTTACGGCATAATCATCGACATTCAAGTCTTTTAACAAGTCACTCGCACTGTACTTTTGCCTGGCTTGTAGCGATGGCCGCACCCAAAACCTTCGTTCTCCTCTGTGAGCCTCCAAAATTACTGTTATGGCTGCCGCTAGCACTATATCCTTCCTCCTCGACATCTTTTATGAAACTATTTTGCTGCATTATTTTTGCTATATGTAACATGGGTCAATTTGTAAAAAAACTGTAAGATATAGCATTTGCTATGTAACTTTAGTTACATGTAACACTGCTACATGTAGCAGGTTTTGTTACATAGTGTAAACGCGGCTTTTGGTATTTTCCATCCTGTTAAACCTTACAAAAGTCATCTTGAAGAAGGTCTACCAAGTCGGTCAAGTTCCCATTCTCCAACCAATCGTTTTTTAAGAGCATTGACTCACAAATTCTGGTCATGAAAATTATTTGAAACGTATAGACGCGATGTAAATCAATCATCTATTTTGTTGTAACACCACATTTCTAACGCCTTCCATTATGTATCTCATTTCTGCTGCCGAATTAATACCATTGAAATGTTGTGTTATCTCAACCATCTCACTTAGATAATTTTTAAATGAGTGGAAAATAGTCATTTCAGTATTTTATATGAAGCAGCATCGTCCACATCTATCTGAAAACGACATTGCAGTTGCCGTAATAAAATCTGAGGTCAAAAGCAGTCTCACGTAAACCATCGGACACGTGGCGAATAAAACTTGATAAAAAGGATCAATCGTCCTTGAATTATTTAACATGAAGTGGCATCATTCACATCTACAGTAAGTCCTCGATTTACGTCAGAGATGCGTGCTGATAACGTGCGACGTGGATCGAAACGACGTGAAACTGAATCAGGAACTCGTGACCACTTTGACTCCATTATTTACCAATGCGTTAATATTTAAGCTTGTATTTTGCCTCCATTCAAACACAAATAAATGTAGTTCTGTTTAAGGTTTCCGTGGCGAGCAGGTATTCTTTCCATTCTTATTTAGGGATTCGGCCGCGTCGTTGTTTTTCTGACAACGTTTCTCCTCCTATCCTGGATTTACGGCCTCTCCTCTTTCACTTCACCTCTTCGACCTGAAGACACCTCCAGGATAGGAGGAGATACGCTGTCAGAAAAACAACGACGCGGCCGAATCCCGAAAGAAGAATGGAAAGAACACGAATAAATTTAATCGAATCAAATAAGGTAAATGTATCAATATTATTTTTTTAAATCAGAAAGATATGTATGTATTTTCAATTTAATTAGCATTTTACCGGGAAAAAAAATTCCGATGCCCCATACTGGCATGGACGTAATATCGAAACAGACGTAAATCGAAATTTCGTAAGTCGAGGACTGACTGTATCTGATATCGTAAATGCCGTAGTAGTAGTAGTAATAATAATAATAATAATAATAATAATAATAAAAATAATAATAAAATAAAAAAAAAAATAAAAAAAAACATAGGTGTGCTCGGTGGAATCAAGGGCTCGCTGATACAGAGCATCAAGTGTATTCCTGCTTGCGTGGCACAGGCGGAATCACTTGCATCCCGCATGCAGAAGGCCGTCCTCTTGGGGTCGCTCCGTCTGCTCCGTGCGCACGACCCGAACGCAGCGTAGTCACTGATCCGATGGGTTAATCGGAAGCGGCTACGAACTCTGCACCTCCCCTCTCGAGTTCTCGGCCATTATGACGGCAACGAAACCCGATGTTAGCCGGGGACTCGGAGGGGAAAGTTACAGTAGTAAAAAAAAAAAATAATAATAATAATAATAAGTCCGAAAAATTATCCTACTTCATTGAAATATCCATCCCAAGCTCCAGAAACTTAGAAAAATATACAAGGAAAAGATCCAAAAATATATACAACTGGCTAACGAAATAAAAGAACTCTGGAACCAGAAAAGAGTAATCATTCTACCCGTAGTAATCTCATAAACAGGATTAATACCAAAAACGTAGTAAGTAGTAAAAGTAGTAACCAATAAAAATTAAAAATTGATAATAGAACATTTATAAACCTACAGAAAACCGTATTAATAAACACTTCAACAATAGTCCGTCAATTTCTAGGGGAAAATACTTAATAGGCTTGGTGCAGCTTGAGAACTAACTCCGCTGCACCAAAAGCTACCGAAATTGAAACCGAGACAGAAAGAAAAAATAATAAGTTAGTAAGTACAATGTATCCCATGAAACCAAACCATGGCACCTCATGACACCACCGCCTGTAATAGAAAATGAAGCTGTTAAAATATATTACAATAGAATTATTATAACGGACCGTCCTCGCCCAAACAATAGACCGGATATAACTCTTCAATCAAGACAAGACGGGATAACATACTTAATAGATATATCCATCCCAAATACAGAAAACTAAGAGGCTAAATACAAAGAAAAAATACAGAAATATGTTCCTCTGGCTGAAGAAATAAAAGAAATCTGGAACCAAAAAAACCGTTAAAATTGTACCAATAATAATATAAGCGACTGGTGTAATACCAAAAAACCTGCACAAAAGCTTGGAAACAATAGGAATAGAAAATCATATGTGCATGAGAATTCTGAATACCACAATAATTAATTCTCGCTCCATAGTACGAAGATTTTTAAATTAACATTAAAATAAACAGTATTTGAGCCTAATCCCTTTGGTGCCTTACACCCGGGATAGGTGAATGTTTCCCAGCCTTCAAAAAGGCTGAGAAGTGAAAAATTCGTAAATAATAGTAATATTGTGGGGCGGAAGATCCTGGCACGGTGACACCCCCATTCCTTTCCCGCCCCATAGTGCTGCCAAAAAAGAGCGACGGACGACGAAGAGGACGACGCGACAGGAACCGTTTAGCCTCGGCGTGTCAGCCGCGAGGTGTTCGGGGGGGGGTGAAGGGGGGGGTAAAGAGTGGAAGATTACGCCTTGGGAAGGGAGTGCGATGGGAGGGGCGGGAGCTGGGAGGGGGGACGAGGCGGGTAGAGAGGTCGGAGATGGGAATAGAAGTAGGGGAGGTGCGAAGGAGGAGGAGGAGGAGGAGGTGGCCCTAGGAGGGGAGGGCCGCGGGGAGGAAGAGGTGTGGGTGGCGTGTGACGAAACGGCGGACATTCGGATGACGCAGGCATGGCGTGGGTGGGAGCTCTCGAGGGGTTTGGAGAGGAGGTGAGCCAAGGGGAGGGGGGGGGGCAGAAGAGAAAAGGCAGACGAATTGGCACCTTGCCCTCCCCCACCTACTTTTCCCCCCCTCCATCCACTTCTCCTACCTCTGCTTCACCCCCCCTTCCTACAGTCTTTTTATTCCTATCTTCCTCTCCCTGCGCTTTGCCTCCCCCCTCAGGCATTCTAGATATTCTTCCCCTCTTCGGGTCAACTTTGGGTTCATGACACTCTTCCTCAAGCGGCTGTTTCGTTCTCTCGACTCTGAAGGTTTTCATCACGGTTTTCACGTGCTGTTCTTGATTTATTCTTGCATTGATGAGTGTTTATTTCTGCAAGTTTCATGTATTGAAACGATTCTGGACCCAGGTAAACGTTGATCTTATCTATTGCTATCCTGATTATCCTCTTCTCATTTAACTCTCAATTAACACAGTGGCATACACGCTCCTCTGAGGAATTTTATTTTGGTCCCCATGAGCTGCACAAATTCAAATGTCCCTGCGAGTCTTATTGTTCTGATACGTAATTGCATTTCAAGCGCGTTAAGGTAGTGCGAGCGATGTAGTTCCCTAATCATAATAGAGACCATATTCGATATACACGTTTAAATTTCACCAACTGTGAGAAACACGAACTAAATAAAGCATTATTTATGGTGACATAATATAGTTTTACATGACAGAAATTGTAATTAATCAAATGAAAATAAATAAGTTTTTCACTTGACTAATTTTTTTCACGCGGTATGTTTGAAACTCCATCAAAACGGAAGGTTTATTGTGATCCCGAAGAATTTGCTGTGGTGGCAATATGATTAATTATAATAAATAGTTGAGGAAACATGAAAACTACACACTGTTGATTCTTAGACGAGATCTAGGTGTTAGAAATTCCTCATTTGTTAAATAAGGTCTCTCTGGAGTGCATACACGTATCATTTCCCCTGTAAAAGGGGTGATAAATAATGTGGTTAGGGGTCAAATTTTTTGTGTCAATGGAAGGGTAATATGTTTTTCTTGAAAATGAGATCAAATCCATTGATTTCTAGGTTAAATGATATTTTGCTCAAACTTCCTTAACTCAAAACTTGATCATTTACAGTGAATAAACATCTTAATGTTAGCCTTGTTGTACTATTCGAGTTATCTTACACACCCTTTTGGTTGGCGATAGGGCTAACGAACAAATTCTTCGTTGTATATCTTATCTATTTTCTCCTGTAATAAACAGATTATTTTTCCAACTATTCATTTGCGGGTTTTTTGTCATGTTCATCGTATTGCAATGAGGTATCACACAGTTTTTCTAATGTGTTCTCGTTCAAAAAGAATATATGTTATTCTGGCGTCTGGATTTCTCGTGAAGGATCAAACTTTGATGAAGTTTCATCATGTCAAAACTTCCTCAGGAATTTACGCGCCTACTGTGAAGTTAGTATCGCTCCGTATTAGTTCATTGGTTGGTGATAATTACGAATATTCCAATGAAACCACGTAAGAGATCCAATCGGCCTACAAAATTATACATAGTTGGGAATGTGCGGTAGACTCATATGAAGCTCGATTCACGTAGCTTCCACGCAGGGCTCCCAATTTGAAATAAATCGAGTTTTTTTGGGATGAGGCAAAATTACAGTGAAATTTGATGTCTAAATTTTATCTTGATAGGTAGAGAAAATAAATTGAACCTGCGGGAATATCTTGTATATTTTAAGTATTTTATGGAAATATGGGTAAAGGAGAAGGTCGTAAATCATAAACAGCTGAACTATCAGTAAAATAAACATGATGAACGGAAGGATATAAGATTGATTGACGGCTTTTTTATGCACTTGTTGAACAGCCGTGGAATACAAATCTGTTTGGAGAGGAATGGGAAGATAAACGTTTTCGATAGTGATGGAGAAGCTAGAAACCTAACGGGGAGATTCCTTCGAGAAATAATGGAGTGATGAGCACCTGATACTCCGTGGGATGATAAAGGATGTTTATATTAAAGATAATATTGGGTAAACGGAGTGAGGTTGACGAAAATAGGCATTTAGAGGGAGATGTGAAACTGACGAAATAAATAATTAAATAACCTTAGAGCAAAGACATATGGAAGAGAATAGCGCTAGCTAAGGAGGCGTTTAGTAATAGAAGGGAGCTGATGACGGGGACCTTGGGTAAGGATGTGAAGAAGAGGCTGGTGAAGAGCTTGATATGGAGCGTAGCGTTGTATGGTGCAGAAACGTGGACCCTCAGAAAGGAGGACGAGAATAGGCCGCAGGCATTTGAGATGTGTGTGTGTGGAGAAGGATGGAGAAGGTGAGGTGGACGTAGAGGAAGACTAACGAGGAAGAGCTTGAGATGGTGGGTGAGGAAAGGAAATTTCTTCATGAAATTCGAGATCGGCTGAGTAGGAGGCTGGAGGATGCAATAAGGGGCGATGGGTTGTTTAAGAATGTGATAGAGGAAAGGATGTGGGGCAAGCGGGGTAGAGGAAGAAATAGCATAGATTTCATGGACAGGATGAAGAAGGTTAGATCTTGTGCTGAGACGTAAATGGTTTTACTAGAGCAGGGGTGGCCAACAAAAATGATCTTGCGGGCCACTTTGAAAAGTCATCATAACTCCGCGGGCCGCATATAAAATTGTATATCCCCATATTAGAATTAGACCCACAATAGACATTATTTTGGAGTGAAAAATTGAAATGTAATTAGTTATTATTATTGTGTTAAAGTTATTGTATTAAAGTGTGATGAATCTCGCGGGCCGGACAAAAGTTCAACGGCCGCGGGTTGGTCACCCCTGTACTAGAAGGTTATAGGCCCCTGAATGTGTAGAAAATGGGGAGGAGATCTCTGACATTTGACAAAACCTACCTTAATCAGTAGAATACTATTCTTTTTTAGTTAGGTTTTTTCTCGCTGCATTTATAGATGCCTTTCACGTCCTAAAGTATGCGAGCTAGTTTTTACAGACGTCAAAAACTCCCTCTCCAAACTTTGGGCTGCTGATGATTGGCTCTGGTCGAATGGTATGTATAGCCCATCCCTTCATGTGATATCCATCATTCTCTCCGCTTCTCGACAGTATTAACCCCCGACGCCCGCTTTTGTGTATTTTTCTCCGCGGACCTGCTTATTTTCCAGTTCCCTCTTTCCCTCGCGTATTTTTTCCCTCTGTTTTTTCGCCCACTCCAAAAATATTTTGCTTGTTTTTGTTTTCATACGTTTTCGCTTGCCAGGTGCTTTGCACAGATGCTCCAGGGACCTTTTATTATGTTTACGAGGACAAACTGGCCCATGCTTCACTTCCCCACGACGTTAGCGAGGCAACTGTTCAATGGGATCGAGAAAATTCTTTCACTAGCTTACTGCCGGGTCACTCATTGAATGCATTAGGAAAGTTTCCAGAAATTAGATCCGCGGGTTTTTATGTTCCATTTTCGGGATGATATTTCTACCTATTATGACTTATTTCTCTTCAAACTGATAATTTTCAGCAACGCTTCTGTGTTATTGATCGGGAGTCAATATTTTATGACTCTGGGGTCTCTGCAACGACATTTTTTAAATAGTTTGTGCGATTTCTCCTATAAATCAACGAATTTGGTCTAATTTTAAAGAAAAATGTCTTGCTTTTCCAAAGATGTCAAAAACATCTTTCAAGATTTTTTTACAAAAAAACCAGTCCTTTTACATGAGAAATGGCAGGTCTATGCACTCCTGATTTTAAGAAATGAGAATTTTCTAACTACAAATCTCGTCAAAAATTAACTTTATGTAGATTTTATGTTTTCTTGATCTTTTCTTGCAAATTAAATGTATAATTACTGAAGTAATATGTCGTGGGTCACAAGTAACCCTTCGGTCGTCGTTTTAAATGTACTGCGCCTAAATGAGTCAAAATAAAGACTCATATACAGATATTTTTTATTCAATTTATAAGAATTTCAATAATATAAAAGCATATTATTGTACCCTTTGTAAAAAAAATTGATTCATGCTTCCTACCGCCTCTGACATTAAAACGTATAATTCGAATATGGCCCCCATTATGATTAGGGAACTATCTCCCAGAAACCACCTTGATACGTCGCTGGCGCGAAACGTTCCTTTCAGAAAATCCTGCAGTTCACTATTTGTGCGTATTTTCGTGGATGCCAGTTGTTCGCATTACGTTGTCATTTCCATACATGATTTGGATGTATTGAAAGCATGAATTAAATGTTTTTAAAGACAATTATTTTAGTTTTTAACGCTTTAATGACATGTGTGCTATAAATGAGCGAACGAATATTTCAGTTTCCAACCACACCAATTAAATTTTAACTGTCATAATGATAATAGGCCGCAAGGTATTTACATTCTTTTTACATTAACAATTGTCTCACAACTTTTAGAGAGATTTAGGTGGGAGCCCCTAGAGACTCGGAGGCTACACGCTAGGATTCGGTCGCTCGAGAAATTCAGAACTGATGTTTTTCAGAGCGACACGGAGAATATTATCATGACTCCTCACTACATCTCTAGGTCTGACAGATGCGATACAATATAGAGGTACACTGACGAACAGATAGGTACAAAAACTCGTTCTTTCCACGAACAGTAAGCGACCACAATAAAAATTGAGCTCCACTAAATACACTCCTATAATACATGTCACCATTTCACTTCCCAAAAACTTACATCTTTTCAAGGCTGGTGACCTAACACCCCCCTGCCACACGCCCATGCGGCGGATCGCAGGGTAGTATCTAGAAGTAGATGTAGATTCCTTCTAAATACTCCACGAGTCGCCGCTATGGGTTGTTGTTTGGGGATTAGGAAAGACCATTGAGGTATATGGACAGGGAACTTACTACGCTGGACAATGTTAGAAGCTGAAGCCAGTCCACCATCTTCGTGGACCTTCATTTCCCTTCAGCACTTGCGGGCTTACGCACAAATTTTACTATGTTTTCCATCGAAAACTTATAAGAAATCAGTAAGTTTTACTTCTTCAATTGAGGCTTACTTCTTTATCTTATCTTTTACTTCTTATCTTAACTTTTACTCTCTATAATCTTACTTCTTTAATGGCCTGTCGCCATCTTCGTTAACCCCAATTTTCCATTTGCCCATACTGGCTGACGCCCTAATTCTTTGCATTTTTACTATGTTTTCTATCGATACCTTACTACAAATCAACGTGCACTTACTTCTTTAACTTACTGTCTTCTTACATATATCGTATTTTATTTTATTCAATGATAATCCGCATTCCCGATAAAAACTTTAGTAAAATCGAGGAGTATCCATACCAAAATGCAGCCAACTTAGGTTTTAAGAGTTACTTGCCATACATTTCAAACAGATGGTGGATATTCTTAATGAGAATCCGCTAATTTATCAATTCCATCGTGCTATTCATAGGGAAGTATGTAGTGAGGAGTGTTATACAATATGTTTGTCATTTCGATGGTCAGGCTTCAGTTTGATGACGTGGTACCCTGTGGGATAGACATACATAAAATCGGAGGGTTTAAATGTAAGTAACTACAGCAGAGAAAGGCAAGAGAGTGGTATATATCTTGAGGAATTGGTGTTTCCCCTTATCTTCTGATTGTATCATTAATGGCGCGCGGAAAGGAATAATTGAAACACCCATCTGTTGGAAAGTTATTCGTCTAGCGTACAGACCTAGCGTAGTTCTTACGACTTGTTTATGAAATAAAGACAGAGGTGGGGAAAGATAGACCCATTCATCGTTCATCGTGTATAATTTCCTACAAGTTACCTCTGTAAAATTGAATTATCACGACGTACGAAAGCGTTTCAGGCGTGGATTGAACTAAAACATTTTTCAGCATAATTGTAAAGTTACCATTATGGAGAATAATCAGATTGAATTTCTTTCTATATACCTTATTATATAAGTAATGCTAAAATAGTAGTAAGGTTTTGGTTTATTTATGGATTTATTTGAATTTAATTATCTATATTTCGGGCCCTCATCCGCGTTATTCCACTGTGGTAGACGACAGTTTCGATAGCATTGCAGCTATCTTCTTCAGGTCAGAAAAGGAATGGACCTTGCCACAACATGAGTTTTGAAGAGGCAAAATTAATCGCTAAAGAGAACCACTGCTTCTTCAGACAAATCAGAGAGGCCATTGAAATTGTGAAAACAACATAAAATATCAACAGAGAAGATGTACACACCATCTCCAATACCGGGTAGAAGGTTTTGAAGAGAAGAGTAACTAATGACAGCGCACCCGACTGAATCGGCGAGGAAAAACGAGGCCCCTATATGAGGCGAACACAATCACATGCATCTCCATTTCATACATGAAGAAGATAGCTGCAATGCTATCGAAACTCGTCTACCACAATGGAAATACGCGGATGATGGCGCGAAATATATATAATTAAATTCAAATAAATCCATAATTAACCAAAAGCTTGCTATTATTTTAGCGTTATCTACTTATAGATTTAGGCATATAAAATAATATTCAATCTGATTATTCTCCATTTTGGTAATTTTACAATTGTGCTGCAAAATTTTTTAGTTCAATCCATGCCTGAAACGCTTTCATACATCCTGAAATTTCAATTCCATAGTGGTAACGTGTAGGAAATAATACACAATAAATGATGAATGGCTCTATCTTTCCCCACCCATATTTTTATCTTATAAACAAGTCGTAACAACTACGCTAGGTCTATACGCTAGATGAATTACTTTCCAACAGATAGGTGTTTCAATTATTCCTTCCCGCGCGCCGTTATTGATAAAATCAGGTGATAAGGGGAAACACCAATTCCTATTTTTAAGGATTTATCTGGGATTTAGTGAAAATTAAAAATATTCCATCGGGTTATTCTCCATTATGGTAACATTACAATTATGCACCTGTGTAATGACGGACACAAAACCTGCATCTTCGTTTCTGACCTGAGGAAGACAGCTGCAAAGATATCGAAAATGTACGAGGAAGAGCGCCCGGAGCTCAGCAACTCCGCGGAGCCTCAGAGTTCTTAATTATTTATTTACCCATATACTACCACAATATTGAGAAACCAAAATGATTCTAATGAAACCGGTCGACTGAAAATTAATTTGAGAAAATGTTATCGAGTCAAGTTGATTTTTCATCATTATATTCGTCATAATGGATATTTAAAATGTGAAGCCTGATGCTATCGACTTAACCAAAATCTTGCGAGGCTTATTTCTAATCTATTTTTATTGGTCAGCCCAATTTCTACACCGGGGGAGGACTCTTTGAAAGGCCGCGGACATGTTTCTGAGGCGTCGCGCATTGATCAACCCAGACGGTGTGTGAGTGTGTGCGCCCTCAATAAGTGTTGGTGCGCTCCGGGTCGTCGCCCTTGTCGACTGACTGCGCCTCGTGCTTGTCGCCCACTCACTTATCTCCCCCCCTCCGACCCCCCTCCCCCCCTCGACCCCCCGCCCCGGCGACTTTTGTTTGATCTCGTTTGTGTTTGCCCCGTCTATCGACGCCCTTCATAATACCTCCTTCGTATTTTAAAATTGACGCCCATGTTTGCTTAATATTCGAGCTCGACGTGGAAATATCTGAGAAAAGTATTTCTTCATAATCATCCCGCACACAAAGATAATGTTCCCGCAAGAACGTCTTTTAGCGTTTTGTTGTATCTCTTGTAAATAATGTACGCATTTATTTCAGTGCGATTATGTTTTAAGGGAAAAGATCGTTAGCGAGGGGTTGCAAGACTGGTTTTTGGAGTTGTATTGTTCTGAAATTGACGAAACATTCTTGTAATAAATGAGTCTGAAGGACGTTATAGCAAAAATTTAAGTACAAATGCAATAATCATCGGAATGGAGAGCAGTTACAGCCTAATCTTCAGATTGGTGACTGTTGATGATGGTGATGATCAGAAAAACTGAAATTTTTTAATGTTTACCATGTATGAGAGCGTATATGAGTATAACCTGTTTAATGGTATACAAAAAACAAGTTTCCCATGTCCGTGATATTTGATCATGAAAAAAAAAATATAACAGCTGTAACTATTGATAACCTTTTTTCTGGTATAAATCCAGTCAGGAATACTCCGCCGTAAACACTTTTGAACACCGACGTATATGGTTTAAGGAACTGTGCGGGAATATCACATGTAGTCTTCGATTTTGATATTCTCATACTTCCTATTGTTAGAATAAATAAGATAATCCTCGAATAATATCCCCGCTAGAATAAGAAAAAAATCTCCTCTGCGCTTTCATGTATCCAATTTATTCTCATGTTCGATTGGGGACCTCGTAACTATGCACCATATGGTTTTATTTTTGAGAACTCAGTCACTTTTACGCGCTCTGAAAACCTAATTGTAACCTATCTCAGTTTCTCTCGACCATGTCCCTCGTTCGTCAGTTCGTACTTTGTATCATAAAAAAACAAACCTCATTTTGACATTTCGCTGAATTGTTGTCTTATCATTGACCTATTATCATCAAATGCATGAAAAACTGGTTAAACTAGTTAGATTCACTGCCGACTCTCAGACAACGTTGATTCATAATGGCCAATGAGACGATTGTCGTTCTTAGAGAAAATTTTTGCATCAGTTATTTCACTGAAATTGACGGGATGAAAAAGGGACTAGATTATTACGAAGTGTACTATGCCTTTAGAGTAACCAAAGTATTGCCATCTGTAATGTGACAGACATTTTAGCGATTGTTATTATTTTTTATGCCCAAGAGACATCGTTGTACAATAGTAACTCAAAGACATTATATCTAAATGAAGTGTCTCAATCTCTGAATACAAGTTAGGCGCTCTTCATTTAACAGATGGATCAGTTTCTTCAGAATTAACCATTACATTTCGGCCGAAAAAGGTAGGAGGCTTAGTGGAACATTCTTTTAGTCCTGGAACCAATGAGATAAATAAAGTCTCAGCGATGACTTACGAAGAAAAATCTCCGAAGCTTCTAATAGGTGACTAGAGCAACTTAATAGGTGGATAGAGTGAAAAACTCGGTGGATAGAAGGAGAGAAAATGTTGTCATCAAAATCCTAATCAAAATGATTGCTATAAAGTGAATAAAGACAATCGCTTCTTTTAGAGGAGACCCATATTTCATTGAATAGAATCCTCGGCAGGCTTCGCCAATTGTGAATTTTACCGCCGCAAGACCTTCGTTAACCCTTTGAGCGCCAACCGATTTTCGAGGTACTATGCTAAAATTGCCGAGGCATTATTGCTGATTTTGCAGTAGTTTAGGAAAAAAATTATGTCTCAAATACAAGTGAAGGTAAATATTCAAAAACTCAAGGAAACTTCATTATCTGTGCTTTCACCTTTTTAATATATTATTTGACGATTTTTTTACAAAATATGAGTTCAGTAAAAATTGACGCCATTTTGACGCATTGGGGTAGCAAAATCTAAGTAAATTTTATAAAAACGTAGCACATGTAAAACCAAAGGAAGATAAACGCCAGTGGTCAATGTAGAAATTACAATGGTTAAGCTTCATAAGTAATCTGCATTTAGGTGCCATCTGTGAACAATCAGTGAAATACCAGCACCTAAGAGTGACATTGCAGCACTTTTCGCGAGAGACAGGAGGAGCGCGATATCGCTCCCCGGCACTGTAAGGGTTAATAGAGCAAAATTGACCAAATCGACTCGCTGTTTAATAATTAGGGAGCATTCTGTATCTTATAGGTATTGCTTTCTTTGATTGGACTGTAAACACGATCGATTCAGCTATTCGACATCAAAACCTATGCAAAAAAAATCTCATGTGTTCCTAAAAATGACTATAACTACATCTTTGGGTCTCTGCTGGCTTAAAATAATATTCAGCATTGTTTGAGTGTTCTTTTATCAATTATAATTTTATGCTCTTTTGCCATCATATCCTCCCGTTAACATTTCCCTTTTCAGCCCGTCACATAGTTCATTCAATTCCATAGCTTTTCTTTTAACTTCCTCTCGCCCGATTGGTAAACTCTCTCTTTGGTCGCAGCCATTTGGGTAGATGGAGAGGGCACTTACTACGGTGGCCTTTGCCACAAGCTGTGACGTGGGCGTGTCCTAAAAGCCATCTTCGTTATCCTCGATTTTTCAAAGTTAGAAGAATTAACACTGCAATTCCACATGGTGATAGATTTGTTGACACGTGATTTAGTGTCGATAAATCTATCACCGTGTGGATTTGCAGTGTTAATTCTTATATCCCTGATATCAAGGAATGTCACCAAGCAAGGTCCGAAACTATCACCCGATTTTCCAATAGAGCTCCTTGGTTGACTCAGAAGTTTTGCAATTAGGCAGTGTTATCTATCAATAACTTACTAGAAATCAGCCTGCACTTACTTCTTATTTTGCATTCTTAATACATCTATTTTATATTTATTTAAATTAATGAAATTCCGCATTTCCAGTGAAAAATAACAGTAAAATCCAGTAAAATTAATTGCTTTTACGCAGCCGTTACATGTTTCAATAGTACTTGCTTTAAATTTCAAACAGATGGTGGATATTCTCATACGACATCCGCCAATTCTCATCTACATCTAGATCTACGTCTACATACTACCCTGCAAGCCGCCGCATGGGCGTGTGGCAAGTGGTGTTAGGACGCCAGCCGTGTAAAGATGTAAGGGATAAGGTTTTGGGAGGTGAAATGGTGACATGTATTATGGGAGAGTATTTAGAAGAGCTCAGCTTTTACTGTGGTTGCTCATTGTGCGCAGAAAGAATGAGTTTCTGTACTTACCTGATCGGCAGTGCATCTCTCTGATTTTATCCCTTCTGTAAGACCTAGAGATTTAGTGAGGCGTCATGATAATATTCTCTGGCCGTGTTCCAATCCGTAGGGTGCACCCTATGCACTTACGCCCTTATGCCCTATCCTGTACTTCACGCACTTTCTGTTCTTAAGGTAGCCAGCGCCAGTGTCTCCCAGTGTCCAATGTCGGAACTATATCAGAACCGCCTCGACCCGTAAGTTGGTCTGTGTACTTCTTCCGAATGCCGATGAATTTTATTATCCCTTCGTCTTGCCCTAGTATATCAGAAGAACATCCATTAGTCACTCAGAATTGTAATTTATCGCATAGGAAGTTCTAAATTATTCACGAATAGGAAATTCTTAGGGCGCAAAAGGGCGCAAAAGGGCGCATCGTCATACAATTACCTTATATGTACAGTAGCGCCCTAGCCATGATGCGCCCTAACGGATTGGAACCGCAGTATACGACGTCACATCCGGTAAATGACAATCGAAAAGAGCACATAAGGGTACGAAGTGTGCCTAATATCGGATTGGAACACGGCCTCTGTGTCGCTCTAAAACAGTGCACGACGGAATTCTACATCTACATCTACGTGATACCCTGCGAGCCACCACGAGGGTGTGTGGCAGGGGGTGAATATTACTAAACATGCACTATTTACATGCAACTAGGATATTTAAATGAGACATGCTAGAAAATAGGGTCACATGGAGCTAGATGGTTAGTATCTACATAATAAGGAAGGGATTATTGGTTGTTTTTACATGCACCATGCACTACAGACTACTCTAACTAAATTTAACCTACCTATCCCTTTGCTACGCTGCCTATTGTTCTCTCCTATAGTACGCGGGAAAAATGACATTTTAAATCTATCGGTACGACAATCTATCTCTCTAATCTTGTTAATATGATCAAGCCTAGCATAATACGCAGGGGTTCTCAATATATATCTAGCGTCATCTGTGAACAACTCGGTTTCGAATTTACCTAGAAGGTTTAACCTAAATTTTAACCCGCGTTCTGATAGTAATTCCCATCCTAATTCTTCTATTAAGCTCGTAGCACTTATACAATTATTATAACGGCCTTTAACAAACCTTCGTCCATTCCGTCGAGCTATCCATTGAAAAGTATGAAAAGATCAGGGATAACCAACGTGGTTGTTATTTCCGTTGTCAGGCTGCAGTATGATGACGTCTTGCCCTCTCCATGTACCTAAATGGTCGCTGCCTTTAAGGTTGATTTGAGCGAGATAGTTCCCTAGTCATAATGAAGACCATATTCTAATTATAAATTTTAATTTAAGCAGCTGTGGGAAGCATGAATTAATGCTGCATTATTATTTGTGCATTAATAAACTATTATACGACTAATATTCTAGGTAATAAAACAAAAATATCGACCTAATTCTTTGATTGGTTCATTTATGCACGCGGTACTTTCAAAACTCCTTCACAACGGATGGTTTTTTTGCGATTTTGAAAAATAATTAATGAGGTGGCAATATGATTAATTAAAAAACGTAGTCGTGAAAAATACAAACTAAACACTGGTAATTTTTCGTCGAGACCTTAGTGTTAGGAATGCCTCATTTTCTAATTAAGGTCTCTCTGGAGTGCATACTCCTACCATTTCCCATCTAGAAGGGCTGCTATTATTTATCAATAATTTCGGAAAGTAGTTCGGTAGTGGGCTGATATTTTGGCATCTTTGGAAGACTGAGATGTTTTCCGTTAAAACGGAGCATTGATTCATTGATTTCGATGCGAAATGATTATTCCTCGATTACCTAAACCACCCAACTCCTCTACCCTAGATACCTCATCGTCCCCTCTTCCCATTGTTGGGCCCTCCTCCACTCGATCGTCGTTTCATTACGTGCTTTTCGATCGTCGTCGCTTCACGATTCCATCACAGCTCCCCTCTGGGCTCTCGGCCACCCCTCATCTTGTTGCTTCCCCCCTCCCGCCCCTCGCGTCGTTCACGCCTCCCCCCCCCTCCCCACTCCACCGCGTCCAACGGTGTCAACTCTCCACCCGCACACCCGCCGTTCCCGTCTCTCCACGTCTTCCCCCCCATCTACCGCGACCGAGCCTTCGACCTTCTCCCTCCACGGCGCTTAAAGAGCGCTCGTGTCTTGGCTCCGGGCCACCTCCCTTCTAACCCTTTTACCTTTG
Organism: Ceriagrion tenellum; assembly: GCA_963169105.1. Classification (NCBI taxonomy): domain Eukaryota; kingdom Metazoa; phylum Arthropoda; class Insecta; order Odonata; family Coenagrionidae; genus Ceriagrion; species Ceriagrion tenellum. The sequence continues at coordinate 53,440,853 of OY720634.1, forward strand.
CTCTCTTCTTCGGGCCCCCAAGCGTAAAATACTCAACGGGCGCGGTGGAGAGTATGTGGGGGAGGGGGGGAGTAGGGGGTGGAGGGCGAGGTTGGGTGGGAGGGAGATTGCGAGGGTGTGAGCCAGCCAGCGTGTGGGGTCGCCGTCGCTTCATCTTCGTCTTCCTCCTCCTCTCCGGCCTTTTCGGTTCTCTCGCTTCGCAACACCCAACTACTCGGCTGCCCGCATTTTTAGAGACTTCGATACGCTCGGAGATGGAGATATTGGAGAGGAGAACATGTTAACACTTCGAGTGCGGCATGACGTGATATCACGTCATGATTGTCTTTACGCTGGTGCTGATGACGCGATTTCACCTCACGGGTATCGTGAGTGTTCCAGCTTTCGCTTGGGGGCTTGGCGAAAGTTCCTTAACAAAAGCTAGAAAACTCACGTTACCCTTGACGTGATATCACGTCATTAGCACCAGCGTAAAGACAATCATGACGTGATATGACGTCATGCCGCACTCAAAGGGTTAACATTGATATTAAATTATTTCCCGCCAAGAAAAACATAATTTTAACAGAAGTAATGGCAACCGTCGTGGAAAGTCACACATGTCGGAAAAATATAAGATTGGCTTTAATCGATAACTCTTAAAATAGTAAATAAACAAATACCCTCCTCGAAGTATGTGATAGCATGGCTGGAGTAAAAGTTGTCAACCTTGGACACCACGCGGAGGAACGCCCGAATGCTGTTCCACTTCGAAGCTCAACTGCAATGGGAGAAAAGAGCTTTAGTTATTTTTTTGAACTTTGTAACTTTACAGACTATGCCTTTTAACATTATTTTATGTAAAAAATAGATATAAACTAAAATACGTAAAAGATAAACATGTATGCGTCTAAAATATTTAAACAAAAATTTATTACAAATGTATGTATCATTGGAGCTGGTTTATTTTGCGTTGTATGATGACCATTTTTGAATATGCTAATGAATGTAAGGTAATATGATGTTATCATAAAATAAAAACATTGGAACAACGTATGGAATGATATCCAGGGGGATCGGGCTGGTGTGGTGGCTAGAGTACTGGCTAACCACACGGGCGGCCAGGGTTCAAATCCCTGTAGAGGAGGATAGTTTTAAGGGGAAACCCGATCCCTAATTGAGTGTCTTGTTGAGGGCATTTCAAGAACAGTCCGTCGGATGAGACGTTAAACCGGGGTCCCCTTGGCGCCTTTCGTTTAGAGCAGGCTTATGCTGACACCAGATTTCTCTCCATCTTTCCTCCCTTACCAGTCCCCTGTTGTGCAAATGACCTTAGCTATCGGTCGACTCCCCAAAATCTATTCCATTCCATTCATATCCAGGAGTCAATCAATTCTTAGTCCCGATTTCGATAACTTGGAACGATTTTACCCGATTGTTTTGATGGAATGGAGAATGTTGGTTAAAATTAAAAGATGGAGGGGTAATATAGAAACCATGAGAGGCAAGACGGAAGGAGTACAACGGATATCAAGCGGAGAATAGTCCAAGCTAAGAAGGCGTTCATGGGAAAAAGACAACTGCTGTGCTCAAATTATATAGGACTGCAAACATTCGTTTCCGGGTAACATATTGATTCTACCTACGAATTAGGATTGAGAAGTACTTGGGTGATCGTTATGAAAATTATTTTGTCCAGCAAGGATGGTGAAAGGAAATAAATTAAATCCTACACAACATGATAGGAATTAGCACATATGATGGAGTGAAAAAGGGAAGACAAAAACAAATTTCTCTTCATCAGGGTTTCCCCTTTAACATATTGATTCTACCTTCAAATTAGGATTGAGAAGTACTTGGGTGATCATTATGAAAATGATTTGGTCCAGCAAGGATGGTGAAAGGAAATAAATTATATTTTATGCAACGTGATAGGAATTAGTACTTATGATGGAGTGAAAAAGGGAAGACAAAAACAAATTTCTCTTCATCAGGGTTTCCCCTTTTCACTCGAGTCCAGACTTTATCGAAAGCGAATGGGGATGCGAGAAAGAGGTAGGGAACAAACTGGGATTTCAAAGTGCGTAATGGAATGCTTTTTTTTTGCTTGCCGGACGATTTTGTTGGCCCGTATGTCCCCGGAATCCCGATAGGCTGTTGAGCCTGTCATTAGGTTTTCCAGGGACCGGACGAACAGAATTTGACATACATCCATGCCCTGGGTGGTGAAAATCCCACCCAGGCGGGACTCAAACCCGAGACCCTCGGTTTGGCATGCGAGGACTTTATCCCGCCGCCACCGAGGCCGGCAGTGAATAGTGAATAAAGAGCTGGAAGATGAAAAGGATGGATGGAGAACGGAATGTAGGGTGAAAAGGAAATGATGCAGATTCCTCTGAAGATGGGGAAATGAATCACACCTGAATTCTCCAGAAACGTAAATTTTTGCATGCCTAAGCCAAAGGACAAACTCCCACGCTCACTCTTGGAGGTTGTGTGCCAACTGACATGATTCTGCGGAAATCCTAAATCGGGCAGGCAGGAAGATCTGTAAAATGCAGAACAAAAGAGCACGAACGAGCACCGGAGAAGAAGTAGTTCCGACTCTCCGCCGTGGCGGAACACTTTTGGTCAGAACCATGGTATTAGAGGATTCGTAGTAGTAGTATTAGGGTGATTAGGGTGCTTCGACGACTAAGGTCATTCGTACCTTCGAGGATTCTATTTAAGGAAAACCACTACTACACCAAATTAATCCGCGAAACCATTGAAATCACAAAACATCCTAAAAGCTGCAACTGGGAGGACAGTTACTATCTCCGTATCGCCTGGAATAGTATGTTTAAAAAAGAAATGCAGAACATCAGCAATACGCCAATCGGAGAAATTCCCGTCAATCAGACCCGGCTGTATAAGACAGACCAGAACAACTCATCGCCACTTCATTCCTGAAGACGCCAGCAGGATGTCTGGAGAAAAAGCTGTCAACCTTGGACATCACGTGGAAGAACGCCCGAAAGCTACTCCACTTCGAAGCTCAACTAAAATGGCAGAAAATGGCTTTGGTAATTGTTTTTTACTCTGAAACTTTTACGGACCACAGAAATATTCACACTTCACTACGACCCGGGCTTCGATGGCTCAGCATCATCATTTGGCTATTAGAAAGGTATCACATTCCCTTATATGTTACCATTAGAAGAAAAAGGGGGGACACACATATGGGGGAAGGAAGGTCTATAAATGGTCTGTGGTTCGTAAAAGTTACAACGTCAATAAATTAGTGATAGAGTACCACAAAGTTAACGAGGATCGAGTTTTTGTGGGAGAGAGAACAAATTTGAGAGAAGGGGAAGGTTATACAATCGCTGATAGGAGAGGGGAAGGGGCAGGAAGTAAACATTAATTGACAAGATTAGAATCTCGGTCACAACATTTTTCAAAAATTTCAAGCTGTTCTAAAGCATTTAACTCACGACGATTATTTGTTAAACGCCGCACATTCATGACTAAAAAGAGAGAACTCTTAGTATTTTCCACACTTAAGACTTGAATTCCCGACCCAGGTTTCGACTGCCTTGCAATCATTTTCAAGGTACATTATACATGTTATGCGAGTTAATATATAGATCTAGGGAGGGGTGGTGGGGGAAGAAGTGGTTGGTTGACGTGAGAGACGTGCGTCATGGTCAGTGGGAGGTGGTGGGGGAAAGGTATGGATAATAGGGGAGAGTGGGAGGAAAAAACACATTCATTTAGGAGATTCTCCCTTATGTTCTTGGCAGTACTCAAAATTTCGAAATGTTCTAAGTAGTCCAATTTGGCTCCTTTCTTCTCAACATGTAGCACTTCCGGCAAAAAGTCACCTAAATGGTCCTCTTCGATTAAATGTTCAGCAAAGGCTGATGAGATATCTATCTATCTAACAAACAACTTTGGGCAAATTGTTGTTCCACTCAAAGGACGAAGTGACACCTGTGAACAAAAGTGGTGTATATAAGCTTAAATGTACTACTCCCAATTGTGCTTCGATATACATTGGACAAAGTGGTCGAGCCATCTCAGTCAGGGCTCGAGAACATAGAGCGTGTTGGGTAAAAGGAGAGACTTATTAGTCATGTCGGTAGAGTCATTCCACAAAGTTACGCCTTCAACCATTAAGTTTATTAGCTGCACATTCACTTTAAAATCACTGTTGTGGTTACAGATTGACCCTTTGAGTGCGGCATGACGCGATATCACGTCGTGGTTGTCTTTAAGATGGTGCTGATGACGTGATATCACGTCACTGGTACCGTGAGAGTTCCAGCTTTCACCAAGGGGCCCAGTGAAAGTTCTTCAGTGAAAGCTGGAACACAAACAGTACACTTGACGTGATACAACGTCATCAGCACCAGCGTAAAGACAACCACGACGTGATATCACGTCATGCCGCACTCAAATATGTTTGAAAATTTACTCTTTTCGTCGCGCTTGTTCTTAAAAGCACTGTGGTGTTCTTTTGTCCTTCTCCGGAAACTTTTAGATACCTGCCCCATGTAGACAATTGTCACACCATTGGTTATCTCCGGATTAAAATTAACCTGAACTCATTAAAAGGATTTCTTTACCAGGATGTGAGTATCAACCTATTAGCGATCGTGTTCTGCACTTCAAAGTACCTTTGGGTAGAAAGCCGTCAAATGTGGTTTCCCTAGTCATCACCATTCCTTCACGCTGATCGGTGGAAAACAACGCTGGAGCTAGGATCTTTTAATCTCGGCCGAAAAAGGGAATTACTCATTTGGCCCCTCCGTCATACACCACAAGCTCTCCAGCTTTCCCTCTTAGTGACATAGCGATACAGTGCTCGTGACAGCAGTATTTCTCTCCCCATTTCAAAGAACGTGCCGGGCCTATAAACGTCGCAAAGGAGATGGATTCTCTCTCCCGGTTGGAAACCCAAGAAGACTTTTTCATACAAATCCACCGTCGGTTACCCTCGGACACGTTTTTTATAACTTGGCTAATTTTTTTCTAAGTTTGAAGCGAAAAAGAATCACATACTTATCACATTTAAGCTTTGCTAGTCGCAACTGTAGTCACTATTTACTTGCTGTCAAACGTGATTCTTATAATTATCAAAGAAATTCGGTTATATGCTAATCTGACGAGACCATTTAGCTGCTAAGTGTCAAATATCTCCTAGAAAAGTATGGAAAACTGCTGAATCTAGACAAAAGAAGAATTTGCAACCGAATTGCCATGTTTTTATTTGAAAAAAATATGAATCGAAAATTTTTCGCCATAGCGGAAGGACTATTTTTTAAAAAATGAATGCAAAAAAGTTAAAAGTTTGCTAGCTGCAGTGCGTATTTGTAGCGATAGTTGGGATTAATTGCATTGTTAGTCTGAGACATCATTGTAAATTTTTTTTCACATTTTTATTAGATTGGTAGAATATCTATGATTTTTTTTGGTAGTTGATAGCAATCAATTTGCAGATAATCAGGCTTGCCTCTAGAAATGTTGAGCTTGCTCACTGACAAAGATATTTTTAAAGCTGTCAAATTTGGTGGTAATCTTGGTTATACTGGTATAATATATCTACCTTATAGGAAAGCGAATGAAAAAAGTTGACAAAAGCTGATACATATCCGCAAAGATCTAATTGCGCTTGGAGCTTGTGTTTTTTTTTCCACTTCCAACAGCTCTCGATTTATCTGACTCACATTATTAATCATTCAGATGGAGATTTAATCGGCACGTGCGAGAGGGAAAGAGAGAGTCCGATCGGTCGAAATCGGGATCGCTTCCGCTGCGAATCATTACTGCGATCGAACGTCGAGATTAAGACCCGAAACTTCTTCCCCGTTTTTTCACTCCTTACCTTCATTTGCCCTTTCGAATCAAAAGCCAAGATTACGAAGAGTGCTACCGATCCTCACGTACAGAGGATTAAATTTTATTATATCCTCTTCCGATCTCATCTCTTGTGAGTATTGGCTACGTTAACTTTGAGTAACAGAAATGCTATCATTATTAAGAAAACAATATCCAAGCAGAGATATTCGTATGCACTATATAAACAAACGTAAAGTGATGTGCGTTGAACATTAAATAAAAATGTATTGTTGTGAAGCAGCTTCTCCGTAAGAAAAAAATTCACAATTATTATAAATGGACTCTCAAAACGATTACAATATTTAAATTACTCATAGCTGTGAATATAATAAAAAACAAATAAAAAAGAGAAAATGAACTATCAACTGCTAAAAAACAACCGATATTATAACATTTGAATGACTTGTAATAGTATTATGTAATACAGAAAAATTTGGATAAATGGAATAAATCAGAAAAAATGTATCGATAATTAAATTCATAGTTTACATAGTCAAATAAATTAATAACATTCTACTCCCAAAAATAATCAAACGAAGAAAAAAAAGGCTCGCAGGTGAGTAACACGATTATTTCATCAGGACTTATTCCTCCATGAATTAAAATAAGGAGTTCGGTATTAAATGTATGGTAGATGACGGATTTTTTTTAAGTGTAGAAAGGTAGTAATTTCACAAGGAGGTAGCTAACACCAAAAAAGGAATTGTGAAATGCTATTTTTTCCCAGTTTTCTTAGCAGTTTTTCCTCCCTCTGCCAGCATTGTGGTATAATAAAGTCTTCTCGAACTTTATTCCAATTCCTCATCGGTAGCGAAAGACACTATTTTACTTAGGACCACATATCGACGAATTTCATATATTGTGATTGCAAAAATGAAATCTAAGCTGGTATATGATATGCGAGAGATACAGGATACATTCATTCACGTGGGAAAATTTCAAAAATTCGCAGTATTAGCCGTCGGTACTTGCAGGATTATCACGCTTGCAGGATATATAAATAGAATAGCCTGGGGCCCTGGAAATGTGTACTTTGTTACACTCTAATCTTGCGTCTGTGACTGTCCGACCAAATTTTTTCTCGCTTTCATTAAACTTTCGCAGCTCCTATCGTTCAGTGACCTCGTTAGGCTACAGTAGTCTACGTAGAATAGACGCTGAGTGAATATGTTTTATTTACCCCATTGGTACTATAATTCAACCTGAGTATGAGAATTTCCACTCCTAATGCTCTCGTACAGTATTCGCTTAACATTGATTTTTTTTATTTTTTCAATTAGATATTTGACTTCCCTGATTCTGATTCCTATGGAATTCGGAGGAAATCGGCCGAGTAAATTACGGACATTGATTAATACTATATTTCGAGTGAGGAATATAAATGACATGGGTAAAAAATTTTGGAAAATGATTGGGTCAAAATAAACGGAATTAAAATAGTGGCCTCAGTCGCCACTGATCATTTAATATATAAAAATGAATGTTTGTTTGTTCGTATTCTATGCATTCCTATACCATTCATAAGATTACAATGAAACTTTGGTGAGTTGCTGTGCGCGCGCCCGCAAAGGTTTATGAATTATTAAATCAATTGTACAATAGGTGGGGCGCGAGTCTATTCAACAAGTGATTGTTCGTGCGCGAGCTTCTCAAACAAGTGAGGAACGACAGGAAAGCACATGCATCAGAAACATATCAGTGAGACATAATATCACGTGCATCAGAATTATATAAGTGAGGCATAATTTGTGTTTAATGATACGTAATTTATTTGTACGCAAATTAAGATTTGGTACAGTGGTCTCTCTGTTTGCTTTTTTTTGAAATCTTGCATTCGATTCTGCTACGAAACTCTTTTGCCTCATTTACCCCCATACACTGCTTCATACACGCCCTCCTGTTTTTAAGACACCTAATATTCCTCCTACTAAGAATTTCCTCAACCACAAATTTCTCGGCCTACCTCTCGCACCATTCATTTCACTCTTATATATCATCCTTCCGTTCAATGGTATCAGGCTCAATTCCATCATCCTTCCGTTGTTCGACTTTCATCCATTCTCTTAAAATGGCCGAACCAGCGAAGCACACTCCTTCCATATATGTCCATTATTGGAGTATCTAACCCACATTCATTTATTACCCACTCATTCCTGACCCTATCCATCCTATATTTGCCGCAAACACTCCTCAGATAACTCATACCCACAGTGTTTATTCTACTCTTAAGTCTATCCTGACATACCCATGTTAAGGTAGTTCGAACGAAATATCATTTTACTTAGAAATCAATTAATTTGATCTCATTTTATAGAAAAATATATTACCCTTCTAATGACACAAGAAATTCAACCCCTTACCGCATTACTTTCGGAGATATTTGCCAAAAAATATTAGCCCTTTTACATGATAAATGGTACGTGTATGCACTCCAGAGAGACGTTATTTACAAAATGAGGAATTTCTAACACTTAGATGTCGTAAAAAAAACTAACATCGTGTAGTTTGTATGTTTTCTCAACTCTTTTAAAAAATAAGTCATATTGTCACCGCAACAAGTTCTTGGGGATCACAAAAAACCTTCTGTTTTGAGGGAGTTTCAAACGCACTGCGCGAAAAAAATGAATCTAATCGAAGACTTATGCTGATATTTATATTTAATTACTTACCATTTCTGTCATATAAAACCAAATTATTGCACCATTAATAATGAAATATATAATTCATATGTCCTACTGCTAGTGAAATAATACCGTATAATACGAATATGGTCTCTATTATGACTAGGGAACTATCTCGCTCGGACTACCTTAAGAGTCGCAGACTGTAAAATTGACTGTAAAAGTACTGGGTTCAAGACCCTGAGTTGAAAGCACTTGAATACATTTTTTTCAAATTTAGTTAAATACACAAAAAATTGTCTTTCATTTATTTTGTATTTGTAATTGTGTCTGGTTCATGTAATTGTGCCTACTCAGAAAGAAAAAGATGCAACGCATGCCGGGCACAGCTAGTTAAGTAATATTCTTTGAGCGGTTGGACAGGAAAGCTGAAGGGAACGCTTTGAATATTTTTTAGTTTTACCTCTAGAGGTCTCAGCGTCACCTAAGGGATGTGGATGGTGTTCTTAAGTGAGGGTGGAAACAAATAGTGTGGAGCCCTTGCTCCATAAAGGGGATGAAGCCCCAGCCACTCACTATATGCGACGTTTCTTTCTCGGGGCGGCGTTCTTTGCGTGGTTGGCTTGCTCTCGCGGCACGCAAATAGTGAGCGGGGTGAGAATCCCTTAAAATACCTGGCGCCTCAGAGAATTTAATCCAGTGCTCCGTCCTGCAGAGCAGAGTGCACTAACCGCTCCACTGACCTCAAATTTATTGTCATGCTAGGTGTGCCTTGTAACGCCTCAGAGCAGTCAGGAATCAATAGCCCTTTACTCGAGTGCCACTCTAAACATTCACGGGTGAAAAGCTAACTCTTCTTCCAAGTGTCGTGATTTTCATCACATACATTCTCAGGTATTTTGTCTGCTAAATGATAGCATTTTGCATGGTGTTGTTCATAATCAGATTGTCGGCAGTATTTTTAAATGTATAGTTTCTGATAGCATTGTAGAAAAAACTAAGAATTGTGGACGCCTAAAGATTTTCTTCATGACCAGTGCAGTGTTAATATTTCGGGCTATTATTTTCCTTACGGAATTATGACCCAGAATTACACTCACCTACCAAATAGCTATATTTTATCAGTTGAAAATAAAAGCGGGAAGACAAAATGACCCGAACTAAGCATTGGTCATGGTATTATTAGAAAAGAATTTAGCGACTAAGCGATCATTTATCAGCCCGAGCTCAATGATTTATCATTTCTGCTGAATGATGTTTTGGAGTGTACTCAATAGCCCATTCAGAACACGCCATCGCCGCTTTATGAGCAGTCATGCCATAGGTAAAACAAGTTCATGTTGTGGAATTGACTTAGAAATGGAATATATTTTGATGCAATCATTCATCACCGTTCAACGAAATTTCAACCCGGGACACCATCCTCCAACAAGACGTCATCAACGCAATTAGCACAGCGCGAAACCTCAAGATAATTCCAGTCAAGAAGACAGCAAGAACACCTCTATCAACTGACCAAATATCCGAATAAAATCTTTATACGGCGGCCTGCGTGAGATTTTACCGGATTCCTCACGCCTTGGGCGTGCCAGGGCGTGCGTTCTGGAGTGGCATATGGCCTTGCCAGGCCATATGTCACTCCGGAAAAAATTCAAAGTAAAACAGACCACATTAATCAATTTACCTTTCAAAAGTCAATTGTTTGTATTTGTTTGAATTATTTTGCTTTATTTATATGACAACCTGCATCAGAGCTTCCAATATTTAAACATTTACTTTTTGATCTGGCCCTGAAGAGGAGCAATCCTAAAACGGGAGTTTGTCCCATGTATGTAATTTTTTGGTATATATGTGTATGGGAAATACATATCTTTGCACTGAACTGAACCAGCGACATCAATAGTTTTCGTGAAACTTTAGTCAGCATTTGTGGGACGTACAAGATATTCCCACAGCATACAAAAATTATCCATAAAATTTGAAGAAACTATTGAGAGATATCGGAACTTGATTCACCTTGTCAAGATTAGTACCATCTCCTACTGATCATCTCACAATCATTTTTAGCTAATTACTAACCTATTATGCCCGTAGAAATTTTATAACCTTGAATAAATCCTTTCGTTTTGATGTCTCTTTTCATTTTATGGGCTAACATAGTGCGTACGAAGTGCAATGAGTTCCTACGCATAGGCATTATATTCAGGAACAGATTTTTGTAGGTATAAATGAGTTTATACCATTTATTCATACGGAAGGAATGAGTTTATACCATTTATTCATACGGAAGGAATGAGTCAGTATTCATTTATAATCTTGGAGATTTTTTGGATAAGTGGATATGTCGACTTTTTTTTCTCAAGATCTTTGGCCTGCGTATCACTTTTTCCATGAATTCTCTAAAAAAGATTTTTCGATAGTTACTTTCTCTATCGATGCGTGCATAATTTTAAGGGATTTTTGTATTATCAACCTACTATGCTTTGGAAATATACTGAAATAAAACCACCATTTTCGACCGCTTTAGATTGTACTCCATATTTTATTTAATTTCACAATGAGGTAGGTATACCATAAACTGACTGTTCTGTTTTCTCCGGTAATTCTATTCGTCTCATTGCTTCCCCGTTGGCTCCTACTCTCAGTCTTTGCGCCAAATCTTATTTCTCGTTTCAGTTCTCAACGCCCACGCATTATGTCCGAAGTGACGCCAAAGACCTTTCAAATGAGTTTATTTGCCAAATTGGCTTTCAATTGAGTTTATTAGAATGGTGAATGGGAAATGTAATGGACCATAATGCACTCATTCTAAAGTGCATATGATTTTTATCGGCTTTATTTCACTGAGATAACATATTTCCGACCTCTATGTCGACGTCAGCTCTTGAACTCGCAAAAAAACGGGATGAGTCAGAATCCTTGTGTTATCTTGGGGATCTTATTAGATGAGTCGATATGTCGAATTTTTTTCTGAATTTCTTTGGTCTGAGTCATAGATGCTCTAAAATTTGTTTTGTTTTGGTGGTAGTGAACTGATATATCAAAGCGTTCGTAATTTCAAATAATTTTTTATATTATAAACCTACTACGTGTTGGAATCTGAACATTTTGAATGAAAACCACCACATACCGAGTGCTCTTGAATGTACCAAAAGTTTTATTTCACTTCACAATGAGGTAGGTGTACCATAAACTCAAATGATTTTAAAGTTTGAGAACGTTGAAGTACATTTTCAACGATGAAAAGGAACTCTAGATATTTTCAACAGAAATGTATCCAGGTACTATGAGTTCCCACGCTTGGGCGTTATTTTCAGGTACAAATTTTTACAGGCCGATAAAGTTGTGTATATATCCAAAGGAAGCGAAGAAGGCTGAGGTGAGGCAATTGACAGGAAGGGTTGACGGTGAGAGGGAATGAAGAGTACTTCCTACTAGTGGTGCCTCAATCAAATTCTGAGGAAAATATCTAGCGTTTTTTTCACCTTTGTTGAGGTATGCCATTTGTATAACTTATCATGACTTATGTAGTATGGAAAACTAAGTCGGCGAAAATAAACTATTTATTTAAAAAAAACATACTATAGCACAACCTACTAGAAGCATTTTAGTGGAACACGAAAAACAATAAAAATGCTGGAGAATCGATTCTACTTATCTCGTCAATGTGATGTGAACCTGACGATGATATATGTATCTTTATTCCATGAATGGTACGGGAAAAAAAACAGAAAAAAGTGTTCTTTTATCTATCTATGGGTTCTACTGCTGGAGCAATTGGCAATATAAATGCACTACATCCTGAAAACGTTGAAGCAGAATCCTTATAAATTGAAGCATTGGAGTGGAATAACTTTTATATTTTTCAGAATCGCCTTCATGCATTTCTGATTACGATTCAAACAGCGTTAATAATTTACTCTATGTAATGTAATTCTATTCATATTATTAATGCACCCTTTTTTTTCGTTTGGTCCTGCTTTGAGAGCCTTCGCTCGGAAAGAAGGAAGTTCAACTCAAAGGGTCGTTTTATTCGAGGCACTGCAATGCACTATCTGATGCAAGTATGGTTTTGCATTGAAAATAGTCCCGGACTGAGCGGCGAATTACTCGGACGCATGCGTGAATGCGTAAAGCCTGTTATGAACGGGGCACATAATTGCACAATTTTATAAACTCCACTTTCTCAGGCGAGATATCGTAGAACAGCATGATGAGTAAAAGCTCAAACGATTTCGTACTGTCTACTAATTTTTATTTCACCTCCTGCTACACGTGTTTCGACTCACGAAACACGTGTAGCAAGAAGTGAAATAAAAATTAGTAGACAGTACGAAATCGTTTGAGCTTTTATTGCACAATTTAATGTTCGCATCAAAGAACGTGAATTTCAAGTCGCATCTACATCTACATCAACATACTAACCTATGACCCGACGCTGCATTAAAACTGCATTTTCTCTCAATCTGGCGTGCAATAACAATTGAATTAGAGCAGGGGCTATTTTTCGATCCAGCGTTCATGTTTTCGTGCAGGCGTTCTCGCAATTCACAACTTTAAATAACGCAATTTAAAATGAACGTTTATACATACATCAAATTGTACAAGTGGTCCGTTTTAAACGGGCTTATGAGAAAGATGGGAAAATAGCCTTTCCTCTAATTTCGAGCCCGAGTTTTCGCAATTTCTGTGCTTTAAATTACACAATCACACGCCTTCTCCAGTCCTATGCCGATTTTACACGGGGCATGAACTTCCACAAGTTTTAGCTGCATTTTTTCTCAATCTAATAACAATGGAATTAAAGCAGAAGTTCTTTTGCCATCTCGCGTACATGCATTTATACATGCGATCTTGCAATTCGCAGCTTTACACGATGCAGTTCTTAAGTGGAAAATGGCCTTAAACCCGTTTCACCTTTAAAATTGCACATTTTAAACTACATTATTTCTCAATCCGGCGTGCATTAACCATTGAATTTGAGCAGTGTTTTTTTTACCATCTCGCGTCCTTCATTCTCGCAATTCACCGCTTTACACGATGCAGTCAGAATTGCACGTTCGTACATGCATCATATTGTGCAAGTGCGTGCTCCGTTCTAAACGGGCTTATGGGACAGTTAGGAAAATAGCCTTTAATTAAATTTTGTGCCCGCGCTCTCGCAATTTCTGCGCATTAAACTGCGCAATCACATGCCTCGTTGTAAACGGTCATATTAATTAAAGCTCTGTGGTAGAATTGCACTGCTGTCTACTCATTAATTCATGCGAATGCTTTATCGTTTACCATTCCTGCCCTCCTTCCCTCATCTCCCTCCCGTACAACCGCTCCCCATCTTTTCCCGCGCTCAACATTTTTTTCCCGCTACGGAGTCGCTTTCAGCTTGAGTGGTGAACGAGATCGAGCATCGAGGCTTGAGACCCTGCCTCACTCGCACGCGGTGGACACCATTAGTTACTCGCGATCCCGGAGTTCGCCGTCTTAATGCTACGCAAAGCATTCCCGTCCATCCCTCATCCCTTTTCCCCTTCCTCCTCCTCCTCCTGCTCCTCTTCGAAAAAGTCCTTCCCCCCTCCAACACCCCACCCCCACCCCCACGCCTTACCCTTCGTATCTCGCTCGGCCGCGGCCTCCGCTTCGCTCTCTTTACCCTCACTTTTAAGTTCGCGAACAACTCTCCCCTTTATGCGGCCACGCCACGCTGCCTTGTGCATCGGCGGCGATGTTTATACATTGATCTTCCCTCTTTATGCCCGCGTTGTTAATAAGTACATCTCAAATTTCGTTCACGTCTTAAGGTGATTCATGGTAGAGGAGAGCCTTGTTCGGTTGGTTGGTACGTAAGCATTCTAATTTGTTTCTCATTTGTTAGAAAAATACAAAAATTTGCATCATTCGCCTCTTAAAACGTTGGGTGTGTTTTGTAAAGTTAAAGCAGTATTTTTACTTCCTGATGACAGATACGTGGCATTTCTACGTATCTATTTCCATGACGTTCATAGATATTGTTAAGAAGAGTTGTTAAGCGTATAATTGGAAGGTCCTCGGATGAAAAAGCCAAATAGCAAGATGCTACTTCGGTCTGGTTAGGCCACACCTTGACTATGCTGCGAGCGTTTGGGACCACGGTCATAAAGAGTTAACGAAAAAAAATTAATAAAATACAAAGAGAAACTACACGCTTCATTAAAAACTGCTACGAGCAAACATATAGTGTTTCACAACTTTTAGAGGGATTAAGGTGGGAGCCCCTAGAGACTTTAAGGCTACACGCTAGGCTCAGGTTGCTTGAGAAATTCAGAACTGGTGTGTTTCAGAGCGGTACAGACAATATTATCATGACGCCTCACTACATCTCTAGGTCTCACAGAAGCGACGTAATACGAGAGATACATTGCCGAACAGATAGGTACAAAAATTCGTTCTTTCTGCGCACAATAAGCGGCCACAATAAAATATGAGTTCCACTAAATACACTCCCATAATACACGTCACCATTTCTCCTACCAATGCCATATCCCTTACATCTTTACACGGCTAGTGTCCTAACGCCTCCTGCCACACGCCCATGCGGTGCCTCGCAGGATAGCATGTAGATGCAGATGTCTCCTTGTCGAATATTTTAAGCATTGATCGTCGTGATGAGAGGGAAGCTCCAGATGTCGAATAAAATATGGTGCATACTTAACGACAAAATAGTTTTCGTGAAGTTTCTATTTTGACTGGATGAACGCCATGGGTTCGAAGCTCATCTTTTGAATGTTGAACTTAGGCGTAATTAGGTGAATCTATTTCACAATATTATCCATGTCATTGTTATTTAACGAGCATATTGATTCTCATTTTAGAAGGTTATATTATTCATTCATAGGCGTAACATAAATATATGAAAAAATATCAAACCTTAAATAGCTATGAAAATCAATTGTGGACTTTCTTGGGCCCTCGTTTCAAGATTTTTATATTGACTGCGGACATAATTAAAAGCAATGTTATTTTGCGTCTTCAGAGGGAAAACCGTTATTGTGAACCCCTTGTGATGCTTCTTTGCTAGTTCCTTGGATGCCCTTCAAACTCTATGGATTTTTTCCCTAAGCTCAAAATGATTGGGGGAAAACTCTTCGCCTAATCCCAGGAAAGTCGCTCTAAATCCTTTAAGGCCTTGCTGCCAAGAGATTCAGTTATGAATCTTTTCGAAGCACCATTATTTTGGAGGTTAGACTATATAATGCATATCTATAACAAATTTTCGCTGTAATGACACCATTTCCATATCGATGATTTGTAAATAAATTCACCTTGTAATATTCCACAATGATTTTTAATATTCCGACCTAGGTTTCGACTCGAGTCATCATCAAGATGTCTATTGATTGTGAACCCCTGCTGATGCTTCTTTGCTAGCTCCTATTCATTCCCAGTGAAAGTTAAGTCATTATCAAGATGACCATGATAATGACTTAACTTGAGTCGAAACCTAGGTCGGAATGATAAAAATCATCGTGCAATATTACAAAGTGAATTTATTTACAAATCATCGTAATGTTGTTCCACCGAGTGAAGCCCGAGAATTTATTATATATTCATTTCCATTTTAATTTCGATCGCAGATAATTGTTTATAATTGAGGTCTTTCGGGGTGAAGAGAGAGAGCAGTGATTGGAAGGAGGATGCTGGATAAGTGGCAAAGAGAAAGGAAGAGATTAGGTTTCATGCACTAGATGAAGAGGGGTAGGAAATATGCTGAAATGTAAAAAGCGTACGTAGAGATCTGGAGCATTTTTACTCATTTCATTTTAAACCAACCTTAACCGGTAGATAACTAAAAAATAATCATATAAAAATGGAAAACTGCCAATTTTTCTGCTGTACTAGGTACCTAAAAAACCCAACTCAGCGAGCAAAATAATAATAAAATAATAACAAATTTTATTCTACCTTTGGATACGAAATCAATCAATGTTATACCATCATATGTACCAGCAACCTTCCATAGTAGAATTAGGTACCCCAAATAGTTAAATATCTGTTTTTGGCGCTACTATATCATCATCAAAAGAGGCAGACATTTGATACCAATCACTACAATCGCAATTCCCAGTAAAACACTTTCACAAATATTTGCGTCCATGCAATCAAGAAAGAAGTTCACCGACTCAATCAGAATAAAGATACAAGTAAATAAAACAACATTTTGCAACACAAACCTATACAACAATACTTTACAACATCTGCATGTGCAAAAGTCATATATTGCATACACATTCCTATGCTATAGATTTACAATGATTGGTTAACAAAATAACCATAACTTTATGTTCTCAATTCAGCAGGTAGAGAACCGAACAGTTTGGAGGCAAGGTACTCGTAAGACTCCCCTAACAATTTGCTTATTGGGTTTGGGAATACTAATGAAGATTCCAAATAAATACCAAAACCCGACAAAGTTCATTTCTTTTCACCTAGTCTGTAATCTCGTAATTAGCTCTGTCACCTCCATTTTGTTATTTTTCCGATAATTTCCTTATCCTTCCGAGGTATACTTTCTCGTGGACTTCGTAACGTCGGCGTCAGAAACTAATTAAAGCGAGGCATTCCCTTATTATTTTCGGTCGCGTGTTTATACGGATCCACGCATCTTCTGTGACGTCCTTCGGCCCCTCTTCCGTCAGCGTCGGCGAATGGAGTCGAAAATGGGAACATCGCGCGACACATTTCGCCCCCAGTCCAACGTCAACTCTCTTTCTCCCCCCGCTCCCTGTCCTGCCTCTGTCTTTACCCCTTCCCCTCCCCCTGTGTATCCCTAGCCAAGCCAAGAACGCCCACATCTAATATATATATCTAGTGGCTTTTTTTTCCAAACATCCACTCCCCTCCCCTTCTCCCGCCCCCCCGGCAGTTTCCATCACAGGTTTCGGACTCAAGCCTCTCCCCCTACTTTTCCCGTCGCTCGCGGCTCACGCCTCACCAAAAAGAGCGGACCCCTAAATATCGCCTCAATAGGATGACGCACAAGCGGCGGTCATTTAGACAATCTACTTGCTTGTGTTCGTTGGAATTGAAGAGAAAGAAGTGCATAAAATACCTCGGTCCGCAAATGTTTGTGACATACGATTGAGCGAGATTCGGAGTTAGTTAGCTGTAGTCTCGGCGTAGTTAATGAAGTAAGAAGGGACGGTATGGAACGTGAAGGAGTGGGAGTGGTTTTTCTCGTGAAACTCTTGTCTACTGACAGTCAGGTCAACCATGTATTACTGGAAAGAGGAAGTCCGGCATGGACTAGTGATAGCTTGATACAGTTTCAGGCTTCACTTTGTGGAACAGCGACACATGAAAAGAGAACCTTGATAATGACATAACTTTTTCGGAACCATGGTTGGAGAGAATAAAATTGTGTGGAAAGTACAAAGTGAGTTCTCTTTTCATTTTGAGTGATAGTTTGTTTAAATATAAATAGTATTTTTCATAAATAGTAGTGTGTTATAAATAGTATTTCATGTCAGCTTTTGTTCTATTCCAATTGTCAGATACAACTGCGCTCACTATTCTACAGTGTAAAATGAAGGCGGGAACAACATAGGTCTAGCTAACACCAGTGGTGGACTGGTGTGCAGAGTTCTATGTCATGGAATCTGGTCAAGTGCAGCATCTACCGACCTTTTCTATTCGCTCACCCCTTAAACATCTATTTCTAAAAATCGTACCCCTAAAATTACGTCCTTACTTTTGATATAAACTTTATTTTTTATATAAATATCGCTATTTCAACCTATTATCCCGCATTCTTCAATTTCTTTCACGTACTCCTGGACCCCCTAGCACGAATACATTGGGGTAGGTACAAGCAACGCAGATAGGGAGCTTCTATTTTAGCGTACGGAAGGAAGGTCCGTCATGGAAAACATTATACCTACTACTAAAAGTCCGATTTACCCCTAAGATAGGTGCATCACGCAGGGTATCACAGAGGAAACAAAGAGGAACAGATAACACCCTTTCGTCCGCCGATTCCAGATTTTTAGTGAGTACTATTACATTCTTCCGGTCCCAAAATCTTCCTCTACGCATCAACCACGAGCATTTGCTGGGGCCGCTCTTGGTCAACGGAAAAAATCCCTCCGTTCTCGCCTCCCTCCATCCTGCCCCTTCCTTCTCCACTCTCGGCGATATTTACTTCCACTCTCCTTCCGTCTCGCCTCGTTTCCCCTGCTCGCTGTGCAAACGGATTAAAAAGAGCGTTCCTCTGAATCCCGACGTCCATTTCTCTTACCATCGCTTCGCCCACTTAAAAATCTCACCGCCAGAGTACGAAACTACGCGTATTCCCGACCTTCTTCCATTTCGTCGGAGTAAGCTTTCATGAAATTGGAGCGGCTTGTATTTTCCAATCGATTTGTAAATGAGTTGAAGCATAGGAGACCACAAGTCTTCTGGCTTTTAAAATATATTTCTGGATCTTCGCTTTGCTGGTTATTTCAATTAACTCTTCAATATTTTAGGATACCGGGACTAGCCACGGTACTACCTTTACGGAGTCACCCTTAAGTGCTCATAAGTGCGGCAGTCTATAGAGAAAAAGTCATTTACGTAGACCGAGCCGAGATATTAGCCAATTTACCTGATGCCCGATGTTGAGGGATCCAGGTTTGAGTCATAATCGAGGCGAATGAGTTTTCATCTGTGGGATTTCGTACCATTATACCCACTCTGGAAGATATCTGGGGTCCCAATTTTTCGAGCATAACTAAATCCTTTGGACTATACTTAATATATTGGCTTTTTTTTGGGCTTACTTAATTTCCTTATCATTGAAATCAATGGAGATAAAGTAGTGTTATATTCATTAACTAGGTTGGGGGACCTGCTACCCCTGAATACATATTTTGGGGGTTGAAACTCAACAGATCTCAAAATAACGAACGAATTATAATTATTTGTGAGACTTGACATTAAGATATTGTGTTTGCATCTAGGGTAAATACAAACCAAATGTGCACCGTTGAGCACAAATCCTATATCAGGACTAATGTATGCATTTTCTTGCTAGCGTTTTGTATATTTGCATCATGAGAATTTACAGAGACCTTTAGGGTTTAGAGAGTCGATTTCTCCATGGGTTTTGCATAGGCGGAAAGTTTAGCCCATTTAATTTCGTTGATATTGAAATCAATGGTAATGGCAATGATATTCATTGTCTAGGTTGGGGACGTGCTGGCCCGGGGTAAATGCAAACGAAATGTGTGCCGTTGAGTACAAATCCTATATCAGGACGTATGTGAGTATGCATTTGTTTACTAGCGTTTTGTATACTTGCGTCACGAGAATATACAGAGACCTTTAGGGTACAGGGAGTTGATTTTTCCGTGGGTTTTGCATAGGCGGAAAAATCGCCCCCACTCCAGTAAAATAATGCCTTAAGGGAATCAAGGACACAAGGAAGTCCGTGGTAGAATCTCTTGCGTCAGAAACTGTGACTAATGGCTGATTGGTTGATTACCTATATGAATGGTAGAGCATTAATACGGGCGCCAATAATATTGACCTTTTCAGTGGAATATAAAAACAGCTTGGATAGGTAATTACGATAAATCATTGCTCAAGCTCACGTCTCTACCAAAGAGTTTAATAAATAATAAATAATTGCGCTTTTTTATTATGATTCTAGCGAATTGATGTTAAACACTTAACTCTCAGTTTGAGATTAGTTTTGGCCTCAGTTCATATGGCATGTGTGTTTCCTGACCTTGTGTCGTCATTTCATGCTTGACTTTTTTCTTGCGTTTATACCCTTTCACACGGGGATGAATTTATTATCCTCTGAGAATCAGGCATCGCGCTCCCCTGGGATGATAATCCTCTTAAAACCATGATTGCATCAGTTGTTTGTATAGTTGACCGACACCTGAGTTCATCTAGACCATTGACGAAAGGTGAGTGGGTTGTTGGGAGAAAAATAAAACACCTTATCCGACCACAGTGATTCTTACTTTAAGTGCTCTCCACATATCTCACGAGAAGGAACTCTTGAGAAAAACCTCTTCCAACCAGATTCGAACGCGGAGCCTCAAGATGGGAAGCCCGCACTCAACACCGCTCAACTCCACGTGTCTCACCATTAGCTCATTCTATCCACCCTTCACGTTACCTTTAAGTATATGTATGGCCGATCCATCTTTTTATTATTTAGGCTATTATTATTTTTTTCATTAACTCATCCCTCTTAGCACCCCTCTTTCTAATTGATTTGTTCATTTAAACGAGAAGTACTGAACTTTGCGGCGGATCAATTAATACCGACAGGGGTCATTTGGAACTCTTAGAAATAATTTGTTTTCTGGGGGAAATTTTACGTTTTTAGCCGAAATAATATGCAAATTGTTTTTTAACATCTCTCATTTACTATTGTATATTTTTTTAAAGTAAAGGTTTTTTTTATAATTTGCAATTTCAACATTGAGGCGCATGAGGATTTGGACTTCTGTCCTCATGCGATGTCTGGGTCTGTTGGGTCTTCGTAAGGCGATACACCTTTGAGTATTAACGTTTGACAGTTAAATTGTGTATAATATTTCAAGGATAGACAATAAAACCCCATTACATGATGACAAAACTCGAATTAAAAAGGGGAGAAATAGTCTGGAGTAAAAATATTTATTTAAAACTATTACTGTTTTGAGGTTCTTATATTCACATGATATTTTCGGGCTAAAAAAAAATATGTCGAGAAATGTGCAAAATCTGGGACGATCCAGTCAGAAGTGCTCTGCTCCCGGCTCAAGGAAGATTGTCAAAACGAAAAGGGGTCAAAATGACCCCTCCGGTACTTCTAGTGCTAAGCTTTCATTCATGGATCTCACTTAATCACTTTGCCTCAAAGAATATGACTGAACAGTTAAGGTAGTCCGAGCGAGATAGTTGCCTAGTCATAACAGAAATTTTTCGCTCAGACTACCTTAAAATAATACTTTACATAATAATATTTACACAAGGTATACTTCAACATTACCAACATAACGTACCTTTTTTAAACTTTCCCAAATTTTCGTCATATGACAGCCAAAACTATTTATTACAGAGCTCCACCAGGCACGCCATCGTCAGTGAATAGCGTCAGACATTCATCTACTCAAACTGTATGACAAACCGCCGAAAGAGACGCAACTTTCTACACACGTAATCCGAAGTGTTACAATTCTGTATAGTGCAGCAACTAAATGGAAAAGCCTCTTAGAGAGTAGATAATTCAACGATTTCGAAACGTAACAAATTTAATTGGCTCGTCCATAGAGGGTTAACGTCTTTCCATCTTTGTCAATCCATTACTTATGACTGAATAGTCCCAGCTATGGCATATATGCTGACTTACATTTTTTTAGCTAAAGAATATTTTGGGTCATAACCCTGTGGAGGTATAAGACCAGTTCGTAGGTAAGGTCAGTAAGTAGAATTGAATTATAATTTGGGAAAAGGTAAAGGGGCTGTTTTTTCTTACAGTGTAAGAGAGCGTATTGGCACAGACTTTGTGAAATTTATGGGTTTTCATATTTGAAAATAAACACTGGTACAATTTCCACAATTTGATTTTCGTCAGCGACTATGTTTTCAGCGCATTATGTCATCATCCGGGTACATTATTCCAAATACCCCAGCCTTTGATTCATTTACAAACTGAGGTGGGGAAGAGAAGTGAAAGGGGGGGGACGAGGATAATTAGTGACGGTTTGAAACAGTAGAGAGGGGAAGAAAGGAAGGGGGAGGCTTTGGGAAATGTTGAGAATTGGTGAGGGGGGGAATTGGCGCCGGAAGAGAGTTTGGTATTGGGCGAGGGGTTCAGTCCTTCTGTCACATGCTGGGAAGTTTGAGTTTTAGGAGAGGTGGATGGACAACAACAACATCATTACATAGTTGAGATTCTCTGTTATATATTTCAAACTGTTCAAAAGAAAGGGGTACTTACAGTACATTTATAAAAAAGATGCGGGAAACCAATATTTTATGTATAACTCGGAATAATAGTTGAATCCTGTCTCCAGTATCTAATTGCACTGCTTAGTACTCTGCAGGAAAAATTTGACGTTGAACACAGAAAAAATTTCTGTTTAAGGTAGTTTGAACGAAACATCATTTTACTTAGAAATCAATGAATTTGGTCTCATTTTAAAGAAAAACATCAAATATCCACTGACACCAAAAATTCAACCCCTCACTACAATTCTTTCGGAGATATTTTCCAAAATATACCAGCCCTTTTACATGGGAAATGGTACGTGTGTGCACTCCAGAGGGACATTATTTGCAAAATGAGGTATTTATAACACTAAGATGTCGTAAAAAAAATAACAGTGTGTAGTTTGTATGTTTTCTCAAATATATTTGGAAATTAATCATATTGTCACCGCTATAAGTTCTTGGGTATCACAAAAAACCTTCCGTTTGGAGAGAGTTTCAAACGCACCGCACGAAAAAAATGATTCAAATTAAAGGCTTATTTAGTTATTTTCAATTAATGACTTAAAATTTCTATCATATAAAACTATATTACTGCACCATTAATAATGCAATACCTATTAATTGATGGGTCCTACTGCTGGTGAAATTAAACCGTATGATTTGAATATGGTTTCTGTTATGACTAGGGAACTATCTCGCTCGGACTACCTTAAATTCAGTGTATACAATACAAATACGTTATCTTTCAAATAAATTGTTATTATCAAATAAGTTGCTATTTTTTTAAATGCTTAAAAAGCACTTTTAAAAAAACTAATATCAAATCAGTATTTCTTTATGCTGATGTTTCGTAATTCAGTCCATAGAGGGTTAAAAACGATCCCTCTGGTTTATTAGCAGTTTTTTGGGTTCTCCCTCGCCATTTTTGTCGTCCACAAACCCGATGCAAAAATGCGGGGAGAACCCGAAAAATACCAATAAACAAGAACACCGCTGAAGCCTCCGTCACGACACCTCTGGTGTTAATATTTATGAAGATTCGTAGGTCTTAGGTGCTTAGGTGTTTTATAATACAGTCCCGTCTCTAGCGGTTTAGTCTCTAGTTTCCTCTGCCATTACTCGCGACACCACTCCAACCAAGCCCTCGCGAGGCCATTCTTTTGAAATGGTTCTTTTCAGAAAAGTGAGAACCGCTAAGCCCTGAACCGGAGGAGAGTGAACAGTTTGGCACATCACCACCGCTTTCAACGTCCGTTCCCCTTTCCTTGATTCACTCCCTCCCACACCTCTCTCTCCCCCTCCTTTCACACCTCTCCTGGACCAAGACTTCTTTAATTTTCTTTTTTTCTTTTTTTAACCGGGAGCAGAGTCCTCTTTATTTCCACGTCGTCCCCGAGATCACGCCATCACAACGGGTGGCTCCCTCTCTTGTCCACCCCCGTCCGAGACCAGACGTCTCGCCTCACTCCCAACCTCCGTGAGGAAAATGTCCGAAACGCGTCGTCCTGTCAACCTGCCGCTCCTTTTTCCCTTTACCCAAATACCTCACTCCTTCTCTCTCTCTCTCTCTCTGTCTACACGCAACCGCCATTCCCCCGTCAACTAGCGAGAAGAAAAGGTTTAAGGTTTTGAAAAAAAAAGAGGAGGAAATTTTGATTACTGACCATCAAGGAAATCCTCAGTTATCCACCCATCACGAAGGGTACAGTCACTTCGTCCAAACAACACCTTTTTGACCAAATGCTTTGTGTGTTTGCTCCCCTTATTATCAATATATTTTTTTTCCAAAAGTGCGAGATCACTTTATGCCTTCACAAGAGCTTCAACTTCTCACGCCTCGAGGCCGTCTGACAAGAGTGTGGACAGCAATTAGTTCTGAAAACATAATTATTTTTTAAAAAGCACATCCAGGCCTCATTTCCCCCTCGACGACGGTTGATTTTGTTCCGTCAGCGAATTATAAAAGACTGCGTCCCACCGGTTTTGCTCTCCGGTTCCCTTGATGGGAATTCTTCCCACACGTTATCTCCTTCAACCCATTCTCTCTTCTTCACAGTCTAGGAACATCTGACTTGGCAGGGCTGTCTTTCGTGACAGACAGAGCTTCTTACGCATATTTAAAAAAAGGCGCGTTAGTATCCCTCGCGGTCATCATTTCGCTCCTTCATCGTATGCTCCGCTTAAATTTTTCAATGATAATCGCTCTCTCCTAGAATTTAAGTCCTGCTGATATACCCTTTTCTTTATCCAAAGTATAAAGCATAATACTTCTCATTGCTCCACTTCTTTTTTCACCATTATTCGCATGCTTCGTGGTTGACATGTCAACGGATAATTTGGAGAATAAATCCTAAGATTGGTTGACTGCAACCCTTCACCCTTCCCTATCTAATGCTTTTTTTACTTTTCGGTAGCTTTTCCTACGTACCTTCATCTTTATTTGGCCCATGAACTTATTCCTAGATCTTCCTCAGGGGACTTTTCCCTCAATTTTGCCTTCAATTAGGTATGTTCTTCACAAACCCATTGTGTCTCATGGTGTGTCCAATCCATCTGGTTCTTCTTTTCTGCATAGTGTTCAATATGGGTCTTTCCTCTTCTGAACTTCTGTTAACTTCATCATATCTAACTTTGTCCGTACATTTGATCTTCCGGATCCTCCTCTAGTATCACGTTTTGATGGCTTCTAGTGTGTTCTGGGCTATTTTTTCAATAGTGAAAACTACAATAAAATATTCTTAATCACTGCGGTTTATAAATCAGCAAATGCATTTAGAGCATTCTTATAAAGAGAATTTTTTAGTTTCATAAAAGAATTACAGAGCAATGTTACAGTGTTTAGAATTTTTTGCGGGTCCACTAAAATATTTATGCACGAATTTTATTAAATAACCACTTATGAGTGGGTATTTGATTGCCACTTTCAGCGGGATGCGGTTTTCGCGCAGATATTGAATTAACTATGTAAGAGTTCAGTAGTGAAAGTAGTTTATGATAATTATGGATGTACCTAGTTTTGCTAGGAATGGTAGAGAAATTATTTGAGAAATAAATTCACATTAATCAGTAATATATTATGCTTTGCCGCAGAAATTTTACTGTCCATTGAAGTTTTTACTTTTCATCCTCAAGAAGCATTAGACTTCCACTCGTACTTGTTGGTCTTGATGTTGTTTATTATCGCTGAAATTTTATGATTCAAGAAAACAGTTTTGAACAATTTTTTCTTTCATAACAATAGAGAAATATGTTAGCATCCGCTGAACACCACCATATATTTTCTCTGTATAATAATGAAGAAACCGAACTGCTCGTTAGCAAAGAGGAAGGTAGGTACTTTGTAACACTATAAAAGTTTTGAAATTGTATCTTAAATATTAAATTACACTCCGTCCTTTTTCGATTGAATTTCCAATTAGCTTTTTAAAAATTCCGTCGCTATTAATTTCATTAAGATAATTTTCTCTAAACTGCTAAGCTTTAAGTCAATATAATAATTTTTTTTAATCCTAATTTTCAGAACATTTTACACTAATTATTATACATTTATAAAGCATCTGATGATCCTGAGGATTGAAACCAGTGCCATTTCCTGTTTCTCGAATTGACCCGGCTATTTTCCTAACGTAATTTAGTATAGACCATCGTTATTTATCTGTTCATGTCTAGCCTGGAGGAAAAAAATCCTTCCTTAATCTCGCCCAATGCTTCCTCTCTCTCAGCACAACCCAGAAGGAAAACAACCCTTATCTCTTCTCCCAACCACACTCCGTTCACAACACAACCCTTCTCTCCAAGACTCCTCACATCGCACTCGTTGACTCGCGCTGACCACACCATTCTGCCGCCGCCGCCACCCGCGCCTTCTCTTTGCTCCGTTAACTTCACAACCAGGCCAGCACAGCCGATGAAGGGAGAATGTGTCTGCTTTCTTCCCGCCGAAGGGCGTCTGCTGCTTGGCTCTCAAATCGTCTCTTTCTCCCTTGGGGTGGCGAGATCCCCCGAGGGTTTCAATAGACAAAGAAGGGCGATCCGGATCGCGGAAGCGAGAGAGGGAGTTGAGGGTAATAACCCTTACGGACTACCAACGTGCCGAACATCGTACTTATCATACTATCGTCGCTAGTGTAAAACTTTGTATTCGATTAATCTTACGCACTAACGTAATTTTTAGTTCTCAGCATTGCCGACCTACCATTGGGAGTGCTGCCATCGCGGAGGAAAACCGGGAAAGAATGAAACACGGAAATGAAAAACGGGCGGATAAAAAATAGAGTAAAATGTTATTTAAATACAGAGAACATGTTGACATTTGCTTTTTAATAGGTCCTCACAATTGCTGAAATTCACGAGAGTGCGTGGGTAACATATTCAAAGGTCAGTAAAAGTCTCAGGAGTGACTTAATGGAACACTTAAATGTCAAATATTCTTAATTAAAAAGCACGTTAAGTACACCCTTTTTTAAAGAAAAGGTTCATTATTTTTTAAAAATATGGAATAGAGCGTAGTTTTTATTTAAGAATGTTTAAAAAATATACCGTTTTGGTTTAAAATAAGCCCTTTGATTTTCGTATATTTGTTTGGAAACCTACAGAGGTCATAGGTTTTTAAAACTTATGTAGCGGTTGTTTCTTGGTATTAAAGAAAAAAAAATTATTATTCGAGAGCCATGGCACAATCGATACAATGTTCGAACGGAGCCGATATGTATACAACTTATATGTGCCAATATATTAATAGATACATTTTTCAGTTTCTTCTCAAAATTCTGGAATGCTTTACCCATGAATCTATCATCGATTTGGAGTTAATAAGTTGAATTACACTCCCTACGATCATATGCGATGGTAACTTAAGAAAATTATCGAGTGCATCTAAATTGCTTACTTTTGTACCAATTTTGAGTGTCGAGTGGTACGGTACGAACTACGAAACTATGTTATGACTTAGAATACCGGCGATACGGATCGGTTTCCGGCATGCGATGATAAATGCGGTCACCACAGTTCATTTTCCGGTAAATGAGATAGTTTTCTTGGCCCTGGATCTAAAAAGATGTCATTGCTTTGTATGAGGCAAAATCAAGAGAAATGGAAAACTTAAATATCATTCACTTTAAGTTGATTTACTCAAACATATATTTACGCTTTTCAAATGTGCTGTATTTGTCAAGAGGCCCTTTATTGACAGCAAATGTTCACTCTGTTCATTGATGTATTGTTCGTTGATCTAAGATGAAATGCCACAATTTCAGCGTTGGATGTTCTTTGTTGTCCTGTTGTTTGTTGTTACTATTTGGTGGTCGACAGGATGTTGGTTGGCCCGACTGGAAGTTTTTAGCAGGACGTCCGTATTCGCATAACTTGCAGTCATAAGTACAAAGAATGGTTCGCCGCATTTTGTCGTTTTATTGCATCTTCATTCAATCTATGGTCGCAATCTAACTTATTAAATCCATACTTGGACTTTCCGGATAGTTATCCCAATTTTTCCTGCATATTTCTTTTCCAGGGAATCTCATGTCGCATGCGTCGAAAGTGCATGTATCTTCTACTTCACAGTGTTCGTGAATAATCTTTTTGATTTTTTAAGGTAAATATGATATCCATATATTCAACCTTGGTCATTCTTCGATAATGCCACATTTCCACTTCATTCGATCTTGTTTATGGCTTTTTCGCATTTCCCATGATAGGCTCCCACGGCCGTTATGCCATAGTTGAACTCTTATGCCATCGGATGTCAACGTCAAATGGGGACACGAATTTATATATTTAGTCGATGTCCAAGGTCAAAGACTTTGACCAAGAATTCTGTCAAGCAGGTTACAGCGCAATGGACAAAATTAGTAGGAAATGCAATTAGCTTCCTGTAATTTGTATGAGTGATTGATTGATCGCGGGGGAACGAATAAAATTTTCTTCAAAGCCCGCGAATCGCATAATATTCAAGCTCGTACGGCCGAATTTTCTTGCAAAAATATTGACCAAACTGGTCAGGGAATAGTGTGCCGGGCGGAATTGATAGCAACTTGAAGTTTTATTGGAATTATTTTACTTATGGCCACTTGCAAGAACATTTAGTCATGGAAACAATAGTTATGAAATCAATGAAGTTATGAAACTCATCAAAATATTTGGGTTGCGGGAACACATCTACCAATTTTATAACTTACTAGCGGAAGGTACCCGTTGAAATTCAACGGGTGTGAAAAATATTGAACTTATTTTTATACTACCGATAGCAATTGAAATCTATCGATATATATCGCGCACAATGTATTTCTTATGGATTCTCTGGATTCTTCTGTTCCAATTGATACATTTTTGGGCCTATATTCGCCACCTATCCATATCAGGTTCGGCTTCAACATTGCTAGCAGTCGTCGTGGGAAAAGCGCACCAAAAACGCTGATTTTACAGTAATTTTATGGTTGTTTTTATTTAAATTTATAATTAAATCACTTGGAAAACAAACTTGGACTGCAAGAATAAGAGTTTTCATTTATTTTTCTTTCCAATTGTCTTTGTCGTGGCTTTGTACGACCATTCTTTCTAATTTACATATGCAAAAGAAAAAAGGTCTGCATGCCAGAAAAACGAACTTTACACGTATTTATTATGGAAAAGCTTTTACTCGTCTGGAGTAGAACAACTGGAGACCATTAGGTAAACAAATAGTAGCCATAAACCTTCCGAGTGACATAAAGAATCATATTACAATGTTTACGTCATACTGTGCAGTGGTTTGGTAGGTATAAGTGACCGCACAATCACACTTGCATTTTTATAGATAAGATTTACCATGACTGAATTGGTTAGAATTTTTGATTTAATCATCCACCGCAGGATAAAATTTATGAAAGTTTATCCCATGTAAAATTGCTAATAAACGTGATAGTTATTCAGTAAGAGTTAACAAACAGGTCATCCATCTCAAAATAACTCTTTAATAAGTAATCTTATTAAGTCTCCAATTCGTTCATTGCGCTTCTGTTGCCTAGGCTGTTCCATTCATTCATTGGTTGTTCAATCCTAAGATTGGTTGACTGCAGCCCTCCATCCTTTCCTGCCCAATGCTATTTTCCTTACCTCCTGGTATTTCTTCCCATGTAATTTCCTCCTTATTTGGTTCATAAACTCATTCCCGGGTCTTCCTCTGGTGACCTTTCCCTCTATTTTGCCTTCAATTATGTTCTTCATAAATCCATTGTCTCTCTTGGTTGCTAATGGAGCACATAATTCCATTCCATAAATTATGGAGGTATTTATAAAGCCGATAAATTTATCAAATGATTCTACGACATTTTTTTAAGGGTTGCCATGGCTTATGGGTCCCATAACTTTATGGAATACTTATGTGTCGTTCCTGCAACTGGGCATTGTTGAAGTGGAGATGTCTCGGAAATAAATGACATGGATGTTTGATCTAATCTTCTACCTTGGAATAAGATTTATGACAGTTTATCATAAGTATCCTTGCTCATTCACATAAATATTATTCATTATGAGTTAACAAACTGGTCATTCGCCTCAAAACAACTCTTTTATCAAATGCTTTTATTAAGTCTCTAAGTGATTCATTTCGCTTCCGCCATTTTAGCTATTAATTAATTATTTAAAAGATTAATTCATTAATTAATCATGGAGCTCATAATTGCATTTAATAATTTATGACGCCATTTATGAAACCAATAAACGTATCAAATGTTGCTGCGACCCTTATTGAATGGCTTATGGGTCCCATAACTCTATGGAATATTTATGTGTCGTTCCCACAACTGGGCATTGTTGAAGTGGTGATGTCTCGGAATCAAATGACGTTTTCCTCAAATCCAGGCTGTCACATTGTAGTGAAACCCTTATGATCTAGGACAGGGGTGGCGAACCTTTTAGCGATTGAGTGCCAAAGTTTATGAAATAAGAGTATACTCGCTCGACTCGCGGGCCAACCCATCGATAGAGATAGCGGTATCCCTTAGCACCAGGGGCGATCCCAGGAATTTATTTCGGGAGGGGAGACTACTATTAAATTATGGCAATTTTCAGTCATCCTAAAAAAATTTAAAACTGTTACATCATCATATCTATATAATAATGAGCATAATAATAACTATTATACTTTTCGGATCAGTGATCGAAGTGTTTAATGTTGTATTTGATAACTAATTCTAGTTGTTAAAATTGTTTTGTAAAACCCAAAATTTTCGGGAGGGGGGGGGATGCATCCCCTTTATCCCCCCCTGGGATCGCCCCTGCTTAGCGCCCTCCCAGCTCCGCGTGCCACTTTGGGCACGCGTGCCACAGGTTCGCCACCCCCGATCTAGGAGGTTGTCAAAATTTGGGCAGTGAGACATTGCCTTTCCTCTATGTTCAGAGGTGCAGCAGTACATGGTGGCGTGAGACTTGCATTTGGGGTGGCGTGAGGGTGGGTCCGTCTACTGCTTGTGGCTGGGAGGCGGGACTCAATTCTCTGTCTTTCCCCTCCCTCCACACGGTCTATCCTCCTCCTCTGTGTTTGTGCTCAGTCTGGCGGGGCGGGGCGGCGAAGCGCGGGGAGGGGGGGAGGTTAGCAGAAGGAGGAGGAGGAGAAACGGTGGTGTTGGGCCCGTGAAGGAGGGGAATGGGGGGGAAGGGGGGGGAAGAGAGAGTGGGCGGCTGTCACGTGGACAGTGATACCGGGAGGCCGGCAAATGATTGAGGGAGTGAGAGCTTTAAGGTGAGTCTTGCCCAAGGCGACGGCGTGTTAGGCCGCGCTGCTTCCGTCTCCGCACCGCCGTTGTTCGCGAAGGAGCCGCGCGCGCGGCGTGCCGGTCAATTTGTTTTTTTACAAGAACGCTAAAGACTTGCGCCGCTCACCCCTCTATTTATTATCTACCCTCCCTGCCCCCGCCTCTCATCCTACTCCCCCCACTCAACTAACAGCTTCTTTAACTCCTGTATACCATCGTCGCCCCCCCCCCTTATCCCCCCCTTTGAAGGCCTCATCCTTCGTACGAGTAACTTCGAAACGTTCTTCTCCTCCCCTCCAAGCGTCTACTCTACCCTTTCCCCTCTCACCTCCGAACCCTTCCCCTCTCTCCCCCGCCCAGCATCCTCAACGCATAACCAAATCCGTCTTTCGTTTGTCTTTTCGTTTGTCTTTTATTTTTTTAACGACGTCCGTCCTGTGCTGCGCGAGCGTGTTTTTTTTCAACTCCCCCGCTCCCCCGCGCACATCTCACGTCGCAGCGCCTTCAACCAGCGTGGGGAGAACGGATTTTTTTGTCTTCCCCTCTTTTCTCTCCGTCCCGGCCTTTTTTTTAGTGTCGCCGCCGCAGAGGAGAGACCCCTGCACCTAAGAAACACGTGTGCCGAAAGCGTGTGTGGGTGATAGGTGTTGAGAACAGGATCATCCAGTGCTTCCGTTATCTCAGCGGGCCTCTTAACTGGCATGGATATGAGATTGTTTTCCGCACTCCCTCCATAGACCTGCGTTGTTAGTGTTTCCTTCATGAAGATCGTGCTCCTAAGAAACTTTAGTGTCGAATGTTTTTGTGTGATTGGCAATGTAAGTGGGACTAGTATTTGAAAGGTCTCCGCGCACCGTTTTCAAACGTAGTGGAGTGAACGGTTGATTTTGTTTTGTTTCCCCTCTGAGCCTGCGATTTCGGTGCCATTTCAGAGGAAACCCTTCGACTGAGAAACGCGCGTGTCGAATGGGTGCGCCATTTTACAGTTTTTCTAGATATTTCCGTTACTCAACTCGAGTTCGCAAAAATCGGCAACATCTGACGGAGTCAACAGCAAAAGGCTTTGCATTAAACTGTGCTTCCAAGATTTGAACGTTACTCTCCTCCTCTCCGAATACATCAGCAACCTCTGACGGAGTCAAAAGGAAAAGGCTTGACATTTTACAGTGCTTCTGAGGTTTTTCTTTAACCCTTCGTGCGACTGAATCAGTTTACAACTGCTGACGGAGTCGATCGGGCACAGATGTGAGGTTACACAGTTCTTCGCTGGTTTTTCTTCAGCTCTTCACGTGTCCGAGTCAATGGAGGACTCGAATCGGCACCGCAGTGTTTGTTGACCGGCCTACTGCTGCCGATTCGTCAATGGTTCCTTGCACACTAATCCTTCATGCTGATCCCGGGTTCGTCTTTCCCGCCACAGCTCCCCAGGGGATTCCCCCGTCGCCTAAATAGCTCCAGCCGCCCGTCCGAAGGCGAGTTCCGCCGGTGGCTCGACGTCGATCGGGCTGCTCCGCACCGCTTCCAGTGAATCCGCGATCGCTTCCGATGCGAGCGTGACTCAGCCCAACGAGTACGGAGGAGTCGGGAGTCGGATCTTTGCCCGCCGCCCATCGCACTCTTCGCGCCATCGGATTCGTATTCGCCGGGGAAACGACGATCGGCCGTGTTTCCAAGTGGGGAAACGCTCCCTCGGTCTCTCTCTGTCTCTCAGTCCTTCCGAGGCCGCACCCGATTGGTCCATTTCCGTTGACACGCCCATATCTTCGTCCCTCTCCCCTCTCGAAATCCGGCGTGAAGGGGTTACCCACGAGGAAGGATAGAAATCCCCTTCCCGAGTTGTTTTCGTCAAGTTCTGCATCGAACGAATTGTGTGCCTGTGACCTACGATATTATTTTTAAGTGGTGCATATTGTTATTGTGTTGTTTGTGCGCGGTGTGTTTGTGGTGTTGTTGCGTCACGTCGAACCGATAGGATTTTTGTGCGTGTGAACACATCAACTGCCTCTCATTTTGGATACCCTGTCCGACGGAATTTTCAAGGTAAGAAAGATATGTAACGGGTCTGAGGGAGAACGGATCAACCAAAAAAAACTGTCGCGCTTGGCATTCTTCCCTTTCGAAATTCCTTATCAAGAATTGCTCGGCGATAGGTGAGGAAGGGTGAGAAACTGGTTCAAAGCTGGCTTCGGCCGCTCTCCTTCCCCGCCTTCCTCCCCCCCTCCTTCCTACGCATACGTCATGTTAACGTATTTCATTTGTTTTGTTGGACTGCGTTCATGGCGACACAGCTTTGGATGTCGGTTGCTCGAATGTGATAAGCATCGTGTGCTATTTACTGTTGCTCGTTGTATCATAAACTTCGAATTGACGAGTTTCTTGAGATATTTATTACTTTATGAGCAAAAGCTAAATAAATAAAGATTATTTGCTATTAATTGTACCCATTAGAATGCATTTGCATTTCAATACGAACGCAGCTCCATGTTTATGTTCAATTGGCAATGTGCTAACGTGGGCGTTGTACATCTCGCGTTTAGTTTCGTGATAGAGGCCTGCGTGTGGCTACCGTTTATTTTTTTAGTTTATTTTGGCTTAGAAGCCATTTGACCTGTAGCTAACTGGCTTACCCCAGTAAGAAGGCGAGAGACCCTCATTTTGAGTATTATCAGGGGACATTGCGAAACTTTTCGCTTGAATTATTTATACTTTTCCCATTTTTTAAAAGAATTCCGTGTTATGGAAAGTATCATATTTCGCCAAGGCTTGAAGAATGAAGTCATTTGATCCTCTGTGATTGAATCATAAAATTGAAGCCATTGGAATGACGTCTACGAAATGGTTGTGATTTCATTTTAATGGTATTTTTTTCTGTGTTCTTATGTTCAATCGGTAGGGGTGTTCGTGGACCAACCGATTGTTTAGTGATCATGTTAGTGGCGGTAAATAACTAAGCTTAACGTCTCCCTGGATATGAAAACTTTTATAATGACAATAATGAAAACCTTTTAATGAAATGGGATTTCATATTAGCGTAATTTTATGCTTAACAGAGTTGTAAACCAATTATCAATTTTGTGTAAATCAAGGTAAAAAGCGTATGTTACAAATTAGCATTTATGATCTCATGTAAGCTTCATTTTAATTCTAAGAGAAATTCTTCGTCCGCCAGAAGAAAAAGTAGCAAAACTATCTAAAATTTTGACTTCCCGAAAAACGGATGTGACATTGCTAAGGAGCATTTTGTTTATATTCGTTTAAATTTGAAGACCGAGCTACGATGAAAACTGCAATATGACGTCACAAGATAAAGATAACGTGGCCGCATGCTTTTTATTTCAGTTCAGCGTCAAATTATGTCCCTCTGAAGTGTTTTACAGCTAACTTTTATGGCCCGGTTTTGTAGTGTCTCGTTAACGTTAGCCGCCGGATGATGAAGAGTTTTTGTTTACCTAGAGTGAACCGAGAGTTAGGGTTGTATATATTTCATGAGAATTTGTGTTAGTTGACACGGGAGTTAACGCAGAACGTATTAACTCTGGCTTTCATTCTAAGAAAATAAATAAGCACATGTTATGCAAGCGGGCTTTTATTTTTAAGTATCACCTTTGAATAATATCACTTTTAATTTTTAGACGTGGAATTTGCGAAAATATAGAAGATTTTGCGCAAACCATTTGCTATTTGTTGTGCAAAACTGTTTGGTTTGTCGTAAATAAGTCTGATCACTGTGGCACCTATTGTATTTACTGGCATTTTATTAAGAAACGTTGCTAAGCTTTTTTTGATGAAAGTTTCGATGATTTATATGGTAAGAATAATGTAATATTTTACCAGTGAGTTATATAACCGCACATGCTTTAATTCTTTACTCGGGCTCATCTTTATCCCCCATGAAAATGCCATTAGGCCTGCCAGAAATATGAAGGTTTTTGGCCTTATCCAGATCACTAGGGAATCCTTGGGATCGTAAATGTTTATAATGATTGATTATGTTGCACTGGACTCTTATTACTGGTGATAGGCTAATTTGTTATCCTCCTCCATGACGAATATCTTATCGCTCCAACCGATGCTATCAATGAATGGCTGGTGAATTACAATCCTCAAATTAAGTGGCTACGCTGCCTTCGGGATGCCATAATATTTAATGGCGAATGAAAAAACCGGTTTCCTTTCGCAATTGCGGTGATTTTATTTGTTTCGCATATATCCTTTCCCTCCCAACGTATTTATTCTCCAGTAATTAACACTGATACATTAACACGCGGAATAGTGTATCAGTTTCTGAGAACTTTGTCCACAAATAGAACCAGTGCAGGCAATATGTCGGTTATTTAATGGAACAAACGGTTTTATTATGGACGCTAAGTTTTCTGTTAATCTTGATGAATATATTGTTGTTTATTAAGTAAATTGTTTACGAAAGTTTTCTGGGTTATTCTTTAAATTTATTTTGGCCGATTTTTATTTCGACGACTTTAATTAATGGAAGAATGAGTCTCAAGCTTAGAGAATGGTTTCTGCTGCCAGATTCGAGAATGTGGTTTACGTATTTACAGGATGCTTAAGTATAGAGCAAAGAATCGATCTGTTCAAAGATCTTCATATCCGCCTCAAGTATATCAACGGTCGGAGAGTCTACGTTCATTTCAATAGTTTCGAGATATATCCCTTACCCTTAGCTTATATTAATGAAAAAGGGGATCAACGGAAACTAAAAAAAACAGCCAAGAGGTCTTCTTCAGGTCCGCTAAAGTCAGCGGACTGGAACGCTGGCGAAATATTGTCAATCAAAATGGATGGACGCGGAAGAACACCCGGAAAACCATTTACTTCATCCCAGAGTCTCCGCGGAAGCCTTCGCGGAAACTTATCAGCTATTATTTATGATTTTATAGCATTACGGTGTTTATTTCAATCGATTAACATTTTATCATACCTACTCTAGCCACTAATGCTCATCACGATGAGTAAAAATAATGGAAATTTTTCAAATAACTTCTTGACTTTGCTGTTCGTGTTAGCTTAGCAGTTACTTTCAACTATTTTATGTCATTTGTTGCCTCAAATAGATGACAAAAAATTCCTCAAGTGAGTGGTTTAATGGGTAAATATCTCCCTAGTTCAGTGTAGTAATTCTATTGCGAATGATTCAGTGTTTTCATTGGATTTTGAACCAGTAAATTGTAAGGCATGACTCATGCTAGCATTTAGAAAAATCTTCCTGGACAGTTGCACCATTGAAATGTTGTTCTAAGAAAATAAAACAACCGTGAAATTTTAAAAGTGTGTTCATGAAGATGACCTTTGATTTTAAATATTTGGTATGCATTTTTCAGCATTTATGTCACTGTTTTCATGAACATCAGCTGACTTACGCAATGTTCAAATTGCTTCAGCTCTCAACCCCATTTTTCTCTTACCCGGGGTCTTCGTGCCGCTGTCATTTCACTTAATTTTTCCTTATTTTCTTGAAATATTACTTCCAATGCCATCCACCGTTCATCTCAGCTGTTCCTATCTCGAAGAGTGCTATTCTGGGACAGTAAATTCGAATCGTACCTTTCAGGTTATATATTGTTCCTCGAGGCACTTGCTACAATTACTCTCTAATCCTATTACTCACTAGAATTTATCTGTTCATTTTTTCGTAACAGTTTTGTGTAGCGCCATAGGTAACGAAGAATTCAGTGGGATAAAATAATTGTTCTGCCTTGAAAAATCTGCTGGGCATTGTTAAACACTTAGAATTTTATGGTTCACTGTATTTGTCTTCCAACTAGTAAGTTCCTAATGCATTGAACCCTCCTTTCCTTCATTTGATTGCGCGGCAGATACGGTATTTGCAGCTGACACGCACCATTCACGTTAAATCTCGTAGGTAACAAATAATGAAAATTAACTTCACCTTAACACTGAAAAAAGAAGTAGGCAAAAAGTATGCGTTGGACTGTAAGAAATTTTATTCTCTCAAAGGTAAATCTAATATCAGTATTTCAGTTTCAGTAGTAGTGCCATGAAATTCAGTGCGGACTAAACTGGTGCGTCGAATTGCCTTTTGGATGAGAATTCTTTTAATTTCGTCATTGTAAGTGAAGAACCTTTTGTTTTTATACTCAACTTAAACTTTTTAACTTAAAATTTTATTTTAACTTATCCTCCCAAATATTCCCTAAATATACAACTGATCATATCCATACTGAACATAATAT
Source organism: Ceriagrion tenellum (assembly GCA_963169105.1). Taxonomy (NCBI): domain Eukaryota; kingdom Metazoa; phylum Arthropoda; class Insecta; order Odonata; family Coenagrionidae; genus Ceriagrion; species Ceriagrion tenellum. The sequence goes on from OY720634.1 coordinate 53,478,230, forward strand.
GACTGCGTTCAGAAATAATGTTTTAAAAGAGGTAGGACCATTTTTAAGGTATAGGATAAAATGTAACCCCTTTATAGGTTCTTTGATTAGTATAATACCTTGATTAATGCCTCCAGAACAGTGTTTTGAGAGCTTTTATTGGATATATTATTCATGGGCTTCAGTTGACAGCTTTTCGGGGAAATACGTGTGACAGTAATTCATTTTTGATGCTCATAACCACATTCATATGAAATTGAAAGAAATGATCATTTCATGAACTAATGCATTACATTCGGTAATTGTGCACACTCTTATGATCAAAATCGAGAATATAATTTAGACATAATTCCACAGTAAGGATGATTACTATTATGACCAGTTGGCCACCCTCAATGTATCCTTGAAAACCGGGAAAAACTCTTGAGCCAACAAACTTATGGGAGAATTTATGATATCTCATGGTACCTTAGATTTTTTTCTTGCATTTTTCTCATTATTAATATGGTATAGAACAACAGCAAAGTTTTTTTGTAGTATCACTAACTTGTTTGTAAGTAACTTTTAAGGCATCAGACTCCTTGTAATTGAACTGTTAATTTATTAGATTCGTGATAATTTTAATTTGAATCGATCGATTTCTTATCACGTCTCAATGACATTTACGTCTCTTCCATCACTTCCGAAACATTTCGGCCGTTTTTTGGATAAGCACACCATTAAACTTTCAATCGCTTTATTACAACTGCTTGAAGATTTTATGAGGAAAGGGAATTATGGGAATCAAGGCCTTTTCTCTCGTTTGAAAACTTATTAATCGTATTTAATCGTATCGAAAAATGATAATGAAGAATTTCTATGAAGGGCGCACCATGTACAAATTGAAATGAAATTATAAAAAATTAAGTTAGAAATTTTTTAGACATCCCAAGAAAAGTCCTCATGGCTTAATGAAATAATCATGGCTTCATCTTAGCAAAACCTGCAAAACTCCTCACAGGTACCGGGAGTACCATTTAAGATACGTTCAAAAAATCCACGCGCAAATCAAATGTTGTGGGAAGCTCATAATTTGAACTATGGTAGTTCTTTTGCAACATTTTATATAGTACTGAAGTAACTATAGTTAAAAATACAATGCGCCTATAATTAAAATCTGCGAAAAAGTGTGATTATTTTTCTTCTCAGTATAATCTATGATGCTAATTTTCCAATATTTAAAATCGTTTTCGCCATGCAAATCTTCAAATGAGTGTTACAAGGCATAAACTATTGTTTTTAAACACAAAAAGCAAATAATATTTCGCCATTGTAAGCTTTTTTTCTCTGTTATTTTGTTTGCGAGAGATTTTTCCATCGTGGAAGAGATTTGACTCCCATCCAAGCTGCCGGAAATGTAATGCGCCGATAAATTCCTCGATCCTATAAATTCCTGCATAACTTCCGTTCGCCGACCTCGCGCATGCGTAGCAATTTGGGTTAGTGCAGTGATTGTTGTTAAATATCACTCTTAGTAACCGACTCATTTATTAACTTATTCATTCAACATGAACAAACTTATGACGCCATTTTCATTCGCGTTTAGACGAAAGTCGAAACCACAGTGTCATCCGACAAAGTCACATATTATTTCGCTATCCAAAGATAATAAAAAAAGAATATATAATTCAATTGTTAGGAGCATTTTTTCATTGGAAATGAGATATGGCAGATGAAGGGGAAAACAAAAAAATGCTAAATGATACGGAGATGGATTACTGAAGACGATCTTCGGGTATATCCAGACGGGAAAGAATCACGAAAAGAGGAGAAGAAATATAATGGGAGTCACCCACCCAATAGTCAATAGCATTAAAAAAAGCTTGTGTGGTATGGCCACATACAACGTACGACGAAGGAGAGATTACTTAACCAAATTTTTATGTGGAATCTACAAGGTAGAAAAACAGAGGAAGGCCCAGAATTAGCTGGAGAGAAGGCATAGAAACGGCAATAAGAGAAAAGCAGTTGCCAGAAGGCCTGTAGATGAATAGAAAGCAATGGTGGTTGGGCATCGTATAGCGTCGTAGCATGTTAAAAAACTGAATGTGTTTATATGATACGATCTCCATGTGCCACTAATGGACCAGAAGGTTTAATGCTGGACGGTGATGGGAAGGAAACGCCTCTCTCGAGGAATTACTCTAAATTTTTCAGTCAGCTTCCAGGAACCAAAGACATTCGTTGCCTCCTTGTAATAACATCAATTAGGTTACCAACTCTTTCTTATTTTAAAAGTTATGGATGTGATTTTTCCTGCAATGATTTGACAAATCAATTTTCTAAAAGTTTTATTCTGACAAATATTTTGATACATATGAAATTAAGTGTTATCATACATCATTTGTTCTTGAGTAATTAAATTTCGACCATTATTCAAGAGCCATCTTGAAAATAAGATACCGTTAGCAATGATGATAGCAGAACAAGAACAACACATATTTAATGCACCACTGTAAAAAGTTTCCAATCTCCTCAATTGATGGTAGTCGAGAAATTCGGTGTTTTCATTATGATTGTAAAATGCTTGTGAAAAAAGTTTCGTTTGCCATATATCGGTATCCAAGGAGTTGCGAGCCTATGTCGATAGCGAGTGCTTAAAATCACCTCCTTACCTGCTCCAGGAGTTTTGTACTTTACTCCTGAAACACACTTAATACTTCGATTTCCACGTGTCGCAAATGAACCTGAAGGTTTAATGCAGTACGGTGAAGGGTAGGAAACGCCTCTCTCAGCGAACCTGAAGAAGCCAGCTGGAACGCTGGCGAAATATTGCCCATAAAAAATGGATAAACGCGGAAGGAGACCCGAAAAACCATTCTCTTCGTTACTCAAACTTATTCATTCGGCTTCATCTACATCTAAAAAATACCGTTCAAGGCACCACTAGGTTGTGTGGCACAGGGTGATTCCACACCAGGCATGCAGCACTCATCCCTGTTCAAATCATAACCGTGCACGTTCCCCCGGATGCCAGGCAACGCAAATGCAAAGGCAGATGTAAAAGCAGTCAGGACAACGGTACACAGACCAGAAACCAGGAGAGTGATACTTAGAAGAACATGCTACCATGCAGTACACTACTTAAGATACATCTACTGGTTAGTATTATTAATGCGACAGATAAATAGCACTACAAGGTACTATAACATGCAAGAGTATATCATGACGGAGATCGCATACGAGGTTGGTGTGTAATAATCACTTTAAGATATTTAGCACTACCGAAAAAATCTATTTTATCTAGTCAGTATCCTATAACTGATCTATCGTAATTATTATGGTCCCTTTGTACGTGGAAAAAATATCATTTTAAATCCATCTCTTCTTCAGTCTATTTCCTTAATTTTATTCCTGTGATCGTTTCTATCATAATAGTTTGGCTCTAGCAAAATATGTGGAACGTCCGGCAAAAAATAGTCTACATCAAAATTTCTTCAATGATTTTGCCTATATTTTTCCCTTCGATGGATAGTGGTTCCCACCCTAATTCCCTCAACAATTTAGTAACACTACTATGTTTATCATTACAATTCTTAACGAATCTAGCTGCCCTCAGCTGTATTCCATCTATATCTGAAACAAGTCCCACTTTGCAAGGGTAGGTACCATATACCAGCGGCTTACTCCAAGTGAGATCTCACGAGAGAAAAAATTCCAGGAACTCCCAGGAACCACGGCGCTATTTTCCGCCGAGATTAGCCGAAAACGAAATTTACGCGGTTGGTCAACCTGCGTGCGTCCACTGCGGTGGCCTTCTCTCTTTTCTTCTCCCTACGTCGCGGCGCGCGGGCGGGGGGGGGGGGAGGGCGCGTATTGGCCGCGGCACCAATGGGGGGATGACTGCACGTCGCGGACGGTGGCGCGCATATCAATGCACGGAGGACGTAGGGAGGAAACCTCCATAGAAGAGGTTCGTGGTAGGAGGTGGGGAGAGCGACGGGGAGGACACCATCGCGGGGCTGCGTCGTCCTCGAGGTCAAATCGAAAAGGGGCGGACGGTGGCGCTGAGGAATGGGGGTGGAGTGGGGGGGAGGATCGGAAGGCATTGGTGACACAAGGGGTCTGGCGAGTGTGGTCTGGAGTTTCCCTTCTTGCTTCTCCCGTATCTCTCGCTTTGCCGCGCCTCCTCCCCCCCCACCCGTCCACCTCCTCCTCCTCCTCACTCATTCTTTCTTCCCTCTCTCATAAAGGAGAGGCGTGCATGCGCTAACGAGGGCCGCAGAGGGTCCGCGGTGAATTAAAATCGGCGCAAATGGAGGTCACCGAGACATTGGCCAATGCCTGTGGGGTACGTCTTAATGATCCGCTCAAGGTCACAATGCTAATTGGTTTAGGTGCTTCAGCGAAGTATTTTCAAGTCGTAATCGATAGCATATTCGAAGTACGTAAGACTTGAGGCTTTCCCCGCATAAGATTAAGTAAGAAGTTAAGTTGCTCTATTCGAGAAGTCCACGGTGCCGACGTTTCGATGGCCTAGTCGTCCATCGTCTTCAGGGTAGAATTTTTCCCTGAAGACGATGGACGACTCGGCCATCGAAACGTCGGCATTTATGGAGTCTCTCACCCGGCGGACTTCCCGAATAGAGCTACTTGAGATACTAGAGATATTCGAATTTTATTTCATAAGTTATCCATTTGAAGATAAAATGAAGGGTAGGCAGCGTTGCTGATGAGACGGGAAATTAGTTTAATCTCTGAACTCATTACTAATGGACCAAATGAACAAAATTTAGGGTTTAATATGAGTAAAATGCCTAACTTCCATCACTATATACGTCCGAAGGTAATATTTTTACAATTTTATCAAAGTATTTGTGTGAGTAATCAATAATTATTTTTTTAATAACCGGCAACGTGTAAGAACTGAAACCCATTTACATTTCAGTTAGTGAGAACTTCTTCATATTTCTGATTATGTCTCTCTGGAGCGCGCAGCCGTTTAAGTGTTTACTCCAGAGAGATCAGCTCCTTTTTTTAGTAAACACTCAAGAAGCGTTGCCATAAGTGGCCGATTTTTTTAGTATTAGAAAGATGAGACTGTTTATTCGAAATTAGGGATTTAAAAAAATTTTATTGTTGTAATTTCCAGTTGATACTGCCTGAAAACTAACTGAACGGTAAATTGTTATCTATGGTATTGTCTTATCTAACATATAAGCAGGCTATAGTGAGTCATTATTATTATGCAAATATAGTCATCTGTAGCATCCAATATACCATCCGGTTTCGTCAACGCACCTGATTTTGTATATTATATATACACATGTGGAATAATATTTGTACCTTAGATGTCATTACGTGACGAAACCCGGGTCGTAAATAATAAAAATATTAGTGGACATTTACTTGGATGTTTTGATTTCCGATATGTAGAGGTTCCACAAAGTGAAGCCTGAATTTATTAGTTATTGATAGTATTCTAATTATAATAGATGAGCAAGCGTATTTAATGCACTTAACGAAAGTAAATTACCCGTCTTTAAGAGAATTTCACGGTATAATGCGGTAAAATATGTTTCGTTGCTCTTTCTAGCGGAGTTCGTATGTCGCAACGATAGTATCGACTTTGTTTAGCTGCTGCAATAACAGATTTTCTGTTTGAGTATACTCTAACCCCATTTGACGACTGTATTTGAGTATCTACATTGGATTCATCATAAGTATCATGGTTTTTCTGTCCTATACACTAGTTACGCAACATAAACTTTTGGCCGTTCATTTTCAACTTTTTAATTTCTATACATTATTTCAGATGTATTTTTCCGGGATATTTGATGTTGACTAAATTGAACGAATAGTTAATTAAACGTTTTTATACTCTTCTTGAGAAGTTTCTTATGCGTGTGGGCTGATTTCTCTCTGGAATACCTATGATATTCAGTGAGCGTTCTATCAGAACAAGCTAAAAATGTCGCACACATTATGATTGGTAAAAAAGAAACTTTTTAAATTCCATTGAGTTCCGACCGATTTCAACATCTTGGATAATCGGTTTTATGGAATTCTATAGTTGTGTACGCCCTCTCCTTTATTCTTTGGATCGTATTTTCGAAGCGTGTCTCCAATAAATCGCATTACTTTGAAATAATGACAATTCATCGGGATAATACCCCTACAGTTTTTATCTTTACCAGTAATTGCGAGAAAAAAGTTGGTTTAATGTTGTTATGGAATCGTCAAGAAATCTGACGCTCTAGGCCTTGTTTGAACATTCCTTACGTGAATTTTTCGTAAGAAACATTGTCATACACTAATTTCTGAGACAATCCTTGTTCAAGGAATAAGTCGCCATGTAATACAAAGTAAGAAATCCGTCACGGATGAGTAAAAATAAATTTCTTCCGTGATGGATGACTCTCACCATTTAAGGCCTAAAGCGTTTCCTCTGTGAAAATCCCAAACCTAACCTCTCACCATTAATTTCTTATAATAATTTTTCCTTAACGTTTCTTTGGTGCTTATTGCCCTCAGCGTAAAAGTTGCACTCGGTTTTATATTCTCTTGAAAAAAAAATGAGCCTTTCCCTTATTGCGACATTTTTCAGCAAATTGTGAACAATTATCGGAAATATTTGGGGAGTGGTAGGTGGTCCCTTTGCCTCAATTAGACTAATCGCCTGGGTGGGTGTTTCTTGTTTTGGCCTCCGTGGTTTGCATTCCGCTAATTCCAACCGTCTTTAGAGCGAGTTATTTTTTTATTTTTCTGCCTTGAGGGGGATATACGCTAGCCAGTGATTCCAATTCAGTGTTTGCTGAAATCTCCGGGTGTTATTTCGCTCAAGAAACAATGATAAATTTCAAACTTTATACTCAACATGGGAAGGTAATTTTTTGCAATCGCCTTACGCTCTAAGATAAACGTCCCTGTATCACTTTAATCACTGTAGTAAAAGTAGCAGTATATGTGTATTTAGTTTAAATTGATTCATGCGTCTGTGGTTTCATATTGTGCCGTGTAACCCAAGGCATCATGGGAATAGTTCAACACAATTTCCAAAGGCTGAGACCGAACCCGCCGACTTCGGATTTCTCTAAATATTTTCTTCGATGTTGAAAATGTATAATGAAACGCTTGAATTTGATTTATGTCTCTATCAAATTTTACAAATATTAATTCTTTTGAACCCACTTATTCAAATAACAATACCCCTTTCAGTAAGATCGCGTTTATGAAGGAATCTGGTCATATGGGGGGAAATTTATCCGTAGGAGAAATTAATTGGTAGGATAAATTATCACGTGAAATGAAGTTGATTCTGTTTCAGCTATGGTTCGAATTATTTCTTATCTTGGATTTTGTGCATAGGAAAATCCGATTACCAATACTATTGTGGTCTCTCCTCATATTTTGATCGAAACCTTAAATACGCTCATTACTATGAAAATGCTTCAAACTATAAAAACTTTGAATAACCTCTCGTAGAAATAATGTCCTAACTTAGCTGTGGGTAGAAGACGTTTAAATGGCACAAGTAATCTCCCAAGCGGAACATGGTGTTGGCGGGCACCGCATGTTATTTTCTTCAAGATTTGAATTGTAATGCGTTGGTTGTTTTAGTAATTATTACAAAACTAATGTAGCCTTTAAGCAATTGGTGAAGCCCCGTGATCCTTGCTTCTTCACGGTTTTCTGGGCTCTCGACGAGGAGCAAAATTTTCTCCTTTGAGATTGATTTCAGGCCTCAAAAGATATTGAAAAAAATCTTCATCGAACGTCAATGTGTATCTCTACCCATTTCCTGACGATCACTCGACCAGCCCTTTCAAAACAGATGTTCACATTCGACTAAATCCAATAAATCTTCGAGAATATAACCTTGCTGATCACTTTAATGGTAGGTCAACTGTCAGAACGAAAATAAATGTCATATTTATTTTAATTTATGCATTAATCATCGGAAAATCGCGGATAATTTGGTTAATTGTCAATGAAATGTGACACCTGCCTCATTTTTCGTATGGATCTGGAGAACCCATCTTTTTTCCCTCATAGTTTGGCCTCACCACTGATGGAAAACCCTTTAATATTTTCTCTTATTTTTCTATCTCATTCACGTCGTGAACTGTTTATCGTTTTGCTTCTCAAGGGAAAAATTCCTCTTAAATTTTGGGTTCTTTGCTTCTATCATCGTTTAAATTCAAATGTTTGCCCAACAAAAAGGATCAATCTCCGTTATCACTTGTTTCTTATCAACTATTGCGTCGGGTGAAATCATTCGGGTTACCTTGGAAAATAGTAAAGTCGTGTGCGTCCACAAAATTCCCGCTTCCCTCTGCATTTGCAGTACAATGAGTATTTTGAACTCAACATTCACGTGCATTCGAGAAGACTCATGGACTCAATTCTTCGACAATGTGGTAGGAAGACTATGCCATGGTAAAGGATGTATGTGTATTATTCATGACCATTCATCCCTCGTGCATCTTTATTATCGTAGTTAATCTCACATCCTTGGTGATTAAATCCGGTTGCATTTGGAATAAACAAGTTTAATCAGAAATATATCTCAATCACTGGCAATTGCGTAAATTTGTCGTTGTCCTACTCGGCTACTTGCTTCTTGGATCTCAGTGCAATAATTTCTCGAATTTTACCAATAAAAGTTTTACCCATGAATCAATTGTATGAAGATTTATTCTCAATTTTGTTAAAAAATCATGTGGATGAACTTCAGGGACGAAGAAGCCTTCATAAACAAACTTAGGTTAATTTTCCTATGCGTTTATAAAAGTACCATTTTCTATAAATCATATTGACTGAAGGAAGGAAATTTGTTTTTGATTCATGCGTCTGCTATGATTCTGACATAAAAGCATTAAATTATTTATCTCGGTGTAAATATTCCACCTTTATTTTGTACTTTGCCCCTCCTTTCGTAACAATCTAGAGGATTTTTACTGAATTCCTACCCTAACCGTTAGATAACAATTTAAAAATAAAATAAATTTGGTCAGTATCACATTAAGGATATCTATTGAAGGATTTAAAGGGATTTAGATAAAATGAGAATGGATACTAATCTTTATGATTGATTTACATCTGAAAGTGGATTTTCACTGTTTTTCTTCCATTGGGGAAATGTGACTCTCCCAGCCATGAACTTGGGCTATTAAACCACTCGTTCCAATAAATATTTATTAGAATTGCGTTTTTCTTCATTTTTAAACATATGTTTCATTATTTCGATTTTGTTTTATGCGCAAAAACTCTAAACAGTAATGCAGCTATCAATTCATTGATTAAAAAAGATGTTTTTTAGATCCGTCCTGATTCGATTCAGCAAGGATGATCACCCCTTAATATAGCAGGTTCTCTTGTCGGTCTTGGCTTTCATTTCAAAACATTTGGATTTTAGTCCTATCTTATTTGAACTAATGGACCAAAATTTGGCTCAATTAACATCTACATCAACATAATACCCTGCGACCCGCTGCATGGGCGAGTGGTATGGGGTGTTAGGTCACCAGCCGTGTAAAGATGTAAGTTTTTGGGAGATGAAATGGTGACGTGTATTATTGAAGTGTAATTAGTTGAGCTCAGTTTTTATTGTGGTCGCTTATTGTGCGCAGAAAGAACGAGTTTTTGTACCCATCTGTTCGGGAATGTTATTCTCCTATTTTAACGCTTCTGTCAGACCTAGAGATGTAGTGAAGCGTCATGATAATATTCTCCATGTCGCTATGAAACACTTCTGTTCTGAATTTCTCAAGCAAGCTAAGCCTAGAATGCAGCCTCCGAGTCTCTAGGGTCTCCCGCCTTAATCCCTCTAAAAGTTGTTAGACACTATATGTACGCTCGGAGGAGTTTTTAACGAAGCCTTCCTTTGTATTATATTCATTTTTTGGTTAAATCTTTATGGCCAGGGTTCCAAATGTTCGCGGCGTATTCGAGGTGTGGCCTAACCAGAGCGAAGAGCGATTTAAGGGAGATATTTGCTGCGTCAGTGATTTTTTTTAAATTCGAGTACCATTCCCTTTGTTGGTCGCGCAAGCCAAGCATGTCGATATGTAAGTACTTTGGTAGTAAACAGTTTTTTTTGGCTTGTTTGAACGAATCGAGAATTCTATCCATATTACCATTTTGAATTTTTACTGTCGACGAGTCGACGTTTAAATCAAGGAGGAGACAAATCGCAATTTCATGATAACGATTTGGGTCATGTTTTCTCTCAGCTTTAATTTACTTCCATAAGAATTTTAATGTTACCTTTCACAAAGGTGAAACTATGTTGTCAGTGAATGATATTTTCTTTTCCTGCCAGTTCAGTTTGTACCTTTTAATAGTGTAGGTAATCCAATGCTATTCATCAACCAGGTATTTAATACTTTCTAATTTGTAATTGTTTTAGTCATAATTTAACTGATGTGTGGTATAGTAAATAGGTTTAGTAGTCATTTTATTATGGCAGTCTACGATTGACGTTAAGGAATTGGCAGGATCATTCAACTTTCAATTCATTTTATGCGTCAGACGTTAATGCCGGCCAATGATTACACTATTGCTGTCATAAAGCGTGAATGAGCATCAATCGGTTGCATTTTACGCTGTAGAATAACACATTTCAGATCGCGACATTTACGACCCTTTGCGAAAGAAAGGGGTATGGGTGGGATTATTTATTTGGTATTTATAGCATTGACATTTACGAGACCCAAATAACTCATGGAAACTTCATCTATGTTATAGAGGCCAACGTATGAAAGAATTTCATTGCATATATTGGCCCTAAAGTGAAGCAAATGGGCATCAGATAAACTCGAATTTATCACCTGCGCCTTTTCTGCGCTGAAATTGTTCAGAATGGACCATATTAATGTGCTAGTTGAGTCTATGACTGTTGATGTACTCGCTATGAGGGAATGCGCGTATCATTTTCAATCTGATTTAAATTTCAATGCGTTGCTTGCAGCTGCATCTGTTTGTGCAGTCATGCATGAAATAATGTATTGTCAGAGCTAGTGCTAACAGTTTTACAGCGTGCATCTAAATTAGCGAACTATTGAGCATTTTCTCCTCGGCATGATCGCGAAGGAAGCGTATTATATGTCAAACGGAGTTGGGTATTCACACGCATGATGCGTGCCTTACAAAATAGACGATTTGATCATAAATGTGATCTGTATGTAAATGTGGTAGCAGCTGTAACAGTTAGGAGGAACTTTAATGCTTACGTGGAGTGCGTGCATTATGGCATGAAGTAGACGGAAGAGATCTTTCGCCATCTGGATCTGCATGCTGAGTACCCTGCCAGCCGACTCAGGAGCATGTTTCAGGTGGTCTCAGGGCCTCAGCCATGTTTAGCGGAGGGGATTGAGTAATGGAATCAGGAGTGGGAAAACACAGGAGAATTACATGTCGACGAAGTGTCTCTCTTTTTTGTTGTAGTCACCACTGGTTTGTGAGAAAAAGGATTCATATAAACTACTAGCGGAATGTACCCGGGTATCAATGGGTGTAAAAAACATCGTACTTATTTTATACTATCGATAGCAATCGAAACATATCGATATATACCACGCACAATGTAATCTTTATGGATTCTATGGATTCTTCTATTTCAACTAATACGTCCTGGGCCTACATTAACCATATTTCCAAATGAGGTTCGGCTTCAATTATGCTATCGGTCGTCAAGGGAACAGCGTGCCGAAAAAGGCTGAATTTTCAGCAATTTTATGATTTTTTTTTTCAAAATGCAAAGTAAATCAGCTGGCAATCAAAAATCGATTGCAAAAATAAAAATGTTTATTCATATTTCTTCCCAATGGTCTTTGTTGCGACTTTGTACAATCATTATTTCTAATTTTAATATACAAAAGAAAAAAAGGTCTTCATTCCAGAAAAACGAAATTTACATGTATTTCTCATGGTAACACTTTTACTCGTCTGGAGTCAAGCCGGAGACCATTAGGTATACAAAAAGTAGCCATAAACCTTTCGAGTAACATCATGAATCATGTTACAAAGTTTGACGTCATTCCGTGTAGTGCTTTGGTATTTTTATATATTAGGAGATTATTTTGGAAATGTGTGTCTAGTTTTGTCCCCTCTATCAGTTAAATCTAGTTCGAAGTACTGGATAGAATAATATCGTAGAATCTTCAATGAACTGATATGAATCGTCAAGTAATTAAGTTGTTCTATCAAGTAAATGATAGGTTCATAGAGATTTCTGCAAATGATTTCCTTAACCTTTGGGAAGTTGTGTTAACTTCGCTATCGAATATGAAATCGCTTCTAAACCCTTACTTAGGTATTCATAATTTTATGAGACCCGGTTAATGGCAGGTAGGTCAATGGATTTTCATCCGCCGTTTCCTTTAAATTGGTATTCGCAAAGGCCATTTTGTCGCTGGCTGGTGTTAATCCCGGAAGTTTTATATTTGAATCCATATTAAAAACAATCCTTGTACTTTTCCTCAACTTTTTATGAACGTACTACGCTTTTCACAGCTTGCTGCATCTTCAGGTACAGTCATTTATTACCTGAAGATGCAGCAAACTGCGAAACGCGTAGTACGTTGGTAAATAGTTGTGGAAAAGTACAAGAGTTGTTTTTAATTTGGATTCAAAATATAAATACTTCCACTAAGTGACGCCTGAAGGTGTAAAGTTTATCCGGAAGTTTTAGCCCGGAAAACCTATGGCTTGTTTTTTTAGCGCGTTATGTTTGAACTCGTGTCGCATACGAATGGGCAAATCTCCTCTCGAATTCTCACTCAGACTAGGACCGATTACGTCCTCTAAAATCAACTCGAAATCTATGGATGTGACCGTTCATGTCTAACGTCCTATGTTGACTATAAATTGCAAACATGAATTCATTTAATCAGAGGAAGGGTTGTTTTCCTGGAGGGCATTCATGAATTCGTGCAGAAATCAAAGCCATGCTCCTCTTTCAGCGTTAAAATTTCGACGGCACATGTATCCCTACGTCATGCTGCGAAAGAAAATGCCCAGTATGATTCTGCCTTTAGTCATAGTGGTATGCCGAACGTGTTGCATTGCTGGGTCACCTTTCTCAATAACTTGCGGGTTTTTTTAATTTGTACTTTTCTTCATTTCTCACCGGTGGATTGAGATATATTTACTCCCTCTCCCCCCCCCCCGTCCAGGACTTTACTTAAATGCATACTTGATTAAAGCGACGTCCTATACTTTGTCAATATGTTGACTGAGTATCCATCCATGCATTTGAAAGCGCATGGTGAGACCTCATCTAAGGGACATTTGTTTCCGTATCGCTTTCAGACTGTCGATTGAATGTCAGGCTCAATCTTTTATTTAAATTCAAAACCAATTTATTTTCCAAAGAAGCTAACAATATGTTACAACTCCAGCGTGGGACGGTAGATCATAACATGAGAATAAAATAAGGGAAATAGACTGTAGAACAAAAAGGTTTCAAATGTCATTTTGACAGGTTTTCCCGCGATCGATGAGAGACCATAACGGCTGCATAAAGACTTTGAAGTAGGTTAGTTCTCAAGCAGTGTAGCTGATTTATTGATGTGCTCCCCAATGCACGTTTCTAAATCCGCAGAGCAGTGCTGCCACGATGTTTTCATGCTCCCTGCGTGAATTTTGTGTCATTTACTTCACATAGTTGCATTATAGAATAACTTGGTAGTTTCTGTAGCATTTTTAGTATATCTATAGTGTGGTGCATGTAGGAGAAAGTTTTATTCTACACTACAGTGAATGTTGGTCATAAGTCACCCCCTACGAAACACCCTTGAGGTGACTTGCAGGGTAGGTAATAAGTAGATGTAGGTGAGGACCATAACTTAATGGTTGTGATAACTATTGATTCCATAGTAAATGTTCTTGCAACTGGCCATGAGTCAAATTATTGCAATAAAACTTCAGTGTTCTTTCAATTCCACCCGACAATTTCCTAAACAGTTTGTTCAATATATTAGGGTTAATATCTATATGTAGATGGAAACTTGGTGGCACTCGGTAGAGAGGCGCTTTAGGATAGGGAGGATAAAGAAAGCGTGGATTGGCGGGAAGACGAACCCCTGGAAGGACCCCACGAACCTTTCATCCCCCTCCCAACCTTATATGCTATTCATATTTTCCTCCTCATGGCGTCACGCTCTGATTATGAGAGTGCCACTGAGTTTTGCGACGAATACGTCTTTCAGACGGATCTGTTGTGAGTCTAGATCACCCTCGTTTTAAACAACTGAAAAGCATTTTTTTTGTTTCAAGAAAAAGCAATCGAGATCGAAATAAGGACTCGTGGGGGAGGGGGAGAAAGGGGGGAAGTGGGCGTGGAAGGTGCAGTAGTGGGGGATTGGGGCGGGGGGGGGGGCTTAAGGTAACCGGAGGCGCTCCTCCCGACGAGGCGACGTTCCAATCCCAACCACGTGACCGCAACCGTTCTACTCCACCTCCGCCCCAAGCGTCCGTGGAGAGAAAAGTGTGCGTGCTCTTTCGCCCGTGTGCGTCCTACGCTCTTCTTCTGTTTCCTTTCTTTTTTTTTATTCGCCTCCCTCTCTGGATTCCTCTTGCGGCCATCGGCGATCATCCGCGGTGGCTTCCATTCCAGAGCACTTCATGGTGTACACCTATACGGTCTGCGGCGGCCTCCGCCCAAGCGGTCTCTCCCCCATCCCCCCATTATCTACGACGGCTGTTACGTGACTAAGCGATACCGTAATGAACTTGGCCATCACGGTGCTCTCATCGTCCCCACCTCGTCCTTTCGAGAGAGAGAGAGAAAAAGTCACTTTTGGGCCAAATGAAGACGACTTGGATATTTCTGCGCAGCTATATGTCATTATTCGTGTATACGTAGAGTTTTGCAACGCTTTCCCAGGCCCAAATTGTCCTTGTTCAGGCAAACCTTTTTACAGACTGGTCAAAAAGCATACAATTTACTACCCTCCACCTGCAAAAATACATCATATCTGACCTTATTTTTAAAAAATGCAAGATATTGGGCATTAAATTATCAAAATATTCAGTAATTTCTATAGTGGGTCAAAAGCGTACAATTTTCTACCTTCTACCTGCAAAAATGCCTCACACCTGACCGTATTTTTTGAGAAATGTAAGATATTGGCTATTTAATTATAAAAATATTAGTAACTTAAATAAAACTTTGTATACTCCACTATAGGCTTAATAACACGACCTATACTGTGAAGAATGACATTTACTATGAATTACTTCCACAAAGTGAAGCCTGGAACCATTTCCTTCGTATAAAAATATTCAATAATTTATATAGTGGGCCAAAGGCGTACAATTTGCTACCTTCTACCTACAGAAATGTATCACGTCTAACCTCATTAAAAAATAAACGATATTGTCATTTTAATTATCAAAATGTTGAAGCAAAATGTTGAAGAATTTATAAATTGGGCCATAAGCGTACAATATACTACCATCTACCCTCAAAAATGCATTACACCTGACATTATTTTTAAAAAAGTGTGAGATATTGGCTATTTAATTATCAAAATATTGAAGACATATTTTGTTAGGGAATTATTTTTAAAATGCTGGTATATTCATATATATTTTTCATGTTTAGTAACAATATATGATCATTTATTTATTTACTTATTTGATGGTAACCTCAATACAGGTTCTCCTTCTAGTTTACCTAATGCTCCCTATATTCTTGATTTTATTTTATATATATATTGTTTGGCAGTAATAAACATCAAACATCATCATTGTGATTTGAAAATAACAGTGGAGCGAGGTGAACCAATCTTCGAAAACCAGAAACGTTACCGATTTTTATGGCGTGAATTATTCTCAGCACAGTTGCACCCGGAAATGAAAGCAGGTTAAATTTGTTTGAAATTTATATTTAATTCGATCGTATTCGGTGAAATTTGCTGAGAGCAGCAAGATCATGAGAGGAAAGAAAAAATTGACCTCTATTGGCAAATGATGTGCGCCTAAAACACTAAATCGTGTTTTTTTTCTTTGGGGTAAATAATCAAGTAGTTAGCGGTATTGGAGGGCTCTCATTTGGAGTGTAATCAATTCATCACCAACTAGTCAGTATAATGATCCAACATGACTCATTAATAGTTGTGGTACCTGAAGAATGTCCGGTTTTATAAGATCGTGACAAGGATAACTGCAAAATGACGTGGCAATTTTTTTTTATTTAATACGAATTGAGAGCTTATTGCATTAAATTATAATTCAGTTCAGTTGATATGAGCGTCATCGATTGAATAACTTTTGTTTTCAATGATTCACAAAAGATATCGTATTGCCTATATTTTATTACGAACTCTTACCAAACGTGTTTTGACTGTCTTGCAGTCATCATCAGGTACGACGATAGTCGAAACACGTGTAGTATGAGTTTGTACTAAAAGGTAGACAGTGCGATATCTTTTGTGTATCATTGAAAATGCTGTTCTACAAAATCTCGCCTGAGAAAGTGGAAATTATTCCTTTTCAAGCCGAGAACATACTCATCCAGAGATTTTATATTCGGGCCTTAGTGATCCTAGGACAAAGAAATCGATGCTGGTCATTAAAGTGTGAGGGCACAAATCAGAGCAAGAGGAGCATTTTGTGACTTGGATGTTGGGTGACTTGGGTATGACTTGGATGGACTTGGGTGGACGAAAATGGGCATAGTTGCTAAAAGTATGGGAGTAAAATAGCGTTGGCTAAGGAAGCGTTCAGTAATTAAAGGGAGCTGATGATGGGGACCATGGGCAAGGATAGAAAGAAGAGGCTGGTGAAGAGCTTGATAAGTATTGAAGCGTTGTATGGGGCAGAAATGTTAAGCCTTCATAAAGGAGGACGTGAATAGTCTGCAGGGGTTTGAGATATGAGTGTGGAGTAGGATGGAGAAGATGCGGAGGACGGAAAGGAAGAAGGACGAAGAAGTGCTTAGTATGGTAGGCGAGGGAGGGAAACTTCTAGATGAAATCGGGAGTTAGCAGGGTATGTGGCTGGATGAAGTAATAAAGGGCGATGGTTTGTTCAAGGCCGTGGTAGATAGGACCCTGAAAGTGTAGAAAACCGAGAGGAATCTCTCTGAATTTTAAAAACCTACCTTTTACCGGTAGAATACTTTAAAAAAAGTGTTCAATCATGTTTTTCCTGAATTCCTGCCAATCACTTTTGTATTTGTTTGACGTCGGATTTTGTTACCATACTTCGTTCTAGTTTCAATGGTTAATCTAGGTACCTACATGAACGAGTAAACTGCGTAAAGAGTTATTACACTTTCTTTGCTAGGATTATGGTCATATGCTCGAGAAATTTCTCTTGTCGTAATAGACTCTCTAGTCGAATTTTATCTTTTGATTCATTCAGCTGTGAGAAGCATGAAGTACATATGGTAATATTAATGTCGCAATAACTTTGTTTTGTAAGAAAGAAATTCTCTGTTAATTACTGAATATATTACAGCTTCAACCGAATTATTGTGTAATATGTTTGAAGTCTTTAACATGCTTTAGTAGTTTTTCTCCGTATTCTGGAAACACCTTCATTACTAAAAGGTTTTTCCGAGATTTTTCATTAAGTAGTTCTCGGAAGGAAAGGAAACGCTATACACGGTACATTTTATTGTACAAACGAATGTACGAATTTCTTCATAAAGGAAATTGTACCCTGTTAAGCGGCAAATTGAATGATTGTCTGAATGACTTAACAGGAAATAGAACCTGCTCTAATTCCATTCAGTTTCTTTTACATTCTATGATACATTCGTTTGTATTATAAAATGAGCCGTGTAAAGCGGCCTTGAGATGCCTTTTACCAGCATCCTTGCGTCACATATTTTTATTAATTTTTTTAAATTGCTTTATTATCTTCCTTGAATTTGACGTAACTGTGATAAATATATCTGAACAACCTTTAAGTTGAGGAGTTCATTTAAGTTGTACAAAATTTTGTGAAGGCATACGAAACTAATGCCCACATGCATAGTCGTATTCCTAGGGGTTACCTAGGTATCCCCTAGCCAGGAAAGCCTGGGTAACACCCAGCCAGGAAAGCCTGGGTAAGAGATTTGTAAACAATCCCTCGGAGAAATACATATGAACTCTTCCGGTGAATGGTTCTCGATGTTTTCGATGCTCATTTTTCACCGTAACCAAGCACGCTATAAACAATAATCTACTGTTGCACGATTTTGTTGAAAAATGATTGAAGGAATATGAGAGAATGTTTACAATATTACTTAAATATTTATGTAATTTGAATGGTGAGGAATACGAGGGTGGTTCAATAAGTACCCGTGTTTGTAAACAGAAGATGTTACTATGGAAAGTTGTTGATATTATTGTGTACTGCCATTAGTTCACTATTTTTCACAATTCGTCCCACGCGTGGGCAGCATTTCTGCGTTAGGGGAGCTTTGGGTAAGCTTCATGCCTTACACCGGAAATCGGTGGCCTAGGGGAGGGTTAGGGGACGGCAGCCCCCTGGGTAACGACTATGCATACTATTTCTGAGCCAAGGAGTTCCTCCAGACCTGGGGCACACCCAGGTTATGACTATGAATACGGCCCTAAGTGTCTTTAAATTATCACGTAAGCTACGCTATCAGAAGTCTCTTTGAGTCTAAGTCGATTTCTATTTTTTTTGGAATATATCTCGTGGTTTAATTGAGGCTATAATACGAAAGATAAGATCCTTTTATTCATAATGAGCCTACTTAATTGAGTATAATTTTAAGTCAAGATCTCGCTGAAACTACATGAAATTTGTATTACCCGGAATTTGTGTGAGATACTTATGCGTGTCCAGCCCCTTTTCACGTTAATTTCACAGAATATTGCAATATATGTGCCAAATAAAAATTAATAATCTTTGTAGAATATTGTAAAGCAGAGTCGTTTACGAAATAATTTGCTGATAAAAACTTTTGTCTACAGGCATGGATTTTTAATTAAAACTGTCTTTAAATATTTTGATTTGGCCAAGTGCATTTATTCATGTGATATGCTGTCATCGGTTGTAATCGTTTCTATCTACTTTTATACTGCTAGTCGCGGATCATGGGCCAAAACTGCTGATAATTCTCTGAAATGCCTTTTACCTGGCATAATTCGCAAATTTTTATTTATTGCTTTGAATTTGCTTGATTATCCTCTTTGAATTTGATGAGACTCTGACTGATACATCTGAAATAACTCAGCATGCGGGAATATTTGATTCCCAACCGGTAGAGTGTTGAATGAGTGGAGTGTTTTACCTCGGGTTTTGCGAAGCTCGTGACGGCCGAGGTCATTAGCTCCCGTCTACGGCTTGCGACCAATTAGGGCACTGTAGGAAAGAGAGAGTTAAAAAGAGGGCGGAGGGAAGCCGGAGTTATGCAGCAGACCTATCATAGTTTGTTGCCTCCCTCTTGAAACCAAGAGGTGGGTACCTTATGCATTGATTTTTCCTCTCCTGATGGAATCTCTCTTATTCAGAGGAGGTGATCTTCTTCCATTTAACATTATGGGAAAGAATCTGCAGTATTTGAGGAGGAAACATCGCAAGTTTAAATCGTGCGGGAATCGCTAGATGTGTACAAGCTTGTATTTCTCATGAAGGAGTTTGTGAATAAAAAAATCCTGATTTGAAATGTTGAATTGGGTATGTTCCGAACAGTAAACGTAAATGGAATTGATTTAAAATCAAATAAGATGTTAATAAGATGTTCTATTAAGTAAGATACTTTTCTGAGTTTTTTTACGAAATAATTTGCCACCAAAAAGTTTCTTTTTTACAACATGCATGGATTTTTTTACGAAAAAGGTAATTGAATATTTTGATTTGGCCCACTGCATATGGTAATGCGATATGCTGTCATCGGTTGCAATCGTTTCTATATCTCTTTTTCGGATGAGTCGCTCTTTTTCCATTTTACTCTAAAGAAAATAATCAGCAGTATTTGGGGACAAAACATCGCAAGTTTTATTCGTACGGGAAAAACTAGATGTGAAGAAACTTGTATTTCTCTGGAAGGGGTTCGTGAATGAAAAAATCCTGATTTTAAATTTAAATTGGATATGTTCTCTCCTGTAAACTTATTAGAAAATGATTTAAAATCGAAGTAAATTATATGTTTTATTAAGTAAACTATACCTACAACGTTATTGTTTCTTCGACCTTGTGGCGAAAATAGACAATTGTATTTGCAGTGGGTGTTTTTGCATCAGCTGTTCTCATTCAAGGAGCCTGACTATTTCTTCCAATTTTTAAAGTCCGCACCTAGTTATCGTAGGGTCATAACTAGAAGCAATTCCTCAATACTTTATTTTCCTGCTCATCGCACCATCAATTTCCGCGATTCATTTGCTGTAACATCAATCAAAATATGTAACTCATCGCCAGTAAATGTTAAATACACTAAATCAATTGAAAATTTTAAAAGTAAAATTTATGAGTTCTTTTTAAATAGGTAATAGCACCTATGTTGTAATCTATATATACATGGGCTGTTTGATTATTCTTATTGTCATACATGAACATGTACATATGTTATCAAATGTTTGTGTTTATTGCTCTTAAGGGCCTGTATCCATAGCGATCAATCAATTTTTTTACTTAAATTTTTTACTTTACCTAAATCAAAATATGTAACTCATCGCCAGTAAATGTTAAATACACTAAATCAATTGAAAATTTTAAGAGTAAAATTTATGATTTCCTTCTAAATAGGTAATAGCACCTATGCTGCAATCTATATATACATGGGCTGTTTGATTATTCTTATTGTCATACATGAACATGTACGTATGTTATCAAATGTTTGTGTTTATTGCTCTTAAGGGCCTGTATCCATAGCGATCAATCAATTTTTTTACTATTAACCTTTCGTTTCCTTGTGAACCAAAGCAAGTTGAACTCCTCTACCGATGCAAGCGCGTAATTCGTGTATTTACTTCGCTCGAATACTATTCACCGTATCATAATTTATGAATTTCGTTGCACATTGTTATAAAAGCTTAATGATGCCATCGTCAAGTGCATGATAAATGATTCACCCTTCGAACTACTGCTTCCGTTTCCTGATGACCACCTGTAAGAAGATCGTCTTTGTTTCAGCTCGTAGTCCATTACAAGTAGTGGATTAGCTTTTGATGAATGGGTGGAAAATGTTTCGGCTGGATGCTCCAGGTGGCGATTAATCGAAATATGCGATATCAGTCCCTAATGGCAAACAGTCTTCGCGGTGGCTCGAGAACGCTGAAAGACGTTTCAGTCTGGAGGCTATGCGGAGTCAGGTGAGTGAGTACGAGAGCGCGTGCGTGCTACTTTATAAGAAATGATAATGTAACGGCGCGGCTCGGTATAACCACTTAGCGCGGATGTTAGCCATTCATTAGAGGAAACCTAATACGGTGGTACGAAGGGAGTGGAGGATTGTGTGGGGAAGACGTGCGGTGGGCAAAGTGATGGGAGGTCGGAAAAAAATGAAAGCGGAGAGTTCTTTCCCGTCCCCGTGCACTCGCGGACTAGAAAGGAATAAGTAGTGAAGACATAAGATGAAGGACTGCCTTAGTGCCGGAAAAATTCACGAACTGCAAGTGATTGACTAGAAGAATGTGCGAGTGCGTAAAGATATTAAAGTGGGTGGATGCTGTGCCGGAAAAAAATATTATCAGACCGCTGCGGAGACATGTTTGTACATTTTCAAAACCCTCCTTTCACTAATTAAAGTTTAAAAGATGGAGAAAAAGTTTACTTAAAAATATAAGACACTATCTCCGGCGTTACTCCTTCTCCTGTATGGAACTCCTTCATTTTGATAATAAAAAACACTTGGTTGTTATTCCACACTTTATTGTAAGGAAACGACCCGGGTTTCGGCATGTCATGCCATCTTCAGGTACAAGTGGTTGGGTGGCTTACACTTATATCCAATGCGGAGACATGTTGTGGCCTTGGGATTGCTTGCATAAGAAAAAACAACAAAGGAAGGGAGAGGGGGGAAAAGGTTTCCCAAAAGGTTTAAAAGCATGGGGAAATTAAGGTTGAGGGTCGTGGAGGGATGGTAGTGTGACATAAAGTAAAGGTGACTGGGAGGGGAACATATGGTCATTACAAAGTTTAGTGGGGCAATTCACAATTTCAAACTCTTCTAAGAAGTCCATTTTACGCCCCTTGTCAGTACAATGTAAAATCCGACGTTCAAAATTACACCAATGATTTTCGTCACATAAATGTTTGGCTATTCCAGAGGATTCATCATCCAGAGGAATCATACACTTAAAAAGTGTATGATAATCGTTATTGGAAAGAAAAAAATGCTAACTCTGCTAACTTAGATTCTTTTCATCCGTTACTCTTTCCCTTACTCGAATGAGAGTATTGAAATATATATAATGGAATCACCCACTCAATAGTTGATAACATTAAAAAAGCAGCTTTTGTAGTATGGTTACGGGGGATCGGATTGGTGTGGTGGCTAGAGTACTGGCTAACCAAACGGACGGCCAGGGTTCAAATCCCTGCAGTGGAGGATATTTTTCAGAGGAAACCCGATCCCTACTTGGGTGTCTTGTGGAGGATACTTCAAGTACGCTACTCCGTCTGTCGGACGAGACGTCAAGGCGTGGTCCCCTTGGCGCCTTTCGTTAAGAGAAGGCTAATGCCGACGCCGGGTTTCTATCCACCCTTCCTCCCTTACCTATGGCGCAGATGATCTTAGCTGTCGGTCGCCTCCCCAAAATCCAATCCAATCTAGTATGGTCACATACAACGTAAGACGAGCAAGAGTTAACCAAAGCAAATTTCAAAGTGTAATCCACACGGTAGAAAGAAAAGAGAAAGGCCCAGAATAAGTAGGAGGAAAGGGATAGAACTGACAACCAGAGAAAACCAGTTGCCGAAAGCCCTGTGGATGAACAGAGAGCAGTGGCGGTAGGGCTAAGGATAACGTCGTAGAACGTTAAAAACCAATAATATATAGATTCTTTTCGATGGAGTAGTATTTGGTAATAGAAGGTGATGTGAAGACCAGCTAACGTATGTGTCTTGCTATGATCCTTCGCCTTTGAATTCAATCCATTTTCGTTGGTGTAGGTGTAGTAGAATCTTTGCAGTCGTTATAGCTGATAGAGTATTTAATACAACCTCCTCGCCTGGCTTCCGTTCAGACGGCACCGTTTTCCTCCAAAGCCCCGCAGTCTAC
Organism: Ceriagrion tenellum; assembly: GCA_963169105.1. Classification (NCBI taxonomy): domain Eukaryota; kingdom Metazoa; phylum Arthropoda; class Insecta; order Odonata; family Coenagrionidae; genus Ceriagrion; species Ceriagrion tenellum. The sequence continues at coordinate 53,501,379 of OY720634.1, forward strand.
CCTTACTGCCTTCTCTCCGCCTCCGCCATTGCATCTTAGTAAAAGTGGATTGAATTGAATATTTGGGGAGGCGACCGACGGCTAAGGCCATTTGCGCCATATGGGATAGGTAAGGGAGGAAGGCCTGATAGAAACCTGGCGTCGGCATTAGCCTGCTCTTAACGAAAGGCGCCAAGGGGACCACGGTTTATCGTCTCATCCGACAGACGAAATACTGTACTTGAAGTGCTCTCCACAAGACACTCAAGTAGGGATTTCCTCTGAAAAACACCCTCCTCTGCAGGAATTTGAACCCTGGCCGCCCGTGTGGTAGGCGAGTACTCTAACCACCACACCAACCCGATCCCCCTTCGTAAAATTATTTCGCATTTTGGCAATTTTTTATTTTATAAGGGTTCTACATATCTAGTTCTTTTAAGATGAAATAACCTCATGCCTAATATGAAGCATAGCGTTACCTGCTTAGTTATCGTGACTGCAAAGATTCTACAACACCCAAAACAACGACAAAGGACTAAATTCAAAGTTGAAGGATCATAGCCTGACACATACATCAGTAACTTTATCGTTAGGGAAGGTTGGTGAGCGTCCGCTGGAGGATTTTGGGATGTGAATATGGAGAGGATAAGCTGATAGAAATGTTAAACGATTCAGAACCCATCAGACGTGACAGAAATAGAAAAAAGGCTGGTGAGTTAAGTTCGAAAGAGGTAGGAAAAGTGGCCGTAGGACGTATTTTTCGGGGACGATATGACAAAGATGGTGAAGTGAGAGCGAATTTTGGGCCGGTAGAGAGGGAAGAAAGTAGGAACTTTTGTCTATTCGATGGAAGGCCAAGGTTACAGAGAGTTCTAGATGGACGTGATGGTGAAAATAGGTGGTATTTTGGAAGAAACTTCGGACAAAACTCGCTGAAATCTGGGGAAAATACTTGCAAATGACAAATTTGATCAAATGCCTAATATGTCGCTCGTCCCTCGAGGATTTTTCTCCATTTATTCGGGCGTGATAATAATGGTCTGATGTCAGTTGATGTTCGATGTCACTATCTCACGTGAGCTTCTACTTTTGGCGGTGAGTGAAGAAAAAATCCTCGATTATGTGTGGAAGGCGAGGAAGATAGGGGGAGTAAAGTGCTCGGATGTCGTCCTTCATGTCGGCCAACTGATTCTGCGGCGCCTCAACGCCATTGGCCTGACATTTTTGGGATCGTCATTCGCTCGGGAAAGAGGTGAATGATTGCCCACCTCCCTTAAAAAAATACTCATTCGGCTAAGCGACTGTCTCATTAAGTGAATTCATGTTCTCGGCGCGGCTATTTGGGATTCAACTTGCTATCGAAGGCAATTTATTCCCGATTGGAAGTTATCGTCCGTTCGGTAGATGTACACTTATTTTCATTTTTAGATATCCATTTTAATGGAATGCTTGGCTGGTAGAGTTTTAAATAATTGTGCACCGGATTTCTTTTTTAGAAAACCTTAGTAATATTTTTCTTTTAACTTCACGTATGCTATTTTGTAACCGAAGGAAGAATTTATTTTATACCTTGCATTTATTAGAGTCTGGCGTTGGTTACCTATATTCAGGAGTGACCACTAAAATTTAACGCCCAATGTCGAAAGCAAAATCTAGCAGGATAGGTACAAGTTTAGTCAGAAGATTCTTGCCAGTTGGCTGCATCAAATTTCTTACCATTGTATTGAAACGCATGCTTTTATTCTGTACTGACCTATTAATGTTGAAAGACAGCGATTACTGTTGTGCATGCTATCTGTCACTACTTAAGTAGGAGTCGAAACACTGAGCATTGGTTTCTCAATCCCACCAAGACACCCTGAATTCTCGTCAGTCTTTAAGAAAGCCGCTCACTACTAAGAGGAAGCTTGAGCGACGCATTTAACATCAAACATAAGCCAGTTATTAGTTTATAGCACGTCTGTTGCTTTGCTGCCTTATGCAGAAATCACTTGCAACTTTCTTTGCTGCTGTCTTCAATTGTATAAATTATCTACAATACTCGCCGTTGTACTAAAACATTATCCATTTTTAAATGATATAATAAAGAAATGAGCTTTTACGGCTTGATTAATACAATAAGGTGAAATTCCAAATGTCGTTAGCAATAACCTTTCTGGGACATAAAATGGGGCCGGGGGTAAAGGGGTTGGTCGTTAAGCGATTTACGGGGAAATTTACCCGCGCTAGGGATTCACTCAAAAGTACTTTTTCTGACGTGGAATTGACGCCTCGTTCAAGAGAAATACCCCTACTGTATGCTAAACCTAATATTAATCTGGCTGTTCCTAGAATATTATATCTATATGTATAAATTTGTTATTTTAGTTTTGTCTATATCGGAACTTAAGAGTGACATCTAATGAGTTCAAAATATTAGATTATTTATAAAAAAATCGGATTTGTTTTTTTATGGTTCATTCTGAGTTAATGTGACGTATATTGGCTTCTTTGGAGACATGGTAAATTGTTTGGGTCTACACATTCATGTGTTCCTGAATCATACTGCAAAATAAAGGTAGTCGGAGCTTGTGATCGATTTATTTTTACATTAAACAAGCACCTGAAGAACTTTTCTTAAGGATTGTGCATTGAAGAGGGAATTTTGGGTGAGTGATCTCTTAGGCCTAAGAAGGATGTAAACTTGGCTGCTCACGAGTCCAAAGATTCCCCAATTCTATTCCGCCATGTTGTAATTTTCTTAGGATAAGGTACGGTGAGACGGGAAGAACCATTGAAAATAGATTGAAAGAGCATCAACGCCACCTCCGACTCGGCCAGCTAGAAAAATCCGCAGTGGCGAATCATGGCATGCAAGAGAACAACTCCATACATTAAGAGGAAACTACCATACCCGGGAGAACCAAAGGTTATTGGGATAGAATAACCAAAGAGGACATCGAAATCCGGCTCCAACCCAACAATGTCAACAGGGAACAAGGATTCCATCTCAGCCAATCCTGGAGCCCTATCTGAAAAAGGCGGGAAACGGGTATATAATCAGCTGAGACCACGATGAATGAATAGAATAGAATATAAATTTATTGTTCTAGGACAGAATGCCTATGAAACATTCAGTTGATACAGAAAAAGAAGCTCTGTAGTATGGAAAAATTTACAAGCCACCCTGCTTAAACTACATTAAATTAAAATCCATTTCAGATATTATTGTAACAAAATAATCTGAAACGAATATAACGGCAGATTCAACAGGGAAGATTATCAAGTTAAGTTACTGAAATAATTACGAAAATACAAGCACATTTTTAATGAAATTAAAATGACATTCTTTGAAAGAACAATGTGGTCTAGAGTATCATCCAAACCTTTGAATCAAATAATTGTTGACGACCAATATACTAATTGATATCAAAAGGTAATGTTTATACATTAAAAGGGATTTCGAGAGTATTCATTATTATGATACTTCAATGATTAATTTCAAGCGGTTCAACTTAACATAATATGGAGTTATGCGGTCATACCTATTTACCTTATTCATGTATCCCAATACGAAGTCTAACATAACTTGTAATGTTTTAGAGAAGTCACCGGTTAAGTCAGCAGGTACTGATAATGAGTTCAAAAATCAGTCTATGTACGGACAATTGATGGAGAGATTATATAAACTGGACAACTGAGACCATCGGTATTCACAGTCTTAAAGGTGGGAGGAAAGTCTCCTGTCGAAACGTCGGCCATAATTGAGAACCTAACCCGGTGAGAAGCCCGAGAAGAATTCATCGGTATCATTTGCCGGGAAAGCGTGAAATCTTACATTTCTCAGGCTGCTTCTTGGGATTGCGGTGGCGCGAAAGAGCGAAACCAAACGTAAGACGGTCTAATGTCTCATCCTTACTTATCAGATATTTAGGTGCTAGAACCTCTTTATTTGCGTGGCGAGCTGGCTTCAATCATCATCAAGTACCTCCGCCGCGTCAGTGGATGCATTCGGCTCGGAATACCGCTTTAACTGTCGCATCAATGCCCGTGCTCTCTTGAACGAAACACCTGCGAGAATATCTTAAATCGGATTCATGCTTGGATGAATGAAGACAGGCAATCCGCCAAATGCCATTTGGTTAGCCAGGGAGGCGGTATGCCTGTATGCAAAGGGAGTGAGACGCGATGAAATGGGTAATGCCTCCTCGTCCTCGGAACGTATCATTCCTTCCCATTTCCTTGGTTTTATTCTCTTTTTGCGCAACCTTTCGGGAGCCTTTTAGCGTGAAGTCCATCTGCTGCAATCTACTTCTGCTTTTCTCGATTTTTAACCAGCTCCTTCGGCGAATGAGTTCCAGGGGTGGCCTAATTACTGCGGTGACTATATGATTTATTTAATCGTTGATTGCTTCCTTTATTGCATATATAAACTTGGTCCTTCTAAACCAAATGGCTTGTCAGAAGGTTTCACAAATCGTGCAAACAAAGCGACATGTAGAAAAATGTCAAATTGTAATTACAAATGGTATGGAACAACAATTTTCAATGGCCTAGTTACAATACATCTGGCTACATCCAGCAAGTTAATCGATATATTTGAGCATAACAGATAACAAGTTTTACATTACCAATTTTAAATTTCATCAATTGACCATGCTTCTACTTTTTTCTTTACCTCTGCCATCCCTTTTAGGTCTTTTAGATGATTGGGTATACAAATGAGCGTGTTTGGCACATAATATTTTGCCAACCTTTTACCATGTAAGTTATAATTATAATATGTATCCAACACAGGAGAATTTCTTTTTAAGCATGCAATGAGTATTTTTACATGGAATTTGAAACTCGTTAAAAAAATAATTTTCTCTTTTAACTATCCATTTTTTTTTAATTTATCAACAGTCAAAACTTCATATTTTATATATTTTTTTACACTTTACATTTCATACATATATTTGTAAAACGATTTTTAAAATGTGCAAACCACGCACTGTTAATTTTTCACGACATTTCTGTAGTAGTTTTAGTACCTCATTTATTTAAATAATGTATATCTGGAGTCCCAACTCGTACCAATTGCTATGTATAATGGCTGGTATTTTATACTAGATGACCGACGAATTGACTTTATGGAATTTAGACGTGGTTATAATAATTGTAACTTTGTAATTTTCCACACTATTTTATGATTCAAGGATTCTGACCGGTTTCAATTTTAACACATTTTCTTCCGAAGCAGAATGCATATATTCATATATAAGGCGTTCTGCCTCTGAAGATAATGTGTTAACATTTAAACCGGTCAGGCTCCTTGAACAATGAAATGGTGTGGAAAATTACTAATTTGCAATTATTATACTAGGCTGGTATTTGTTTGGCAAATATCGCGGAAAATAGTTCAGTGAGGGGCTGATATTTTGGATTTTCTATCAGGATGATATTTATTTTTCTTTAAAATTAGACTAAATTTATTAATTTATAAATGAATTATTGCGATCAAATTGCTATAAATTTAAGCCTTTTTTTACGACGAATAGTTTATTCCACTGTTGGACAAGTTAATTTGTACTCTACCAATTTGGTGAACAAAAATATGGCCGTCTGCCTAGATGATGAATTGGTATCTATTAAACGTTCATTTGAAACTATGAAGGACGGAGGAGTTTCACTCGAAGTCCCTTGTTAAGGTAGTTTGAGCGAAATATCATTTTACCAAGAAACCAATGAATCGAGTATTATTTAAAAAAATACTCCACCCTTGCAAAGGCACCAAAATATCAGCCCCTTGTCAAATTACTTTTTAAGATATTTTCTGACAAATTCCAGCTATTTTGCGCTGGAAATGGTACGAGTATGCACTCCACGGGGATTGATTTAAAAAATAAGGAATTTCTAATATCTTGATTTCGTCAGAAATTTGACAGTGTGTAGTTGGTATCTTTTCTCAACTAATTTTTAATACAATTCATATAGTTACCGCCGTGATTTTTTCAGGATGGTAAAAAACCATTGGTTGCAAAGGAATTTTAAACGTACCGCGTGAATAAAATGGGTCAAGTTAAATACTTATGTATAGGTGTTTTTGTTTAATTGCTTCGAATTTAGACCATATAAACGAAATTTTTTGCATCGTTAATAATGAAATATTTAATTCAAACCTTCTACAGGTGCTAAATTCAAAACTCCAACATGGTCTCTAGCATGACTAGGGAAGTATCTCACCTAAACTACCGTAAGGCCTTTTCAAGAATCTTTAGCCCTAACAATGGGAGGTCAGCGGACCACATTTTCACATCAGTCGCCTCGTATAGGACTTGGCTACCGGTCGCTTAGTCTCCGCTTTCATCCCGCTCACTTTAGTTCAAGGGTAAATGTATAATTTGGTCTTTAGATTCGAATGCGGACTAATTATATGCAAATTAGCCGTCGCTGCTTGAGTGAAATGGACAGCAGAAAAAAAGTTAGTCATTGGAGTCTATCCCGCTTTTAATTCTCGAGTCTGCCAGTGGATTTTCTGCGTCCAAACCGAACTCCGTACACTTTTAAGTAGTTTTGGGTTATAATTTAGAGATGCGATACTCAAGATTAATTGAGGTTAAGATAAAAAAGCCTTTCCCGTTATAAGTAATTCCAATAAAAACTAGCTGGAATTTGTTTGCAAATATCTTGGAAAGTTGTTCGGAAACGGGGTGATATTTTGGTATAATATCAAATGCTACAAAATGTATTTATTTATAGGTGAAATAATATTTCGTTCAAACTTTAATTGTCAAAGTTACCCACTATCGTTCAAGTTTATACTTTACCAATTTGTTGAACAAAAATATGGCTATCTGCCTAGATAATGGATTGATTTCTATTAAGCGTTCGTATAGAACTGTGGAGGATGGAGGAATGTCAGTCCTTTTAAGTTGTATTGGGTTATTTTTAGAGATGCGATATTCAAGATTAATTCAAATTATTATGAAAATCATTTTCTAATTTTAGTAATTCCTTATTTACTGAAAAATCTAATAATTACTGTCTCTCGAGGAGTAAGCCTTAAGTAGCCTGTTCGTGTCACATGACCTTTTATTCTATCCGCGGTATCCCCTAGCAAAAAAACAGCATGTCACCGCGTTGTACGTGAAGGACGAAATGCAATTGCGAAACGTAATCATTGGTGGCGAGCGTCAGTCCTTTGTCCCGAAGCATGAAAATGCTTCACTCGTTTGAGAGGGCAGTTGAGCGAATCGCGTTCTACGCTTTCCGCCTCCAAAGGAGTTCTCGTGACATACCAATCCTTTCTCATAAAATGCAGACTGCCCCAATTCATACAAATCAACTCAATCCTGTGAAACTCACGTAGAATTGATACCATTGAATTCGGAATATGCAATTTACATGACCGCTGATGACTGAATTGTAACTGTTTAGTCTGGCTTCTGCTGTCAGGAAAATATGCGGACATCTTGGTATTTATATTTGCTAACCTGAAATATGCGGGATATTTTTCTGAAATTCAACTAATCAGTATAACGGAGAATTCGCCACCAGGCCTAGGCTTTACATGGTACAATCTAAGCTAGCCTTCTGCAGTAATTCATCCAAAACACTCAATTTTTCAGGCTTTTCTACGTGGGAGTACCTTACGACGCCTCGTTACAGTCTAACATGTTAATTCAGTAAAGTTTAAGTGGAAAAGTAGTTTTTCAATTATATGAAGAATGAAAATTAGGGATTAGACAAGTCATTGTTTTTTTTTACCATAACACCGAATCAAATCTGAGAGACAATCGTTTTTTGTTAGCTTGACGTATTGGGTTTTCTGGATTATTGTGGTGAAAATCTTTTCTTGAGACACTCCTAGAATTTTGGGCGGTGGGTTAATTGCCGTCCCGTTCGCTTTCTTGCCTTTCTTTCATCCAGCTGGGACTTGGCAAGATAACGCTACAGTTTGCGGTACTGATTGACATTTTTGAAGTTTCCCTCAAGATTTAGAAACCGAAGTGAGCTTTAATCAGTGTCATTCAATCATCTAAACGAAAGGTCGAGTTTTTTACTATACTAGTTACGTACCGGTTTTTCAGGAAATTAGAACTGTTTATCTGAATGATAAAACTGTACGGGTATCCGCCCACACTGTAGCAATCTCTGTTAACAAGCTTCCCACCAGCCGTGGTCACGGCAGCTGATTCTTTTCTCTAGTCTTGAATGAAGTTGGTGGTTTTGGTTGTGGTGTTGGTGGTAAAAATTTTGAATGAATAGGGTAAACTTTGTATTTCCACAATGGATTTAATGACTTACGAAATTGGTTTCGACGATTAACGTCATCATCAGGCTCACTATTTGCTACTTGATGATGGAACATTTGGTACCCGATGATGACGTTAATCGTCGAAACCATGGTCGTAAGTCATTAAATTCACTGTGGAAATACAAATTTTACCCTAGTCTTGAATGTCAAGACAACGATAAAAAGTTAACAGTTCTCCTATACACTCTGCTTTTGATACAATTGATGTGAATCCACCAGAGATTGAGCTATTTTTAAATCGATTTGCATCGAATTTAAACGAATTATGGTGACTGTTATGTAATCTGTGGGCTACGAGTGATTTTTATCTATAGATACTTCGAAAATGAATGATGAATCTTACCCTGATCATTTCCAAATAGCATATTTGCCGAAACTTCTTAAACAAACCTGACCAGACTTCTCTGCACTGTATTGCAGCATTGTATTGAAACACGAAGAGTCTATTTGAATCACAAGGCAACTTTAACTAATAGCGAAAACGTCTCAGTAAATAAGATTTTCATTTAGCATTAATCTCCTCTTCCATTGACTATACTGTGTTTTACCACTAGGACTCATTAAGCAAAATAACCCAAGCGAATACTACAAAATACTACCTATTGTCAGGTTTTTTGATGTGCATTAGCATTTTTTTCGATGAAATATTCAATGTAGTGCGGGTAAAGCATTAACAGTGGTTACATCTTTACTACGGGATCTCAATTCGAATGTGGTACCTAAATGATCTACGGGTGATGAAGCACACAGCCAGTCGGAATCTTTGGAATAATGTTGGAAAACTGGGATTCTATTGTCAATCTTTGACGTTGTAGTCATCACAGAACCGTTTTGATGCCACCAACGAAAAAATATCTCATACCCCTGGTGTCCTTCAGTTTTTTTCACCCAATCTATCCCTCTCTCTTTGATTATTTTAAATGTTTTCCAAATGCCGTTGTCTAAATTATCAATAACTGTGTATAAAATAATGTAGGCGTAATGTAGAATAAAATGACGGTTATTATAAAGTAGTACGCTGTTTAAAATACTTTCGTAATGCTCAACTCATCGTTAGATATTTTGTATTCGTTCTTAGCCTTTTTTCTTCCACTTTGCGATTGCATTATGTCGAACTTTGTCTATTCGCTTCATCACCTGTATCTTCCATGTTCTATACTTTTTCGGCATCTTCATTCACTTAGTTCCCTAGTATATTTGTAATTACAATTTGCTCAGTTCTCGCATCTGTGGAATGGACAATTCTTAATGAATTAATATTTCTTTGGCCTCCTAAGAATTTGATCCTCGATGAGGAAAATAGAATCCAAGTAGACCTAGAGAAAAGACATCATGTTCTATAAATGAAACTATGCCACACCTTTCTTCAAATTATTTTTACTAACATCGTGTTTCAGTCAGCTAAGCCCTTCACCGGTTACTAGCTGAAGTAATTTATCAGAAAGTTACCCGAAGGTGGCTTAGCTAACTGGAATATTGGGGAAGAGTTATTAACTCCCATTGTGTTTGTTTTCATCTGCAATGAGGGGCAAGAATCTTGAAAGTGCAATTTAACTTTTTTGTCCGTTTATGGTTACTTTTGAAGCTTGAGTAAAATTGGATGGGGAATGATAACCAAACTATGGCTGTCTTACAACAATTTTACCTTAGCCTTAGTCTCTCAACTATGCATTTAATACTTGAAAGCTGCTCGTAAGTAACTTATAAAATATTGACGGGACAGCCTTCAAAACCTAGGATTGTCATTGAATACATAAAACAGCGAGACCTCTCATGAAAAGATATGACTGCAGAACTTACATTTTTTGTGTCCTTGACGATTGATGGAAATGTTAGAGTCGAGATTTTACTTTTGATATTTAAAAAAATACCAGGAGCTTAGAAAGGTTTAAACTTCAGTGGCATATTACAAATAATGGTTTCGATTAGGAAGGAATTATCAGTCACTCTTGTGTGGTACCAAGCAATCGTGGCTATTTTTAGACGATTAGATATCTAGGATAAACTTGAATATTTTCTTTGGGGCTACCATGTTCTGAAAGGAGCACCATACACAAGGTTTTCATTACTTTATTCCGGTGTGTCGGAACAAATTTATCTCCAGCAAACGTACTAGACTAAATTGCACCAAAAACGCATATTATGCTACTCATTGGTCGAGCGCCATTACGCTCGTCCTCCTGTGAATGGTCAGGGTATTGGAGTGGCAGGGAGGATGAAACTGCCGATACCCAAACTCTTTTTATGCTATATGGGGTCCATTTCTCCTACCTCCTGAAACGGAATGAATAGGCACTTTCGTCTCTACTAAAACAATGAAATTGTTTAATCATATGTGGACGTTCGTGTCGGTGATGCAACCGCGGGAGCTTCGTTCCCTCCTGCAGACCTCTCCACCCGGCGATCGCTCGCCTAATCGGTGAGTACGGTACGTACGGAACGAATCTCCCGCGATGCTCTTCACTTCGGAACAAAAGGCGATAAAACAATTCCGCAGGGCCGGGCGGCGCCATTGGAGCAGTGGAGATTTCTTCTTCCCCCTTCCCCCTCCGGATGCTCAGCTACGCTCAGCTGGCCTTCTTTGTTTTTATTGCCCGATCCTCCCCTACACACTTTTTTCTCCTCGCAACCGTCTTTGGCGCCATCTATCTCGGAGGCATTCGAGCGCATCCCACTGCCCGTGTCTGTCCGTCCGTGAGCGGCACCTTCCTTGCGCGAATCAGAACGTGATCGGACGTCGTGGCGATGACCTTTCTCGGGGAAACTCTCCCTTTAAAGAATAATCGAGCGGGGGGAAAAAAATTCCTCCCCATCCCTGTCCACCTGCCGCCGAGTGAAATGTTGTGCTTGTGTGGACAATACGTCGAGTCTCCAGAGCGCTGCTGAACGTCTGTTATTTGAGCGGTCGGTTAAGGTTAGGTTCTGTCGTATACAATTCACCGTAGCCATATTCATGAGAAATTATGGGTAGCATCGGTCTCATTCAAAAAGTCTTGTAGATCATCTTTATGAAAGTGAGTCCCTTACCTGGGATGTATGTACCCTTATCGATTCATGCGTGGTTGGTTAACCCTAGAGTGGTGACGACCGGTCTCTGAGACCGACAGTATGATCTTTCTGGTGACGCAGGCGAAGTATGAAATTTTGTTAGTCATACTATTCAGTAGCTTCCTATTGTATACTGCTCCTCCAATAAGCAATCCAAAAAATCACTTCGTTTAAGTATATCGCTGCTTATAGCCACTTCCGGTCCCACACACTGTGCGTCACCACTCGTGTCTCCAAATACTACCTATTTTGTTGTGCCACATAAAATATGATATGGTAAATATGTGGATAAGTGATTTCTAACTTATTATAGAAATGAATCCATTTTTATGCACCCATACCTTATGACAGTTATTTTTTTCTTATGAAGAAAAACCATGTTCTGGTCAACCCATTTGATCGAAAGCAAAGATTGAACACAAGCTTGGGTATCTTCTCTTTTTGCTGTAAAAATTTTAAATAAATATTTTTAAATTCACGTTTGAATGCTGCTATTTTGAGAACGTACAGAAAAAACTGATCTCATCATTTTCAAAACTCCCTAGTCCAAATCGGTCCAGGAGAGCGACGTCACTACTCGTGTCCCGATTATTCTCGTCACTTCCGTAGGGTTAAAGTTTTCCTCCAAAATGTATATTGATGATGGGTATATCATATTGCTTACTTATAGATAGAATTTATTAAATTCGTATGATATATTCGTAACAGCAATTCCTAACCAGGGATGCGCATACACTCATGGATACGGGCATGGATAAGGCATGCAAAGACAATGAGGAACAGCTGTAGCATATTGAGCGGGTTTTCATACATCTCTCTATCGCGTGGTATATGAAAACATTCGTCTAAAGCGTGGCATTCTATGGATCAGAGGCATGGACCATTAGAAAAGCTGACCATAAAATAATTGAAGCCGTCAAAACCTGTTGCTGGAGGAGGATTATGAAGATAAAATGGACGGACAAAATAAGAAAAGATGAAATGTAAAGGAGAGTGAAATAGAAAAAGACCATATAGAACACCATACAGAAAAGAAGAGCAAGATGGATTGGACGCACTTTGAGGGAGAATGGGCTTTTTTAAGAACATAATTGAAGGTAATAGAGAGGGAAAAGTCCCAGGAGGAAGATCCAGGAATAAGTTCCTGGGCCAAATTATGAGAAAAGTACATAGGATGAGATGCCAGGAGGTAAAAGAACTAGAATTAGATAGGGAAGGGTGGAGGGCTGCAGTCAGCCAATCTTAGGATTGACCAACCAATGATGATGGTATTCAAATGTGTGACCACCAGCAGTTGACATCATCGAAGTTATTGCGTGGCCAATTCCGCAGTTCGTTGAGTAAGTATGGTGTTCACACTAATGAAGTGATCCGATGAGTGATGTTGAGGTCAGGAGTAAAATCAAAGGCTGAAATAGTCATATCTGGGTAACTGCCACTTTTAAATGAATGTGGATGGAATCCTAGACCTTCCATTTCCTGCCAAATGAACGGCATAGTGAATTGCAATCGGTCTGCTACTGGCTGTTGGATAGCGATTTTCAAAATCACGGCCCATTTCTCCTGGCACGTGAAATTGCATGCGGTCTATCGATGTGAGAAGTCGTTTATCTATTTCTATTTGTATTTGCATGTTTTTATGGTGGTGCTTTGATTTAAATTTGCTTGGATAGTACTGTCACATAGAATATGTGTCGGAGGGAAAAATGAATATTAATTTTCATACCCTCGGAAACAATGTAGTTGCTCACTGTTTTTCTCTCGGAATTAATTTTCACTCTTCAACACTGTGATATCTGTCTTTCACGCTAAGTATAATCCTTGTTCCTCTTTTCTCTCATACCGACAAAGCTGCTCGCTTCGTTAAACACTGCTACGAGCGAACATAGAGTGTTTCACAGCTTTTACAAGGATTAAGGTGGGAGCCCCCAGAGACTAGGAGGCTACACTCTAGGTTTAGCTTGATTGAGGAATTCAGGACTGTTGTGTTTCAGAGCGACACAGGGAATGACGCCTCAGTATATCTCTGGGTCTGACAGAGGCGTTAAATAAGAGAGATACATTGCCAAACAGAAGGGTACAAAAACTCGTTCTATTCGCGCACAATAAAAACTGAGCTCCACTAAGTACACTCCCTTTATACACGTCATCATTTCCCCTCCTAAACCCTTATCCCTTATCCCTTACATCTTTACTCGGCTGGCGTCCTAACAACCTCTCCCACACGGCGGCGCGGCGGCGGCTCGTAGGGTAGTACCTATGTAGATGTAGAAGTTAGGGAGGTATTTCTCGTGATGAATGCAGTTGCGAAAGACTACCTTAAGAGAGATATCAGTTCTCATTGTATCCACATAATGGTATTTGGGCATTGGCTGCGCGCAGACTTGAGATGTAGCGAATGAGACAATGTTTATATGTAGTCATCTTTTGATAGATGTGTTAGTTTTGAGCCGTAGGGTGGACGATTTTTGGAATTTTACATACAAAGTTGCAGGTGACCGAGATCTAGCAACACCTGATATATGCATAGAAAATTAGAAGTTGAGTAAGTGACCTGTAGACCAATAGAGATCGCCTCTATACTATTGTGTGCTTGAAGGTCCCTTATTGTTCAAACCGCGCATTAAAAGTTATTTTTTACTCCCGTTCAAAGCTGTTGTTGTTTAAACTGAAAGCAAACCCGTTGTTGAGTAGTGTAAGTTGCTATATAAACACCTTTTAACAGACCGTATTGTTGTTACGCGGGGTAAGAAGCATGGAAAAGTGGTGACCGAACGACCGAAATTGCGTTCTGGTATTAAATGAAGATGTGGCATAAAAGGTATGAGGAAAAGAATGTTTTTGTAATAGCTCAATAATGCTTGCTGAATTATGATGATGGAAGATGCAAATTGGGCAACTGTTTCAGTTAGGCAACTTGCCATCAGGTTATTCTAAAGTGAAGAAATTATGAAATGGGAAAAGAAAGCGAACCTTTATTTGAGAGTAAAACACAAACGCGAGCTTGACTGCCACCGAAGGTCCTTCAAGCGCACAATAGTATAGAGGAGATCTCCATTGGTCTATAGGTCTCTTACTCGACTTCTAATTCTCCAAGTATAAATCAAGTGTTGCTAGATCACGGTCACCAGCAACTTAGTGTGTGAAATTCCAAAAATCGTCCACTCTGCGGCTCGTTAATTCAAGTGTAACTTTCTTCCAGTTCGTGCGTATCATGCCATTTACTATACGTGCTCGTGAATTCACGTGGCTTTTTGGTGCCGGCAGTATTCATACAGGGAAACTAAAACTTTTTGAATGCTACCCTCCAGCTGCTCTCTTTGGGGCTTTTGTGAGGAATTCTTGCCTCCTACTTAGGTGCTCGAATCTTAACACCTTTGGCTGCCTCTACTTTTCGGCGTGGACATATCCGAAGGAAAGGTATCAGCGAGCGGTTGCGAGGCAGCTAATTATCACCAGATCGTTAATGAGACCTCTTGCCATCCCGGGGATAACAAATCGCTAAAATCGTTCAACCCGACCACCGCATCTGATGTTGCCGGGTCAACTTTCCAACTTCTGTTTTCTTCTGTTTCCAACTTCTGTGTTACGTGCTTCACGTCGCGTCGAATGGCTTCCTAAAAGAAACCAATAATAATGCGGTCGAGGAGAAACTGGCAAATTTCGGTGAAAAAAATCCGGATCGAACTCCCTCTTGCATTTTGGCCGCTGGGTTGTGTTTCTCTTTAATGGGACCTGTACTGTGATTTTCATTTTTGTCCACGCTATCAGTGCGAAAAAAAGAGAGGCTTTAGATTCAGTGAAGAATGTCGCGTGAATTTGAGTGCTGGGCCATTGACTTTCTCTTTTCGGAGACCGCGAACGATAATAATTGGGGAATTCGACCTAAAATTTTGACAGCGG
This sequence comes from Ceriagrion tenellum, assembly GCA_963169105.1. Lineage (NCBI taxonomy): Eukaryota > Metazoa > Arthropoda > Insecta > Odonata > Coenagrionidae > Ceriagrion > Ceriagrion tenellum. The sequence continues at coordinate 53,516,587 of OY720634.1, forward strand.
TTTGAAATCGTAGGGCATATTGGCTTTCCAGAATCCTAAAGCATGTGATCAGAGGAATAAATGGGCCATGGCCATCGACTTTTAGGAAATCATTGGGTCGAGAGAGGTCGATTTCTAACCCGAATCCGAATCGAAAATCCGAAGCCAAACTGCCCCAGGCTTCGGAGTACGGAATTTTTTTAAAAATACAGGTGCTCACTTCAACCCTGCGTTGAAGTGACGCGTTACCTTCGGTTCGCTGAAGAGGGCTACTTTGTAGCCGAAATACGCGTATTCGACCCCCACCCTCGTCCTGTTGTGTTGATTTGACCACGCTCTTTTTGAGCTGATTCTCCCAGAAGTTGGGCCCATTTGTGTGTGTGGGTGAGTGATTTGGTGTGCTTGTGAGTGTGCTTGTGTAAATAACCGGGCATCCTTAGCGGGGTCTCATTAGCCCTATGAAGGATCCCAGGTTATAACCCAAACATCCTTAGCGGGGTCCCATTAGCCCTTGCAAAGGATCCTATTTGGGTTGTGTGTGTGCGTCTGTGTTTGGTCCCTGGCGAGGAAGTAACTTTCCCGTAAACCAACACAGGGGGGTATTCTTGGTTGAGAGGCTGTGGTTGGTCTCTGATGTGGTTTTCCCAGCATACCAAGACAGTAAATTTGGTGTTTGCTGACAAAGGGTGCCAATTGTTTACGGCTTTTGGAGATTTTCTCTCTGTTATTTCATTGTCTAGCCGTAAGAAGCTCACCCCATTTTCGTGATGGCTTTCCAAAATACAGGTACTTGTGAATCACTGTTGTAATTATCATATCATCAGTTTGAGGTGCCAATGGCGTGATTTGCTGTTAGGTATTGTCAAAATGTTCTCAGAATATGTATGACTTATGTCTCATCACATCCTGCAATCAAAAATACGAAGATTTCTATGCCTCTGCATTACATGTTGCCCTTTTTAAAATCCAGGTTCTTCATTCGTTCATCTACAACGACATCTAAATACTACTCAGCGAGCCGCTGCATGGGCGTGTGGCAGGGGATGTTAGGACACCATCCGTGCAAAGGTGTAAGGGATGAGGTTTTTGGAGGTGAAATGGTGACATCTATTATGGGAGTGTATTTAGTGGAGCTCAGTTTTTATTGTGGTCGCTTACTGTGCGCGGATGGAACGTGTTGAGTACTATCTGTATTTTCTGTTCCCATGTTCACTTGAGATAATCCATTATTCCTTGTCTCTCCATGGCTAAAGGATATGCTGTATAAGTTAGGCGTTTGCGTTTACTTTATTTACTTAGCGTTTTAAGCTAACGTTTCCCTTCCTAGTAGACTTCGTATGATGTCATCATTGAGTGTCCGCTCCTAATATATTTTGTCTTTATCTTTTATCTAATACGTATACTTTACGTTCAGTAATCTCTTTTACGCTTCTTTGATTCATATAACACAACCTTAAAGCCATTCCGGGAAATCCCTTTTTTCTAGCTCTTTCTCGGTATAGTTACCGAACTTCTAATCATCGTTATTTTTCTGCATTCTCCACTTTTTTTTGGATGTATTGCTCACTACTCCTGACTTACTTCTTTTTTCAGTGATGAATGACGGTCCCAGCATTACGGAATTCTGCCAGCTGCTTCAGATTTTGCTTATTCAGTCTCTATTGGTCCATTTTTCTTTTGCAAGATATTTTTCTCCTGTCTGAAATCATTGCGAATGAGTGACAGCAGGAGGGCTCGGGGTATCTGGTTTTTCTCCTTGTCCTTTTTATTTGCTTGTGCTTTTCTATGACTGATCTATATTTATAAGCCAGCAAATATTTCAGCGAGGGTGCAGTAAGAGTTTATCGGTTTTCGTGCGTTTTTGCTTTCTTCTTTTTTATACAATTTGTGTTTTTCTCTCACATAGAGTTGTCCACAACACTTTGGTGCTAGTTCTGCTTGGTTCAGCATAACCTAATTGATGTATTTTGTTTAAGAACATCTGTATTTTATCAGTTTCCAATATTGTTCTTGCAAACCAATTCTTTCTCTTTAGAATTTTCTTCGATTGAGTTCATTTTTTTTATTTTCCTGCGTTCTGCTTTCATATTCACGTGAAACATTTCGTTGGCCATTTCATGTAATGGACTATGCATGCAAATCTTGGTGGCAATTGTGAGCTTAGTACCTGGAATGGAATCTAGCATAATTAGAGCCGTAGTTTAAGCATTCAAAGGCTTTTCGAACTTACTCAAATATGGAGCGATTTCATGTTATGATTTTGACTTTTGAAAATCGCATGTGTCGTGCGGAAGAGAAAGTGATTGGTCTGCGACCTCCCGCCTAATCCCCTGAGGAATATATATCAGATTATTATTCCCGTACGAATTATAAACTCAACAGTTTTTATAATAGGCAGGTTCTTTTCTGGCTTTGTGTCACACTCTCACTGAGTTAATATCTTCAAATTTTAGGGTTTCTGTGTGGCGTTTACGTGCTCTGTTTTGACCAACGTTATTCAAAATACCGTACAATTTTTAAAAATTGATGTGTAATTGGAAAAAAAATGGAAGGAATTCAACGTCAAGGGTAACACGATTAATTCCATTTTTAACATTAACCAATATTTTTATATTTTTAACCTTTTCCCAATTCCTGAGGACCAATTTGTAAAACACACAAATTGGACTTTCAAACTGTTCGCAAATGAGGTAAGCTTGAATGTACCTGGTATGAGCTTAAAACATTGAACTTTTTTCTTAATTTTTCACTCCTCTGAATTTTCAGTTTGCAGGAGATTATTTTGGAACATTATTTTGTCTGTCAGTTTTATGTCAAGTCCCCCAATTTTATTATTTCCCAATTAGGTATTCGTTTGTGAACATAGCTACTGTGTATTTTGCAATGCACCAGAAACAGATGAAATTTGATAAATTCATGATTGAATGAATAGTATTCAGCTGAAAATGTATTTTGGAATGCACCAGAAACAGATGAAATTTGATAAATTCATGATTGAATGAAGAGTTATTCAGCTGAAAATGAGTTATTTTTGGCTTTCTATTGGCCGCCGGTTTTTATTCTCCGCTATATTCAATATTGTGATCGTTAATTTCGTCTGAGTACAACTTTCCTGCGTTGGCGAGCTTCGTTTTTTGTCATATGAATGGTATTAGCAAATATACAGTACCAATATCCTTGCATACGTTTGCATTCGCTCTACAAAACTTTCTTGAGACTTCAGCATTCAAATGAAATTAAATCAGACTTTCTCCATCAGATAGTTCACTCTTTATTAACCATAGTTATTTCGGAGACGGGAAAAATCAAATCAAATATTATCAAATTTTATAAAGTTTTGGTTCGGGACAATAAAAGATGCGAAAGAGATGGATGGTCTTTTTATCTTTTTATTATATGCATAGTATATTCTATCAGTTCATTTTCCCAACTAATATAAAAACCTCAATGTGCAGTAATAAAAATTTATATTTTTATTTCACATTATTTTTCTTTCCCCGTACATATTTCAATAGTAGAGTCAAGAACACAATCAGAAGTCTTCAGAAAATATGTTCCTCATATTTGAGTAGCCTACTTTACCGAAAATGTTATGAAGATCTCCAGTATTATTCGTAAATAATCCATGAAAATATGTGTCCTCTGTAGACGTTGTTTACCTTCAAAGACTGCGTAAGAATTTGACCACCATTGAAGTTACCATATCCGAAGCGGCATCTGAATCCATTGATGCCTCCGTAGGATATCGCTTCTTAGCTCTATCTGTATCTCAAAGGCAAGGCGCAGATGATGTTGGTAAAATTCCTTTCGTAAGGAAATGAAACGAAATTTTTCAGCAAGTTAACATAATTGGATACACCCTGAGACACAATGGGTTTGTAAAGAACATAATTGAAGGCAAAATAGAGGGAATAGTCCCCAGGGGAAGACACAGGAATAAGTTCACGGACCAAATAAAGAGGAAAGTACCCGGATGTAAGGGAACTACCATCAGATAGGGATGGGTGAAGAGCTGCAGTCAACCAATCTTAGGATTGAATATTTAATGAAGATAGGTGGTGCAATTGAACATGAGAATTCATTGTTCGTTACCGAAATAGATATTCCGTATGCATACCGTAATGCCAACTGATTCCCGATGACGCAGCGTCTTTTAACTGCCGATTGCACGTAGTTTTGAACTTGTTGTAATATATGAAACGAGTAAATGGGTGCTTGCAATTTGCAAGCAGGGGGGGGGGTAAGTGTTATATGATGATACTATTTAAATAAGGAAAAAAACAATGAAAACTCTCGAGTCTGCGTGCTACATGCAAGCAAAGAAAAGTAGAATGCTCGAAAATTAATTACGGGCCCCATGAGTAATGGATACCAGACAGTTCTAGTACAAACTTATATTGTATGTCATCCGGTTATTAACGATTTTTCAAAATACTATAATCAGTAAACTGAAACGAACGTGGAACCACTGGAAGATCATCATAACCTCATTTGACGGCATATTAGACGCTCTTCTACGTTAGATATTTCATTTCAGTACAGCATATTTAATAAGAGCTTACATGAAGAATTTTACTATAAAAACTCGATCGGAATCGAGATTTTTAATATGCTAATTTTAATATTCAATTTTTCTCTTCCCATCTTCTACATGGACTGCATGTTTTTTTAAATGAAAACTACAATATCATGAAGCTTGGTTGGTTGAAATTGGTCATCAAAGGTACGGTATAGGCCAGGAAAAAGTTGAAGAAATTATACCCAGTACTTAGCAGTGCGAAAAATGGTATTAAGAAGACTAAATAACATGCACTTAGGATACCTAACTCATACATGTAAAGCTATCGATTGCGATATCTCGAAGCCTAATTCAGTCAGTTAGTCAGTTTTATAGCTTTATATATATTAATATATCGTTGTAATACAATGTGCTTCGTTGATCAATTTTTTTGTCCTGTGTATTAAAAGAAATGAAGATTGTATGTAAATAGTTTTGAATGACTATGTATATCTGGTAATCTTTGGGTTTCTGCGAGTATTTTTTGTAATATTCTTGCGACAGTTTCGCCGTGCTCTGCTGCCGGCTTCGTTTGGCTTTTTAAAACAACAATGGTATTCTTTTTTTATAAATAAACGAATTCAGCAGTTGATGAATTTAGAATTAATAAAAATATAAATTAATTCCAAAGAAGGGATTTCCATATATAAGGGATTGATTAGAATGATTATGCTTGTTCCCCGTTGAATCAGTCAGGCTGAGCCAATTACATTTTACATGAAATCGTAGGTGATTCATTTGCCAACTGTAGAGGCTTATGATCAATGTTTAACCGCTAAACCTTATTTTAGCGATTGCCGATTGTCAGTGCACTACAAAAAGGAAGAAAAAGACCCCGGAATATGTTCATGGACCAAATAAAGAGGAAGATTGATTGGAAGAGATACCAGGAGGTAAGGGAACTAGTATTAGATAGGGAAGGGAGGGTAGCTGCAGTCAACCAATATTAAGATTTAACAACCAATGAGATCGTGATGTCATCTGCTGGACTCCCTATGACGCAGTTTTAGCTATCGATTTCTCATAGCTTCGAGCTTTCAATATACATGTTTGTAATACAATATGGTTCGTCGACCAATTTTATGTCCTGTGTATTAAAAAAATGAAGAATTTAAATAAATATTTTTGAATGATCATGCTTGTTCCCCGATGAATCAGTGGAATTGAACCAATTAAATTTCGCATGTAATCATATGTGATTCATTTGCCTAATCTGGAGACTGGTGCTCATAGATCAACCGCCAAACCTTATTCTACCGGGAAGCTGTTCTCATCACACTTAAAAATAGTATTTTATTATCTTTCCTGTTAATTACCTAATGGTGCATGTAAAGTTAAAAAAATTTCGATTCGCGAGATTTATTGCCGGTATCACATTCCACTCCTAAACGGGATACACATGATTAACTTCATTTCATTAGGGGCGAGGGGGGACTTTTAATGCAGACGAATGAGCCACTGCGATAATTATATACCTCCTTATGCACATAAAAAGGTAGCTCACGATCCGTCACGTGTGACGGGATATTTCTGCCCACGACAGTTGAGTTTCTCAAACCGAAGTAGGAAATTGCTTCATTACTACCTGACTTCGCGGGAGAGATTATGTGCACAATAATTTCCACGCTTTGCCTCATCATCATCATCGCCACCACCACCGCGCAGTCGATGTAACAAGTGGGGGGAAGAGAGTCGGGGAGATCCCAGAAAGGGTCGAGGGAAGAGACGGTTAAGAGGAGAGGCCGTGGGAGAGAGAAAGGAGGCTTAAGTAGAAAGGGCATTAGGTCCGTCGGAGGCAAAAAAAAAAATCCGTGATGAATAAAAAACATCAGTTTTGACCAACTCCATCATCCCCGCTCTTGCCTCTCCCTCCGCCGGCTGACCTTCTGCCCATCTGCTCGAAAGGTAGGCATGTATAAAAAGAAAGAAATGCCCTGGACCTTTTTATCCCCCCGCGCCCAATTTCATGCATGAAGATGCGCCCAATTAATCCGAGTCACGCCGTTATTGTGTGCGTAAGTGAGGGCACTAACGAAAGGTGGGGCTGCAAAAAGAGAGCTTGAGCATCCCTGCCACTCTCTCTACCTCTCTCTTATCATGTGTTTACTATTTAAGTATAGTTCATCTCCTTGAACTATAGTTTGCAACTACTTAACTCGTCATTTGTAAGTGAGTAGGAAAAAAAACCTGAGGACCCTGAGAGGAGAGAAATCAGAGCAAGTAGATTCCTTCACCTATCTCGGAAGTACCATCACGTGGGACGGAAGAAGTACAACGGACATCGAGTGGAGAATAGCCCAAGTTAAGAAGGCGGTCATAGGAAAAAGACAACTACTGTGCTTAAAGAAGATGGGACTACAAATCAGGAAACAGTATGTGAAAACCTTCGTGTGGAGCGTAGCACTCTAAGGATCAGAAAGCATGGACCATTGGAAAAGCTGACCGGAATAGAATAGAGTCCTTCGAAATCTGGAGCTGAAGGAGGATACTGAAGATGAAATGGACGGACACAATAAGATATGATGAAGTGTAGAGAAGAGTAGAAGAGGAATGGACCATATGGAACACCATACAGAAAAAAGAACGAGATGGATTGGACACACCTTGAGACACAATGTGTTTGTTGGGAACATAACTGAAGGTAAAATAGGGGGAAAAGTCCCCAGAGGAAGACCCAGGAATAAGTTCATGGACTAAATACGGAAGAAAGTACATAAGAAGAGATACAAGGAGATATGGGAACTAGCATTAGATAGGGAAGGGTGGAGGGCTGCAGTCAACCAATCTTATGGTTGAACGACCAATGATTGGGAAAAAACTCATCGTCTTCGCCTACTTGACTTCTTTTGTCGGTGGGAGAGGTGTCGTGGTCTTTCAGATGATGCTTAAGGTAGCCCTTGATTTGCACTGATGACTAAATACTGAGGTGATGTTATTTGACTTATGGATCGTGCATAAACTATGCTACCATTTTTGGTGAATTTTTTACCCCCTTAACTCTCCCCGACACGTAACGTTGTCTCTACAAATGAAACTTTCTATTCAAAAATTATATCTCAACTAATGAGTTAGTTCATTTTTAGAGATAAGTTGAAGTAAGAACTCGCCCTTCCTTATTTTGAACTCTATAGTATTGTCTACGCGATGTTGACGAGTAAGAAATGCAAACAGGCGCATTGTAACAACTACGTTGCTTTGAGTGAACCTCCTCAATCCCCCTCGTTACCCGCCGTAGGTTTTTAGGCGACCTCCTCCCACCTAAGTTGGTAACATAGTTTATGCACACCCCCATATATAGTTTCCTAGGGGGCTATTACGTATCATAGGCGAAAACTCAGTCGCCCTCTGGATCTCGCCCAGTCCGAGTCGCCCTTTCCTATTACGCATCAGGGGGGTCACTCATGCCCCGCCTGCGGCTCGTCTGCCTTCCATGGGCGACAACTCAGTGTATGAGAATTTTCAGAACAGTCGGCTAATTATGCTCCGGGCCAATGAGAAGCCGGTTTAAAGTCACGTGGGGTCCTATGTATCAGCAGACGACTGGAGAGTAGCTTCATTATGTGATAGAATGTCCTCGCCCTATTTAAGATTACAATTCGACGGATTTGGGCAACATTTTTGTTGCCAATTTATATTTTAAAAAAACACCGAAATTGATGCTAATGTCGCTCGTTACTGGGCAGGAGTGAACATAATTTCATTTGAAGTGATACGATAATGGAATCCACAATGGCATGTTAGGAACGAAAGAACTTGCGACGAAATATTTGTTTATGAATTCACTAGAACATATAAGGATTCGTTAACATAGCCCGTTTTAATGCAGAATACACATGATTCGCGCCGTCAATCATTTCCGCTTTATAACTACCGGTGATTAATTGTAATTACAATACCATACGCATAAATGCCGAGGGAACACGATGGGGATCAACGAGTCTCTCAATATTCAATTTTCAGTAAATATTAGTGTAAGTAAATATTCAATTTTTCTGACATTAATTTTCTGCTTTGGTGGTTCGCATTCACCCTCAGTAATTTCCTGCAAGTCTACCGGCTCAGCTAGTAAATGATGAAAGTGAACATTTAATAATAATAATAATAATAATTTATTTAACACTTACAGGTTTCCCCAATTACAAGTGTTTTAATATATCATGAGACGAACACAAACACCCATATCCTGGGCAGTGAATAATATTACCCAGGCGGGACAGGAACCCGCGACCCTCGGGTTGGAAGGTGAGGACTTTACCCCGCCGACATCGGGACCGACTTTATTTATTTATTTTTTTATTTTTTTTAATTTTTAATATTATTTTTGTCACAATCAAATTATCATAATAAAAAATTTATTATGATAAACTGATATTTTAGGGCAATTAATGAGTATGACATCGGACAAAGCTACTAACTATACACTCTTTGAACAAGTAATGCATCGGCTGAACTACTCAAATGTCTTCTCACTTCGACCTTATATAGAGAGCACAATTTAAAAGAAATAATTTCGTTATTGCTGGTATCTCGCTAGTGCACTGGCTCCTTTAAAAATTTTCTCTCTCTATAATGCCCTAACTTTATTCCTTTCATAGTGACTTAGGCTTGTTATAGTATTAACATTTCTATTTTCCCGGAATGGTTGTGATACGGAATGGAGTATGTCATGCAGCACAAAGATACAACATGGTAGTAATATTTACACAATAAAGTCATGGAGTAGGTAACTCTATGCTCGATAATGAATTAAAATCCTTTAAAATAGGTATTCCATTAAGCTTCTTTCTTTATAATACTTAATGCCGTGAAAATTTTCAGAGAAGCTTCTCGTGGCTATATAATTACGTATTGTACGTACTTACCAATAGGTCATTCACTCAACCATATTTACAAATACATCCACATGGCCAATCAAACAAAATATAATGGCTTGTGTAATTATTTTCACTTCCATAACCTTTTAGGTACACACAACAATAGTTAATGACTAGTCTGTAACCTCGAATTAATTTTAATTAATGCCACCGTTGATGAAAAAGGGCGTGGTACATGCTCTAATAAAATCGAAACTATGTTCTAGCTCGTCTTTTCAGAGATTTTTATTGAAATTCATATTGCACCATCATTACAACCAACGTAGAAACACAGAAAAGAAGTAAACACAAGGACCATAATGAAATGCAATTTAAGTTCAAAAGTTTTCACTTATCGTTTCATGTTAAATTTTTACACGAATAATTTAAGCACCGTCAATCGCATTTTAAACGAGGACTAGGATAGGTACTATCTTTTGAGGGGGAAATAACAGCAACACATGCCATCAGGTCTTCGGCAATAAATGATATTGAATCCATCGTACACGAACGCTGCACAACACAATTGAAACTCACAAAATACAACCAAATATAGCGTTCAATAATCTCGATCTATGCTTGAGACACGAATATAAATTTGACACTAAAGGGGCCTCAAAATGAACTCCAACGATTCATCACTTCGTTTCCATTACTATTAACAACATTTTCAATGGAAACAAACAGTTGCCTATCGCCAAGCGAATGTGTCTCAAGGGGGCGACTCGACTTGTGACCTTCTCCTTCGAGGGTGACTTTGGTAGGCGACTATTTAAGCGCGGCGACAAGAAAATCATGATGCGTAATCGCAAAAGGCGAAAAATGAGTCGCAGGCCACTCCGAGTCTCCGGGCGACTCGTCATACGTAATAGCCCCCCTGATTTACTGAGAGAAAAAATTGTACTGTCACTAAGGTGGATCATTTCTCCAACTTTACCGTAAGTGGACTGGAAGTGTGCTCAAGACTGTACTTAAATTGAAACAAACAGTACAATTTGCCACATTATGCAGCATTTTTGCGGTACAGTTTTTGCAACAGTACACTTCCAGCAATACAGTAGAGTTTCTACACACTATATACCACAGTACAGTTCCCGCATTCTAATGCAGCACATTTTCAGTACAGCACTCTCCGCATTTCAGTCACTACAGTACACTTCCAGTACCAATCATCCTTAACAATTCCACCACAGTATTGTCCAGTACAGTTAGGAGAATTGGAACTTTACTAACAGCTGAGTCTAGTATACCTATCTTACCTTTCTACCTCTCGCTTTAAGCTTTTCTACAGTACACCTACAGTAGAGATTTTTTCTTTGGGTAGTTAAGCCATGGAATTACCAACTTTGAAAATGTATGCACCTTCTTTTACCTGAAGAATTTGAGAGAAATAGTACTTTACGAATGGAACCGATGCCTGCATCTCGATAAACATTGGTGAGGTAATGCTTCAGATTTTACGACTGAGTAAACCTTCCTTCCCATAAAGAAGCCAGTGATTAGATATGACCTCTGACACCCCAGTCTTTGGTAGATTAGAAATGCTCCTTGTTTCTCCCTGGTATTACATTACAAATATTTTCAAAATTACAGGGTATTATGGTATATGTTGCAAGTATATGGTATATATTATAGTAGATATTAAAAGTGTTTGAAAATTGTAGGTATTTTAGAAAAACAAGAACTAGATAAACGATTGCTCAGTTGTTTAGATACACTAAAACCCTGAAGAACCTAGGGAAAGAATGTGACAATTTTCTCTGAATAGTAGCTCTTTTTTCCATAATTTCGAATTTCATTGCATCGTAAGGTGTTCGCGATTGAATGTTGGAAGTGGCTAAGTGCATGGAGAACGCCTTCTTTACCAGGACACATAAATATTTGAAATAAATTAACGCAATACTAGGTGTAAATGCTTCAATTTCATTAGAACTTACTTTTTAAAATCCATCTAATGTAATCGCATTTAAGTTTTTTAAATCATTTAATTGATTCGAAAATGTATTATATTTAGGTGTTTAATGAATTATTTTTTTGTAATTTCTGCTACTAATAGCGCGATTGAAAATACGAAATTTACATTCTCATGAGTGAATGATGGGAATAAGCTGATATTTTTGATGACTTCAGAGGAGGTTTCATTGTCCAATGGAAATAGCTCGATGAATTGTGGAGATAAACGTGTAACCATTCACGATGAGATAAATGATATATATTGAGCTACACGGATCGCTATCTCTATATCCTCTCATTTGTGTCCTCTAATGTATGAAAAAGTTATTGTGACTCCCTGAGAATTATGCCTTCAACTCTTCGCAAAAATGTTGCTTGATATTTAAACAGCGTTTCAAACAATGAATAACCAAGAACTGCTGTGAAAAGAAAAAAAATTGGCTGCTCGCTAGCATGGCGAGAGCTTGTATTCGCTCCTCTTCCGCTTGGGCCTCGTAATAAATCCCAAAAGAGATTGTTCATTCAAGATTATTGAGGTGGCAAACACTTAAATTTACAGATTTATGGTTACTCCAATGAATCCTGCTGACATCTGTAAATTGGTTCAGTGGCCCCAAATCCTCTGAGATGTATGTGTATATATGTGAAAGGTGAACAAGTGCAGGGAGCTTGGCGTTGGGTGGGGGGGGGGGAGATGAGGTGTGAGGGAGATACTTTGGGAGCGGAGGCAGTCGCTGGGCGGCTGGTGATCGTCTTTTGGGCGTGGTAACTCGGGAGCTAATAACTTTTCCTACGCCGCCGCCGCTTCTATAGACGGAGGAAGAGGGAAGCCGGATCCGCGGTGCTGCCGTACCTCATCCCAAGCCCGGCAAGTCCCTCCCGCAACCTTAAACCCCATCGCCGTCCGGCGGTCGGATGCGGAAGGGATGGACGCTGCTGACCTCTCTTTCAACCTCTTTATCTTTCGTTCATCCAGTTCTGTGACCAGTTAGTAGTGCTGTGTATCGAGTGGTTCGGAACAAAACGGTATAAGAACATAAAATACTAACGATATCTATTTTTTTATAATGCGAATAAAATATTTCCTATTTTTCTGTTTACGTATTTTAATACTCTTTATCGTCAGTTTATCGAAGCCATTAAAATAAAGGTGAGGGCGCTTGTTGTTGCGGCCAATGTTAGAAGCTGTACGTGAGCGTGACCTGTCAGCCATCTTTGTTAACCCCCATCTCCCTTTGCACTTCCAGAATAACGCACCAATTTTGCAATTTCACGATGATTTTCATAGATAACTTACTAGAAATCAGCGTACATTTTCTTTTTAATATGATCTCTCCTTGTGCACACTGTTCAATTCATTTAAATTGATAATAATCCTCATTCTCGGTGAAAACCATGAACACGAATGAAATCATATCTACAAGTAACCGATATGTGTTTCATGAGTTACTTGCCATAAATTTGGAACAACTGGTGAATATTCTTGCTATACATCCGCTAATTCGTTCATTCCGTTGTGCTATCGTAAGAAAAGCAAGGAAAGAGCAGGCCTAGCCCCCATTCCTGGCACCACGAATGAAAGTTGTTAAGGCCCGATGACAGAACTTTTATTGTGAGCAAGGAATTAGGTGAGAGATAGAGATGAACAGTATATCATATTTTTCCATAGACGTGCTCCAAATTCTCCCTTCCCAATTGATCCTCATGTTACTCGGCGGTTGTCTTTTATACTCCGCATTCAGTGTACTCTGAAGGAGCACACGTGATGTTATTCGGTCTGCTTCCTTGTGATCGGGGATGGGAGAGGACTTCCAGTAAGTGCAGGCTAAAGTTAAATCTTAAAATAAAAAGTTAAGCAGTCCTTCCCACGAAGGATGTGAGATGGCTCAAACCAGCCAGCGCCCAAGCCTAAAGAACAACATAAGACTGTCACAAATATAGAGACACTCGTAAAAATCACTGGTAAAATCGTCTGCGAAGGCGATCAAGAAGTGAACGAGAGGGAGAGATAGTTCTTCTCCATGCTAGGGCTATGGTAGCCTACCCCAGGAGCTGCAAGAAGAGAAGGGAGGTCGTCCTAATAAACGTCATAAAAACCCAGTACAATGAGTCTAAGTGTCTCTATTCTGCTCATTTCGTCGTCTTGGCAAGGACCCTCATACAAGTTTGATATCATTACGCGGCGCGCAAACTATTTCAAGTCCGCGTCTTCGCTTATTTCACGGTAAAAAACTATATCGTCTGCAAATAATATTAATTTACCGCTAACTTGAAAACTTAAAAGCATTAACATAAATAATGGATCAAAGAGGGCCGATCTTGAGGAACACCGGATGTGAATCCAACCATATCTGAGCTAATGCCATCAATAACTACTTTTTGTTTTCGATCACTGAGAAAGTCCATTATCCAATTCACTATTTTTCATTTACTCCGCATTATTGCAATTTATATATGCTTTTTGGTGAGGAACCTAGTCCTAGCTTTCTTGAAATTAAGGTATTTCGCGACGAGTTGCTTTATTGATTCACCTGATTTTAGGGTATTGGATCCATTTCTTCTTCCGGCATTCAGCCGCGTCGTTGTTTTTCTGAAAGCGCTTCTCCTCCTATCCTGAAGACGTCTTGAGGTCGAAGATTATCCTATCCTGGAGGCAACTTCGGCCCAAAGACACCTCCAGGGTAGGAGGAGAAACGTCAGAAAAACAGCGACGTGGTTGATCCCGAAAGAAGAAATGGAACCAATACAAATAAGATTTATCATGCATTTTATCCATTTAATATGCTGCGAAAGTGCCCTTATGCTCTTTTATTCCCCTAAATTCCCATGATAGTATGTTTCAAGATGTCGAAATGTCTTTGTCGAAATCTTTGTATTGATGTTGTTATTTAAGAGTTGGTTTTGGCAATTCTTGGGCGATTAAGTTTTTGTTGGACTTTTCTATATTTCTCCCAATGTGTATACGTCGCCGGAACCTAAAACCCTTCCGGCAGTTCTTGGTACTTTCCGGGTCCTCCTCGTGGTACCCGATGGTTACGGAGTCATTTGCGCCTCCTGCGAGTGGCGGGAGTCGCATGCTCCAAGGATCCAACCGACATGTGTGGCGGAGGGTGACCCGCGGAAACAAGTTTCTTTCGTTGCTCGTATGATGGGGCACGAATGACTGCCGGCGAATGTACGTAGGCACACACGTAGGCAAGGAAGGTTCGGAACTCCTTTCTTCAATAAAGCAGACTTCGGGCTGATGCCAAAAAGTAAAGACCAGGTTTCTTGGTCCACTACGCGGTCAAATTAATTGTGACTGAGTTTTGCATCTACCCTTTCCTAAACCCTGTTCTTACACTCATCCTATTGGTTCGGAGTCACTCCTTCTTTCACCTATGAGCTGTTCTGCGGGATAAAATGCTCTGCATAGGTGCCCGGAAGTTCGTCCGGTGAATCATTTCCTATTAACTAATAAATAGCCCTTGTACTTCTCTCATTGAAAATCGCGGAGAAAACTGATTAGACCTAATTCAGTTTCTTCTCGTCTGCTGCCGTTAATTCTCGTTTCATTAGCTCAACACTTCCTGCACAGTAGCTAGCAAAAACTTTCCTCTCTCGTCCCATCTGATTCTCGTCTCTTATCTCGTTCTCATTATCCTGCGCTCCTCATTAATGTGCGTGGTGAGCGTAGGTGATGAGGATTTGGGTTTACTCAAGGCATAAACACTATGCCCCGTTTGTTTACTCAGAGCCTCGGAAGTTTTGACACGTGTCTGAATGAGAGCCTGCAGTCTTCATGGATGAGGAGTTTCGCATTTTTATGTGTGCTTTCACGGGTGCTAAGGCGATAAGGCTTATGCCTTCCCTGTCACTTGCTTGGGAGTGGTAATTGTGGTTTGTTAGGGTGCGTCGAAAACATTGGTCATTTTGTACTTGCCACTTGGGATTACGATTAAGCTGCTTATGAGGCCGTGTTTCAGATTTTTTGCCATGAAATTAACGTAGAATTTTGGAACAATCTTGAAAAATGCATCAAAATGTTCTTAGCTTTCTTTAAGAGTGGCCGTGTATGTGAATAAAATACAAACAGTGACATACCGCTGAGGGTCTTTTTACTAATTTATTATGCTAATGATTTTATCTGAAATGCTATTCCCTTTTTTTCATTGTTTTTATTCCTTTTTTCTCTTGGTGGGTGCGATGGGATAGGCATGGATATAAAAATCTCCGTTAGCCCTTTTCTGAATCCTGGAAGGTGCGAAATTGAATTTGTGGCGTAAAATACTACGCTCTGCGGAAGAGTCCAAGGTTTCCTCATATCTTACAATGTTCATTTCCTAATCCTTTAAAGCCTTCCTGCTTTTAAGAACATAATTTTCCTTCCCTGAATTTAATATCACGTCTCATTTTCTGTGATCACATCCATTTCCCTGTGTTTCTCGTCCTCCAAAATCTTTCGTGAATTGTGGAGGGCCTCTCCCCCTTACCCGTTACCCATTATTTCCCGTAGCGGTACGGTAATTACGGTACGAATACATTTGCTAGCACTGAGAGTTTACAGTGATTCCCCCTAAGTTTATCTACCTCTACATACTACTCTGTGAGCCACCGGGGAGGTGTGTGGAAGGGGGTGTTAGGTCAACAGCCATAGAGGGAAGGACAATGGGAGGGAAGAGGGATGGGAAAGGCGAGAGGGAAGAATAATTTGGATATATGTGTTTTATGTTCTAATCATTGGTCGTTCAATCCTCAGATTGGTTGAATGCAGCCCTCCACCCTTCCCTATCTAATGCTAGTTCCTTTACCTCGTGGTATCACTTCCTATGTACTTTCCTCTTTATTTGGTCCATGAATTTATTCCTGGGTCTCCCTCTGGGGACTTCTCCCTCAATTTTACCTTCAATTTTGTTCTTCACAAAAATCATTGTGTCTCAGGGTGCGTCCAATCCATGTGGTTCTTCTTTTCTGGTATTCCATGGTGTTCCATGTGGTCCATTTCTCTTCTACTCTTCAGTACACTTCATCATTTCCTATTTTTCCGTCCATTTTATCATCCACCAGCACTAGGTTTCGAAGGCTGATTTATGTTAGTGGGTACAAAAGCGCTGTTTTTTAAACAATCTTTGATGCTGTGTGGAAAGGAATATTCTTACCTGTCAGTTCAGCAGCGTAGTAGCTGTCTAATTTTATCGCTTGCAATCGGTCTTGAGATATTGGCGGGGTTAAAGTAATATATTCCGTGACGTACTGAAACTTGCTGATTGGAGTTTATCAATTAATCCCAGCCTAGTGTTTAGCCTTCCTAGTCTCTTGCTGTTCCTAACCTAATACTTCCATCAGCTGCGGTAGTATCTTTTCACTCTTACCAGATTTTGACGAGCGTGCGACTTTACTTCGTATTTAATTTACTTCGCGAAATTAGTCCTTCCGTGCAGGGCCCCAAATGTGTGCGGCGTCTTCGAAATGTTGTCTAACTAGATCACAGTAGCATCTCTTTATTGCCTTTTTATCAGAAAACCATCGAATTATTCTCTTTCTAAATTATAGATCTTTAATTAAGATCCACAGATGTTTCGTATGTTTTCTCCGCTAGTTCTAAATTCAAGGTGGTTACAAGATTTGCAATCCATAGCGTATTTGGATTTTCCTAAGTGAAGCCATCATTTTATTAGTTCTTCTGAAATTGGGAGTACGTTGTTGATTGGCATTTGAATTTATTCTTAATCTATGAAGGACCTGATGGATATGTTATACTTAAATAATGAAAAATGAAAACTTTTTTCCACCAATTTATTTTCAGGTAATACTAGTTTCGATGCAGCGGCGTCAACTTCAGATACCTGTTTTCCTGGTATCATTAGGAACCTAAAGATGACGCCACTGCATCGAAACTAGTATTATCTGAAAATAAATTGGTGAAATAAAAAAATGTACTCTTTGTTCATTATTTACAATGAACTCCACAAAGTTGACCCTGAAACCATTGAGATCATGTAACTACTTTAAGACCAAGAAGAATGTCCTCAGACTTTTTGAAGTTGAAAATCTCTCTGAGAGCCTTTTCAAATTGATAATGGCACAGATATCGAATAATGAGTGGATGAAATGTGGCTTCCATTCTGTGACCCCTTCTGCTGGGTATCGGGAAACCTCGCCCTTTCTCTAACCTTCATAGCCCCACCGCACAGTACCTTCTCACCTTTCCTGCTCTTCCTCCAGACCCCTTTCTGGACCAATTTTCGTATGCTTTATTCTTTATCTTGCCACCAACCCACCTCGAGACCCTCATACTTAATACCTTTCACTTCTGCCGGGCGACCCTTTTATGATAATTTCCCCCTGCTTGCCCCATCAATCTTTCGATCCCCCTGTATCCGCCGAGAGGGAAACTGTTTCCCGGAAAACTTTTCCCCTTCCCTGAGCATATACTTCAATGAACTTGTCTTTTGGCATGACTCTCCTTGTCTTTCCTCGCGGGGAAATATGTCGTTCTCTCTCAGAGGTGATTTTCGCGATGGCCTCCTTCTCTCCTATTTTAATGACCGAAGCGTAATCAGAATAGGGGCCATCCATTCTTAATTGAAACCAAACCCTCTTCTTCTAATAAACGCCAATGAAGTAATCACATATATTACACCGAAAACATCCACGGACGTTTTATTTTCAGGGTTTTACGTTCGGATGTTCCCTTGTTATTTAAATATTACTAAGTATAAGTGAAATATTTCGGTTTCATGCAAGAAAGGCTCGTTAAAGAAATTCTGATATGCTACGTTGAAAGAAATCCATAATGAGAAACTATACCGAGTAAAGTAATAACGCGTAAGTAATAAGTAACGCGTAATAACTTGAGTTTTTAATTTTTTTATATGAATGCACAATAAGGTATAGTAGCACTAGAAAATTTTGAGATAATGTGTTTGATAACTGATCAGCACCAGCTCTGCCACAAAAACTTTCAGATGATGGTAACCCCAAATCAAGTAGTTCCTCTGGGGAACCTATGTTCCTATACTTTGTATAAATAACCAAATGTACATACATATGAATGGAATAAAGAATTATTATATTATATTATATTATATTATATTATATTATATTATATTATATTATATTATATTATATTATATTATATTATATTATATTATATTATATTATATTATATTATATTATATTATATTATATTATATTATATTATATTATATTATATTATATTATATTATATTATATTATATTATATTATATTATATTATATTATATTATATTATATTATATTATATTATATTATATTATATTATATTATATTATATTATATTATATTATATTATATTATATTATATTATATTATATTATATTATATTATATTATATTATATTATATTATATTATATTATATTATATTATATTATATTATATTATATTATATTATATTATATTATATTATATTATATTATATTATATTATATTATATTATATTATATTATATTACATTACATTACATTACATTACATTACATTACATTACATTACATTACATTACATTACATTACATTACATTACATTACATTACATTACATTACATTACATTACATTACATTACATTACATTACATTACATTACATTACATTATATTATATTATATTATATTATATTATATTATATTATATTATATTATATTATATTGTATTAAAAAATATTATATTTTCCTCGTGGGTTGCGGGGGAAGCGGTGATTATTAATCTAACTTATGCGACAGAACTTGTGCCGAATGTATATGGTTATGATATGGATTCCATATCTCGAAGAACACCCTCCTAATCTGTGTCATTTTATAACATAGATATTTTACGAATTTACAGAGTTACTGCGACCTATTTCGGTCATAGTAACTCTTTTAATCATTGTGGAATGTATATTTTATTATTGATATAAAGAGGCACAGAACTAGGAACTGATTGTGTGTCTGCAGAGTGAAAAATCCCCCCTCATTTTTCACTGTATATCAGGCTTTTTATAGAATACATTTTCTTACTGTGGATAAAGCGGTGATTATTATTGTAACTTATGCGACAGAATTTCTGCTGAATGTATATGGTTAAGATATGGATAACGTATCTCGAAGAGCATCCTCATATTTTGCTTAATTTTAGAACACAAGTATTTCACGAACTTGCGGAGTTGTTCTGGCCTATTTCGATGGTGACAGGCTTCCCTTTGTGCAAATCCATTCTGAATAAAATTCACCCGATGATGTCGCCTATGTGACAAACCCGGTCGACTAAGATTGAATGACTGCGAACATTTATCAAGTAATTATGAAATTTATTTCGTTTATAGTAACTCTTTTAATTTTTGTGTGAGGTACATTTTCTAATTTATGTCAAGAGTCTCAGAACTAGGAACTGATATGATGTCTGCAGAGTGAAAAATTCCCCCTCATGTTTTACTGCGTTTCACTTGACTTACTTTTATCACGTTTTACCTAATATTTCTTGAGCTGTGATCATTCTTTTAAAAGCTACTTGGCGATGGCGTTTCGCGAACTGCGTAGGCCGGAGATATTGCCCTTTTTTCTGCTAACCATTCGTCAGAGCATGAAGTTGTATGTTGGTTCAGAGGCTAAATCCTTCGATTAGTATGCGAAAGTCTTCCCCGTCATTTTGCGCACGATTCCGATCGAACGATTTATTTCTCATTTCGCGAAACTTCGTTCCCTCTTATGCTTTCACTTTCGGGACGTGTTCTCGCTAGAACTCCCCAATAAAAGCTCCCCTCTCCCTCTCTGTCTCTCTCTCTCTCTCTCTGTCTGTGGCTAATAACTTTCAGAGTCTTGCTGCCCTTCAGCGGATCCGTCCTTTCTAAACACATTTCTAGCCGCACTCATCGCTGTGTGTTCGTTTACCTTGCGGTGAATGTAGTGGAGGCGGAGGTAGCAAATTCTTCGCCCCCTCGAAACTCCCGCAACGAGTTTAGCGCTCTCAAATTACTCCCTTTAGCCTTCCTCGTGCATCCCTGCCGAGGAGCGCAGCTGAGGAGGGCCGTCCCCTTTCCCGCGGGATGAAGGTGGGTGTTTGCCGAGTGGCCGCTCTCTTCGCATTCGTTCTCTTTTAGGAACTTCCCAACTTCGTGGTTCCCTTTTAGTATCTTTCCTTTGGCAAAGAAGTTTCTAATTTGAGCGTTTCTGGGCGAGGACCGTGTGGAGGCGTCGGTCGTTGAGTGGCGGAGCGCAATCGTGTGGCTGTGTGAGAGTTATTTCGACCACGTTTTATGCGGAAGATCAAAGTGGAATACTGCACCCTAGCTCTGTGCTCTTTGTCCTGAAAAGCGCCTGAAAGTCGTGAAAGTCGACAAAAAGGAATTAATTAGATCTAAGTACATATGTGCATCACATTCAAATAAAATGATTTAACGTTAAAAGTACAGTCATTTCATCAAAAAACATATATAATTATCATCGATAAATAAGGTGTAACTAGAAATGAACGAATGGGGCAATATCCCTTAGCTTAGTCGAGCTTAGAAGGCCCCCAAAAAGCAATTAATTTGATCTAAGTGCCCATGTATATCATATTCAAATAAAATGATTTAACGTTAAGTGCACAGTCATTTCATTAAAATAAATATAGATTTATGATATCTTTTTATGACTATATGTACATGTATATATTTTTTATCTGCTAAGCATTAAAAATTTTCAGTTAAATAGGTTGTGAATATTAAGTGCAAATTGCATATAAATTAAAGTGCTCCACTTGAAGTTCTTCCTCATGACCCCCAAAGGCCTAGTGATGCAACTGTTTGAATGAATCACCGTAATTACCTGTAGAGCTCTTTTTCACTGCCTTGTGCTTCCAAACCCTCGCTCTTTCTTTTGACATTTCATAGACTTTCTCAAATGTTATCAGAGTTATAGAAGGAGATACCCATATCCTTTGGTCCATCCTGTGTCTTGCTCACAATGACCTGATATCCGATAATGGCTTACAGATTGAGGCTAACACTGTCGATGATACAATTTTAAACGTCCAAAGTTTTAAACGTACAAAGACTCAGGTCTCTAATCCCATAATCAGGAGCATACTTTGAATATTGCATGTTCTTGGTCGCTGTTTGATTATTCATAGCTTACAGGTGGTACCGACAGCAGTATCTGTTGTCACAGCCAGATGCATTCAGTGACGTCACTAACGTGAGATCTTGAAGGATAAGGTGGGTTCATCTGAATGAGCTACCTCAATATCCAATAATGCTGCCGTTAAAGACTGCCAACAATACGTCTCTGTAAGCTGCCGAAACTAAATCTCGCCAGCATCTTTGCTGAGCCTTTTACTTCTGCAATTAGGGTCGAAGTTCGCTTTCTCCGAGTAACTTGCGCAATAGGTTTTCCAGTTTGCATTCATCTATAGACGTAAGATAACTTTTAGATGATCAAGAAAACGAATGTTATAATATGGTTTTAAATGATAGTTGCATATAAACCTAGAGATATACGTTCTAGGATGACGAAAATATTTTTATACAATTGCTGTAGCCTTGTGATGCTGCCCGTGTTTTATTCTCCAATGCTTTAAATTAAGTCATTATTTTGTATAAGTATTAACTGAAAAATAATGCCAAATAAACGACGGTGTACAATTTCTAGCTTTGTTGTATTTTACAAATTCCAAATTTAAGGCAAGTCACAGCAGACATTTTTCGTATCGAAAATAACTGGATTGGATTTATGGGAGGCGACCTACAGCTAAGGTCATGTGCCCCTTAGGGGACAGGTAAGGGAGGATAGAAACCCGGCGTCGGTAGCACCCTTTTCTCAACGAAAGGCGCCAAGGGGACAACGGATTTACGGTGCATCCTTTGAAAAATATCCTCCTCTGCTGATTTGAACCTCAACCGCCCATACGGTTAGCCAGTACTATAGCCACCACACCAACCCGATCTCCCGAGAAAATAACTCTTGTTAATGCAGTATCACCGCCACTTCTCCTTAATTTGTATTTTTAAACTCATTTAATTCATAGTATGCATTAAATATCAATCCACGCGTGAGTTAAGAGACGAAGGAAGGTCTTCTCGAGAAAAAATGTGCTAAGTAAGTTAGATATAAGATCGCAAAAATTTAGATCGTGAATATTAAAATGTAAAATGCGCGAAAAATTAAAACGTTATATGAGCGATTTGGATCGCTTGTATATCTGTTAATTAATGCTAAAATACCTGCTGTGACATGCTAAGAACATGTCCTGCTGAGCGTTTAATGGGTGTTTTTGCTACTTGGCAAATTCCTTTGAAAACCTCAGCGCTCAGATTTTCCTCTTCCATTACAAATTATGCTGAAGGAGTAAAATTAACCATATCCGAATGAAACTTGCAAACAAGTGGGGAATTATGTTCTGCTAATATACGTCTTCATTTTAAATATGGTTTTTGAGTGAGACTACGAATCTTCACATGCCCATATAATTGGGCGCAGTTTGACCATCAGCTTAGAATTTCGAGTTTTACAGTGAAAATTGTTTGGGTACTAATTCACTTCACACGTGACTTATTAGTTTTCTATTCTATCGGTACAAATGGCAGATTCCATGACTAAAGGTATGTTACCTTTATTATGACGCCTGAGCGAATAGAATTGTAAGAATAGCGGGATAGGCCGCGATAATCGGCCTCGGAGTCACCTGCAACATTTTGAATTCCTAATAATATATTATTATTATAATTTTTATAATATAATAAAAATTTATTTTATCTTGAACTTTATATACTCTTTTTTATGTGTGTGACTGATCATGTTCGTTTTTATCTTGGCTCTTATGTGATACTGAGCGAAACACTTGCTTTCTGCCAATGAGTAGGTGCGAAATGTTTGCTAGCCCTCAATAACTGCTATTTTTTTAACGTTTAAATAGGCACTTTTTTCACGAAGAAAGGTTAACATGTTTTCCAGTATAGTTAAATTAAGTGTATATTATTCGCCGTAAATTTAGGAGTCCAGCTGGAATACATCAATTTATCCAGAGATCTGAAAAGGGGATTTAAAAATTATCGGAATTAGGAAGGAGGAACGGATAGAATCCTGATTGGATATTTAATATCCTTTCAGTGACGGGATTTTGATGTTGTTACTATGAAGAGGGGGGTGTACTGGTTTACTGTACGGTGTATGGAGGGGCGGCACTGGGAGTTACCAACGTTTCCGTCAATATTATTCTCGTAAGTTTTAAGGTTGGTAGCTCAGGTCTCTAATCCCATAATCAGGAGTAGACTTTGAATATTGCATGTTCTTGGTCGCTGTTTGCTAATTCATAGCTTACAGGTGGTACCGACAGCAGCATCTGTTGTCACAGCCTGATCAGCATCACTAACGTGAGATGCATCACTAACGTGAGATCTTGAAAGATAAGGTGGGTTCATCTGAATGAGCTACGCTTATCTTTTACGTTTTTACGGAGAAATAGGCGATGGATTTGCGAGGTTTCTGTAATACCCTACGATAAAGCTGATGCGTATTGGGTAAATGAGATTGAATACGCGCCTTATTTACTTGGCTAATATATGTTCAGTGTTCATTGGTCAGATTCTAGGCGTATAAAAGGTATTTTTAAACATATCGTTTCTGATTATTCCTACATACATACGTACATACCAATCACGCCGTTCCTTTGCGGGATAGGCACAGTCATAAAGTTTCACTCATAAATACACACACCTAACTCTGCTTCAATAATTTCCTCCATACTGGCCTCTCCTTGCAAACCTCTTCTGTCTCATTTACCCCCATACACTGCTTCAAACACTACCTCCTGTTTTTAAGACTCCTAATATTCCTCCTCCTAAGAATTTCCTCAACCACAACTTTCTTGGCCTACCTCTACCTCTCACACCATTCATTTCACTCTTATATATCTGTTTCGTTATTCGACTCTCATCCATTCTCTTAGCATGGCCAAATCAACGAAGCACACTCCTTTCATATATGTCTATTATTATAACATCTAACTCACATTCATTTATTACCCACTCATTCCTGACCCTATCCATCCTACTTTAGCCGCAAACACTCCTCAGATAACTCATACCAATGGAGTTTAGTCTACTCTTATGTCTATCCTGACATACCCATGTTTCACTACCATACAACAAAGTGGGGAGAAGTACACTTTTGTACACGGCGAATTTCTCTTCCTTATTCAGGCACTCATTCCTTGATATACACCACATGCTACCTACCACTTTCCTTCCAGCATTCGCACGTCTCTGTATCTCCTCATTTATCCGTCCATCTTTCGCAAACATCTTACCTAAGTGCACAAAATCATCCACCTGATTATTTCTATTACGATTAAATCATTACAATTGCAGATTTATGATCATGATCGATTATTATTATTTCAGTATCCAACGTCCGTTGGAGTGCATTCATTCGCGCCCAGGTTTCACTTGCCGAGGGTTGCGTCAAAGTAGAACTTAAGGATCTTTAAAGCATGAACAGTAACCGTGTTGTTGTTGCGCCTTATTGTGCTTTACCGAAAAAACAAGTGCACTCAGTTCAATTTTGGTACCTTGCGTAATATTTTGTTTTCATAGATAGTCATGAACTATCGCTAACAGTAACGGGTATTGCAACCAATTACAGTAAGTCCTTGGTATGCGTCGTTTCGATTTACGTTTGATTCGATATTACGTCCATGAAGACAGGGATCGTCGGAAAATTTTTACCCGTTTAATGCTAATAAAAATAGACCTTATGGCATATGCTTGCGTTTTTTGATAACTGAGACATAATCATCCTATCAGAAATAGCTATTTTTACCTGAAAAAAACGAATTTTGAAATTTACGCCTTGATTTCTCTTGGGATAAAAGTTGTCACGAATATCTAGATCCGTTTTACGTCGTTTCGATTTACGTCTGATTCGATGTTACATACATGCTGACAAGGGTTGTCGGAAAACTTTTCCCTATTTAATGCTAATCAAATAGACCAAAATTGCATATGCTTGCGTTTTTTTATAACTGAGACTTAATCATCTTATCTGAAATAACTATTTTTTTTACTGGATAATGGCAAAAAACGAACTTTGAAATTAACGCATTGATTTATTGCGGGATTGGAGTGGTCACGGATACATGTATCCGTTTTTCGTTGATTCGACTTACGTCGCTCATCTTCAACACTTAAAACTTAAAAACTTGAAATTAAAAAAAAAAACTTCAAAACTTAAATCGAGGACTTACTGTATTCTATATTTATCATGTAATGAGAGCTATCTAGGGAACTTATTTTAGTTTCTTGAGTAAATCTTACATCCGTATCAGCATAATCCACCTGAGGGTAAGTGATTAAATGGGAAAATGTGAATATTAAATAACTAAACATGCTTTTTAGATCTTTTTGATAACATGTGGTTATGCGCAGTTAGCTTTAATTTCTGAAATTTTGAATCAATTTATATTAATCGTTGAATTTGCATAATAATGTTCTCATCAGTGAAAAGTTGGTCCTTTGGCTTGACGCTTACTGTGTATCGTGTTTTTGCGGTCGAGGTAGCCTATCCATAATTTCATTAGGTTTCATATGGGGGAATCTGGCTCATTTAATATGTTAACTTATGAGCGCTGAGGTTTACCGCGGGACGAAGTATTTTTCCTGCTTCGGACGCAAGGGTTCAGCTGATAAATTCATTTAGCTTCGCGGTGTGCTTAATGTATATTTATTTGTATGAATATCGCGTGAGGAGAAAAGCGGGATTTAGTTTTTGGGGGATATTTCTCCAATTACACATCCGAATTGATGAAACCAGGCAATGTGAAAATATTCATTTGAACAACAATGGATGTATCTTTTCTGGGCTATGTAAAAGCTCGCACCTTGAAAAATATAGGTTTTATTTTAGGTGTGGCTGTTTTGTTAAGGGAGTTTGAGCGATATATTTCCCTAAACATAATGTAGATCATATTCGAATTATAGTTTAATTTTAGCCGGTGTGGGAAACATGCATTAATGATTGCGTGATTAATGGCGCGATAGTGTACTTTTAAAGTGTAAATAATCAAATAATATTATGTACCTATGTAAGTCTCGAACTTGACTTATTTTTTTCGCGCGGTGCGTTTAAAATTCCTTCACAACGGATGGATTTTTGCGATCCTAAAAAAAACTGCGTTGACGAAATGATTGGTTTGCAAAATATGTGAGTTGATAAAAAGTACGCTGTGATAATTTTTTGACGAGATCTAGTTATTAGAAATTCCTCATTTTTTTAAAAAATAGGTCTCTCTGGAGTGCATACATTAACCATTACCCATTAATGAGGGCTGGTAATTTTTGCCAAATATCTCTGTAAGTAGTTCGGTATGGGGCTGATATTTTGATATCTTTGGGAGGGTGAGATATTTTTCTTTAAAATGAGTCTAAATTCATTGATTTCTAGGTGAAATGACATTTCACTCAAACTACCTTAATTAGGAACAAACTTTAATACTGGTTTAGCTGGTGAAATGGATGAATTTCATTCACTGTTAAGGTTACCGAAGACAAGACATGCGATGTGACTCTTCCTAATTATCTATCAATAATAAACAGATCATGCAAACCTTATGTCTCTCCTATTTCTGAATTTTCAGATAATACCGAAATGATTTTATTAAGCTATTTTATAGCCTCTAGAGAGCCAGAGTAGTCCAAGTTTCTCACTGCCCGTTTTACTTTCCACGGCAGGTCTGGGGTTCATTATTTTCTGTGCTCATAATAGTTCCCGGAAAGCCTCTTTGGAGTCCGTTGCCTTTGGTACACATTCGATTTTCTCACGTAGCAGACCTTGTTCATAAAAGTAACTTTCATTCTCTTATCAATTAAATCCTTACACTTATGGATGTGACTTAATCGTCCTAAGCCCTCTTCTAGCTTCTCTCTCGCGTTTATACGTAGAAATTCTTAAGTAAATTGACCATTTTCCACCTATTATGCAAAAATCGCCCTTTTAAGTACCTAAGTAGCTCATCAAGCTAATCTGGTGGATTTAAAGTTCTTTATAAATGCAAGCAGAGGTTATAAAATGAAATTATCTTAACCTCAATTCAGCTGCCTCACTCTAGAATCCCATCCAAATCTTACCACATAATACGACCTATCAGCAATTTTAAGTGGTAGAATTTATGCGCGGATTGATCAAACCTGAAGTCTTTTTTAACATCTATACTCAAGGTTGTCTTCTTTGGGGAACTGAATTCGGAAGGCTACGTATATATTCCCCACTTTGAAATACTATTTCATTATTTAAAAAAAAAAAATTTTTTCTCTACAGATTATTAAAGTCGGAGAAATTAGGCTACCACTGGGCTTGGATAAATGTAACCGTTATATAGTGTAGAATTTATGTTGCAGTATATTTACTGTGGAAATGGGTTTTGCTAGTTATAGGCGATTTTGGATTAATTGATGTCAAAGTTTACCTTTTTAGAGTTTTTTCTTCGTGTTAATCATATCGAGAAAATTTTATTATTGATGTAATGCAAAAGAAAAATAAGATGAGCTTGAAAACATATATTCCGCTTTTCTCAAGTTTTTCAGGGACTGTTTATTTGATGTATTATCGGCTAATTTCTTTACGTATTACTGTTCATTGTATGCATACTTTCTACATTTATCACGGCGTACCACCAATCAGCATGCAGATATCTCTTAAGCAAGCAAATTATTCATGAGTTGCGCGCTTGAACACGTGCTGCCTTTCTGTGTGGAGGAAGATGTTTGATTTTGGAACCTATACGGCTCCGTTGTCAAATTATGCGCTGATCGATACACGATCCACGTTAATGTCGTGCAATATGACATACAGTGAGAAAACCTTAGTCTAGTTTCCTCTCGAAAGAGGGAGAACAGGTTCATCTACATCTACATACTACCCCGCAAGCCACTTCAAAAGGCGTGTGGCGGGGGGTTGTAGGACACCAGCCGTAAAAAAAATAAATAAATAAAAATAAAAATTTAAATTTAAAAAATAATAATAATAATAAAATTCCGCCTAGCATTTATTAAAGTCCTTAATTGTTCGGGGGAAAAACGAATTCCCATACCTATCCGTTCGGCAAAATATCTCTCTTAATTTATCGATTCTGTCGGACCTGGAAATATAATGTGGTTCTAATATGATGTTCTCCGTGTCGCTCTGAAAGATAT
This sequence comes from Ceriagrion tenellum, assembly GCA_963169105.1. Classification (NCBI taxonomy): domain Eukaryota; kingdom Metazoa; phylum Arthropoda; class Insecta; order Odonata; family Coenagrionidae; genus Ceriagrion; species Ceriagrion tenellum. The sequence goes on from OY720634.1 coordinate 53,545,091, forward strand.
CCATTCTCAATTGCTCAAGCAATCTTAGCCTAGCACGTAGCCTCCGAGTCTCTAGCGGCTCCCACCCTAAATCACTCAAAATCCGTGTAACGCTTTCTGTTCGGCCGTAGCAGTTTTTGACGAATCGCGCAGCTTTCCTTTGTATTTTATTAAGTTCATGGACTAGGTCTTTCTCCGCCGGATCCCATATGCTCGCTGCATATTCAAGGTGTGGCCGGACGAGTGTGAAATAGCACCTCTCTTTCACTTTCTCATCCGAAAATCTTCCCACAACACGCTTGACAAATCCTAGCTTCTTCAGGGCTCTGCCACAAATATTTCTTATATGTGACCCCCACGATAGGTTCGAAGTTATCGTAACTCCCAGGTATTTAACTTCATCTGTCGCATTTATGCTAACGCCATCCACAACATATACATGGGGATAGTTGGACGACCTACGCAAGAAATGAACCGCGGTGCATTTGCTCAGATTAAGTTCTAGTCCCCACTCTTGGCTCCACGCATGAACGTTGTTTAAGTCCAATGACAGAATTTCAAAGTCAGAGTGATTACTAATTTCGCGGTATATGACAGCGTCGTCGGCAAATAAACGTATTTTACTGCTAATTTGGGAGCAAAGGTCGTTTATATATATAATGAACAAGAGTGGGCCAATAACGCTTCCTTGCGGGACACCTGATGTCACTTTTACTATATCAGAGCTAATTCCGTCAAGAACTACTTTTTGCTTACGATCACTCAGAAAGTCACGTATCCAGTTTACTACTTGTTCGTTTCACCCGCATGACTGTAATTTGTATAATAGTTTTCTGTGAGGTACTGTGTCGAAAGCTTTCTTAACGTCTAGAAATAGTGCGTCAACTTGTCTTTTCGATTCACCAGATTTGAGAACGTCGTGAAGAAAGAGCGCGAGCTGTGTTTCGCAAGAGCTACCTTTTCGGAATCCGTGCTGACAATTATGCAGGAGGTTTCGACTGTCCAGAAAAGTCATAATATTGCTAACAACGATATGTTCGAGAATCTTGCCTGTAATCGATGTCAATGATATTGGTCGATAGTTCCCCGGGTCATGTCTGTTTCCCTTTTTAAATATCGGTGTAACGTTTGCGTTAATGTTGCGTTAAGGTAGTTTGAGCGAATTATCATTTTACCTAGAAATCAATGAATTTGGTCTCATTTTAAAGAAAAATATATGACCCTTCCATTGACATAAAAAATTCAACCCCTTACCGCATTACTTTCCGAGATATTTGCCAGAAAATATCAGCTCTTTTATAAGGGAAATGGTACGTGTATGCACTCCAGAGAGACCTTATATTAAAAATGAGGCAATTCCTACACTTAGATCTCGTCACAAAATCAACAGTGTGTAGCTTATGTGTTGCCTCAACTATTTTTGAAAATTAATCATATTGTCACCGCAGCTTATTCTTCGGGATCACAATAAACCATCCGTTTTGATGGAGTTTCAAACGTACCGCGTGAAAAAAATTAGTCAAGTTAAAGACTTATTAAAATATTTTAATTTGATTACTCACAATTTCTGTCATGTAAAACTATTTTATTTCACCATTAATAATGCAATATTTAATTCGTGTGCCTCACAGCTGTTGAAATTAATAGGTGTATGTCGAATATGTTCTCTATTATGATTAGGGAACTATCTCGCTCGCACTACCTTAAGGGGGCTGTATACCACGGCGGAAAACGCCCCTTTAGTTCTGGATTCTATCACAGCCTATGATAGATCTTCTTCCTCTCCTCAATTATCTACTATCCATCCCGGACAACATAAGAATAGTGTTAGCTAAGGAGGCATTTAGTAATAGAAGGGAGCTGATAACGGGAACATTGGGTAAGGATGTGAAGAAGAGGCTGGTGTAGAGCTTGATATGGAGCGTAGCGTTGTGTGGGGCAGAAACGTGGACCCTCAGAAAGGAGGATGAGAATAGGCTGCAGGCATTTGAGATGTGGGTGTGGAGAAGTATGGAGAAGGTGAGGTGGATGGAGAGAAAGACTAGCGAGGAATTGCTTGAAATGGTTGGCGCGGAAAGGAAACGTCTGAATGAAATCCGGGAAAGGCAGGTTAGATGGGTGAAGGATGTAATAAAGGGCGATGAATTGATCAAGAATGTGATATTGGGAAAGCGGGGAAGGGGAGGAAAGAGAATAGGTTTCATGGACGGGATGAAGAAGGATAGATCGTATGCTCAGGTGAAAAAGGATATGCTAGAGATAAATAAGCCCCGGAAAGTGTAGAAAACTGAGGGGAAATTCTCTGACATTCAGCAAAACCTACCTTAACCGGTAGAATACTTGTAAAAAATTCACTGGTGGAAAATTTGTCCAATAAATACATGAGAATGATGCCCACACACTCACGTTGGCTGGCTTACAGTTCATTTTACGGATCGTACTCTCTTCCTGCCTCGAGATGTGATGTCATGCTTCTCTGTGTTGTGAACCGCTCGCTCCCGCGTTGACGTGCATCTAGATGCGGCCCTTCCGTCCTCCGAAATATCCCAGGTTCCTGTCATCAGCTATCCGATGCGTTGTTCCTTTAAGGTTATATTAAATTTATTATTATTATTAAAATATTAAATTAATTTATTTACATAATTAAATAAATATTAAATTAAATTAAAAATAAATTAAAATATTAAGGTTATATTTTATTTGGTTTGTATTTAATTGAATTTAATCATCAGCATTGGTCGTTTAATCCTAAAATTGGTTGACTGCAGCCTTCCGATCTTCCCTATCTAATGTTAGTTCCCTTATCTCCTGGTATCTCTTCCTTTGTATATACTTTCCTCTTTATTTGGTCCATGAACTTATTCCTGGGTCTTCCTCTGGGGACCATTTCCTCTATTTTACCTTGTCCAATCCATCTGGCTCTTCTTTTCTGTATGGTGTTCCACAAGGCCCTTTCCTCTTCTTCTCTTCTGTACCCTTCATCATTTCTTCTTTTTTTAGTCCATTTATCTTCAGGTTCCTCCTCCAGGACCAGGTTTTGAAGGCTTTTAGTTTATTCCGTTCAGCTTTTTCAATGGTCCATGCTTCCGATCCATAGAGTGCTACGCTCCACACGAATGTTTTCACATAGTGCTTCCTGGCTTGTAGTTTTATCTTCTTTGAGCACGGCAGTTGTCTTTTTCCCATGAACGCCTTCTTAGCTCGGAATATTCTCCGCTTGATGTCCTTTGCGCTTCTCCCATCCCACGTGATGGTCCTTCCTAGATTGGTGAAGGAATCCACTTGCTCTAATTTGTCTCTACTCAGGGTGACTTCTGCGTTCATCTTCTCTCTTCCGCATACGAGAATTTTAGTCTTCGTCTTACTAAAGTAGCAGAACTTACCTGCTTAAGTAACAGAACGTATCAAAAGTAACAGAACACAGCAGTAAAATTCAAGTGGGTAGGCGACTGCAGAAGCGTTTTCGGCTGTGGTATGCAGCCGCCTCAATGCAAGAGCTATAAAAAGCGCGTGAGATGGCGAAGTGGGATAGCATGCAGAGAGGAGACAGGGGAAGAGTAAGGATGCAGCGGTTTTTCCGGAAGTGGACGGGAACGTGACGAGACTGCATGCGCTAGAGGGACTCGCGAGGGAGTCGGAATCTTTAAAATTCCTCCCTTCCTCAACAATTGGGCTCTCTGAAGGTACAGAGGAAAAGATGAAGGGACCAAGACGGGAACCTGGCCTTACTTACATCCCCGCAGACAGATTATCGCGTGACGGTCGAAAAAAAAAGAAGAAAAATGCGAAAATTTCTCGAATGCGTCGGCGGGGGCCGCGGTGATGGAGGCTTTTGGAAAGAGATTAAGGTTTGAGGAGCAAAGTGCTGTTGCCGTGAGCACGTTCGCGCGCGAAATCACCATTTACAACTCCCTTTCGTTTCTGACTAACGAGCTCCTTGTGAAGGCTACGTGGGGATTTTTCCCTTTGAGTCAAGACGTTGTAACAATAAATTAATAGTAATGAGGTGGTGTAAAGCGTAAACAGTGGCTACCCAAGTCTTCCTCGCTGTTTCATTAATATGCTGAGATGTGAATTCGTGAGAATTAATGGCTCACGCCTAAAGATTTTCTCTTTGTCTGCGATTTCGTTTTCTGTTTATCACCCGCTGTAATTCCGTTTAAAAGCAGCAGTTTTGACTTATGGAGGTTGACGGCGAACTTTCCATAACTTGCATGTGGTCTTGCGTTGGCCCCTTCGTATTCGTTTTAAATAAATGGATTTTTATTTGCATCTATGAATTCATTTTTTTATTTATACATCTGCGTGCACTGATTCTTTTTACAGTGACGGAAATGAAGCATTTTTTTAACGCCATGTTGGTATGTTTTCAATGTGGCCCATATTTTATATACCTACCATATGAAGCTTAATCCTCACTATCAGCCGTATATGTATCATAGTTTTTGCTCTTAATTTTGATGGTATGTGGATCAGTTTCTATGTTTTCTAGGCTTGTTCGTAAAGGTCGAAAAATAGGGGGATCATAGGCTTTATAATTTATAGGTTTGCTTTCCTTAGGTACAAATCTGAAGGTACTTTATCCCTAGATGTTATGTCACGGGTGCCTCATTGTTTTTTCATGGTGAACCAAATGGTGTCATGAGTTAATTTTCCGGAGATTGTCCTATCGTTTAGAGTTCTAATTCATAAAACCTGGACAGACCTGTTTTAAAAGTCTTTTTTCCCGCGATAGATAAGGGACATTGTAGCTGCCAATGAGGCTTTGTAGTAGTTTAGACGACAGGTAGTTTAGCTGATAAGTTGAATTGCTTCCTAATGCTTGATTCTTTATCTGACACGTAGTACTAACAACACTTTTCGCATGACTCTTGTAATTCGTCTACGTATTTGCATTATTCATTAATTAAATAGTTTCTGTAGCATTGGTATTATACCTATAGTGTAGAGCAGGGGTCTCCAAACTACGGCCCGCGGGCCACATCTGGGTAACTGAATAAAATAATATTAAATAAATAATTAAAAACAACATCCATGTTTTGATTCCTTTTTATTTGGACCTCGAGTGTGTAGCCGTCCCCCAAACTGCTGTTTGATAGTTAATGCGGCCCTCGGGCTGAAAAGTTTGGAGACCCCTGGTGTAGAGCATGTTAATGAAAGTTAATGTTCATTGTTGTGCATATTGTTGATAATTCACCCTCTACCAAACACCCTTGTGGTGGCTAGCAGAGTTATAAGTACACGTTGATGAAACACGTGGGAGAAGGGTTGGAGGATTGCTATTTGTGAATTACGTGAGGATATCAGGATGCATTTAGGATTCATGAAGTTCGATCCTTCTCCTATTTGAAAAACCCTTTACGTATTGAGTTTTTAAAAAATCTCCAAGCACACGCCATCAATTCTATTCTGTTTATTTGGGTTATAATATTTGTTCTGTCTCTTGTGCGTCGCATGACCCAATAGTTCTTGAATAGCTAATAGGTGATTCCTCTTCTGTGGAAATATATCGCAATATTTTTGATTGACTAAATAGTCGCCAGTAATTGAGAGTTTATTCGCATTACGAAAGAGGTAAGAGTTGACTTTACCCCTAGCTGGTAATACTGCTGTAATAATTTTTCGTTTTCTGAATCGAAAGGTTTTCCAGTACGTAATTGATAAGTCACTAGCCCTCTGTAAAAGATAATTATTGACTTTTCTGTTAAGGTAATTAAAGATTACCTGTAATAAGCATAAATAGCGTGTCGCTTCTCCTTGGTAGGGATGCACCCAGTTATTTTTACAAGACACTCAAGTAGGGATCGGATCTGAAAAATATTCTCCACCGTAGGGATTTGAACCCTGGCCGTCCGTACTGTTAGCCAATATTCTTGCCAGCAAAACAACCCGTTCCCCTTCTATTTCCATCTCAGTCTATGAAACGCACCTCACAGATGAAATATACACGTTTTCAGGAAATCTGGAATCAGTGGCCCTGATGCCTGGGCCACCTTAAGACCGGGATAAAAAGTATTCAGATGGCAGGAAGGATAGAACCCAGAATCGGTTGCCCCTAACGTTTTACAACTTGAAGGACAAGCTTTTATGTCTCAATTGACGGACCGATTGATGCAGTTCTATTGTCCTCCTCACTTATCGAGGATTGAATCGAATAGAGATCGAATTATCTACGGAATCTTTTCAGAATTCCAACTTGAACTCCAGCAATTGCCCTAAATCTGCCATGTTTCCATCTTTATGAGAGGAAGGAAAGATTTACTCGCTTATATCAGATTTATTAGACTTAAAGGCACAAAGAGGATCACCTTTTAAAGGCCATTTGTTGGAAGAGGAGCAGTAAATTAGGTGCTCTCCTTCTTGAAAGTCGGATCTAAGATAAAAAAATTTCTCTTGCTCGGTGCCTCGAAATTGCATCTTCTTTTAGAGCATACTTGTGGGACTTGAAGGCTTCCGCGGAGTCGTTGAAGCGGCAGTGAAGACTTTTAGGGCTCTCTTCCGCGTATTTTTGTTGCCGAAGACGACAGTTTCGATATCATTGCAGATATCTCCTCCAGGTCAGATGTGAAGATACGGAGGGTGACCTGCAGCGTTTAGCAGCTCTTTAGCAGAGGATGCCCCATAAGGAGGGACTTGTGCTCTGAGTATTAGTCTAAGGCTAATCCAGTCTGTTATAGTGTCAGCACGTTATCTGTTCTGACGTATCTACCCCATGTACTTTTCTTGGTAGTCGCTAAGTCTTTTAATAATTTTTTGTCACTGTTTTCAGATTTTCAAAGTAATTGCTCGCTTGTTTCTTTATGACATTTCTTATTTTTTTCTATTTTTATAAATTTGTAGATCTCATTACTTTTTGTCCATTTAATTTAAAAATTGACCTCAGGCAAGGCCTTTCCATTATTTCGATTTTCTCAATGTTCCCTTTGTTTCATAGGCCTGCCAACGCCGGCGTTTCGTATCGTGTGATTGGCCTTGCATATATCTTGAATATATTTTTCTTTACGTCGTCAGGTACGGAATTGTTTTTTTTTTTTGAATGGGCAATAGACCTGTTCTGATTCCGATAGTCTTGTTAGTCATATTGTCCATGTTTTGTAAAAGTGAGTTTTTGGTCTATGGTGACCCCAAGGTATTTGTCTTTGTCAGTCCAGTCTATTTGCTGTTCTTTGAGAGTCAGACAGCAGCACTGAGGTGTTTGGATTTTTGGCCTTGTGAAAATAATAGCTTGTGTTTTGTCGAAGTCGATTTTGATTCGCCATTTATCATACCATTGTATGGCTTCGACCACTACATTCTGTGCTAGTTTTTCTCCCAGTTTAACGTTTCTGCTTTTTGCCAGGATAGCTGCGTCGTGAAGATGCATGATATTGTGTCCGTCCTTTATATGGGCCGTTTTTTCCGCCAATTCAGTCGGGTGCGCAGTCAAAGCATACTCTTTCCTTCTTTATGAAAACTCTCTTCTAGGCATTGGAGATGGTGAAACCATCTTCTCTGTTGATGTTTTATGTTGTTTTTACGATTTCAGTGGCCTTCAGTGGAGTATGGGGAAGTAGTGGTTCTCTTTCGCGATTAATTTTGCCTCTTCAAAATTCATGTTCATACTTGTGGGACCTCACAATCTTCTCTTATATTTACATCTTCAGGCAACATTCAAACTCCTATTCCCTTTGGTGGTGACAAACCAACCAAGGAGAGTCTCGAACCCGCGACCCTAGGTATCTCTGGCCAAGACTTCTCACCACGCCGCCGTCGACGCCGGCAGTGTTGGAATCAGAACGATATGTGCTGTAAATAATACAATTTCCTTTGTAACTTTGTGGTATTCCATATTTCAGTAAATTCTATGATAACATTTACAATGCCACATCCATATAAAAGATATACGACCCGAGTTTCAACGTTTAAGCGTCATCTTCAGGTCTTCGCTTCGCATCGCTTAAGCGACACCAGAAGTTGACGCTTAAGCGTTGAAACCCGGGTCGTGCGTTTTTTAAGTACATCTACTAAATCTACTTAATTACCCTGCAAGCCACCACAAGGGTGTTAGGCAAGGGGTGACTTTTTACCAACATGAGCTACATTTAAGAAATTTACCTTCGCCAACAAGCACCATACTATCGGTATTCTACAAATGCTACAGAAAATACTAAAATAATCCATGGTGTAACTATGAAAACGTGACACAAGAGTCAATTAGTGAACATGCAAAACATGGAGTTAATACTACTCGGCAGATTTAAAAACATGCATTAGGATGCATATGAATTATTCATCTACATTACTTTTGTCAACTAACCTAATTCAAAGTCTAAACGCATGGACTGACCAAAGTACAGTAAGTTCTCGATTTATGGCGGAGATGCGTGTTAATGAGGAGCGGCGTAAGTCGAAACAACGCAAAACAGATCCAGATATTCGTAACCACTTTACTCCCGCGATAAATAAAAGAATTAATTTCATAATTCGTTTTTTTCCTTCATCCAGGGAATAATAGCTATTTCAGATAGGATGATTATGTCTCAGTTATCAAAAAACGCAAGCATATGCGCATACGGTCTATTTTAATCGCATTAAATGGATAAATTTTCCGACGACCCTTGTCAGCATGGACGTAACATCGAATCAGACGTTAATTTTTCGAATCAGAACTGGTATTTTTCAGAGCGACATAGAGAATATTATCATGACTCCTCACTACATCTCTAGGTCTGACAGATGCGATAAAAGAAGAGAGATACACTGCCAAACAGATAGGTACAAAAACTCGTTCTTTCCGCGAACAATAAGCGACTACAATAAAAATTGATCTCCGCTAAATGCACCCCTATAATACATGTCACCATTAACATCTCCTAAAAACTTACACGTTCACACGGCTGGTGACCTAACTCCCCCCCCCCTGCCACTCGCCCATGCGGCGGCTCGCAGGATATTATGTAGATGTGGATGTAAATCTAAACGACGCATCATACCAAGGTCTTACTGTATTTAGTATTGTAAATGAAACCATAAAATTTTCCGAGATAAGTGCAACGATGCAACGGAATTAGTGAGAGCCCCGTATCGCTCCTCGTTGTCTCTGTACCCTTCCGCGTCTCCTAAGAGATCTCTCAAAACTGAAAACTATCGCTCACCCCCCCTCCTCCCCCCTCCTCCCCCCGCACACCACCAGACGGCTACTAGAACCCCTTCCCGCCGCCTCCGGCGCCGTATAGCGGGCGAAATAACCCCTCTGCGCCCGCGTGCGCGCGAGTACCTACCCAGTGCGTTCAACCCTCGGCCTATCTCGCCTTTTCTCTCTCCCGCTATCCCCTTCCCCCCAGATTATAATCTGAGGAACACAATTAAGAAGGCAACGCCTTTTTTCCTCCGCGGCGGCCGGTTGGTATGGGGTGGAAGAGCTCGCAACTCGCCGCGTCCGTCCAGACGCCTTTTCCACCTTCACCTCCGCCCTCTCTCAGCTGCCCACCCACCACCCACTCCTCCAATTCTTCTTTCTCACCCCCCCCCACCCACCAGCGCCCATATTACGGGTCTCCGTCCAGCCCTCTCCCCCCTCTTGACGCAGCGGACCTTTGCCCCCCGCTCCGCTACTCACCTCTCCCCCACACCCTCCCCCCCTTTACCACACGAAGCTTGTCTGCCCGCTCGTTAATATCTCTGCCGATAACGATCCAGTGAAATTTTCGTCCTCATGACGCCCCCGTATATAAAAGGCCAGTTCGCGTTGAAAACAGTGTAGTTACTTTAAAATATGACGTAACGGAAACTATGGACTAGTTACGCATCTTTCTATCGTAAAGTTAGCTTATGAGATAAGTTCTTTTTTAATGTATTACGTCCAAGGATAGTTTAAATCTCCAAGAATGGTTTGCATTTCCAGGAATAGTTTGAATTTAGGCATCAACAACGGCTCAGATTGGACTAAATAACACAATGTATCTATGTTTTAGACCGATATTTGTTGCTTGTTTCTTCAATTAGGACAGTTTATTCCGTTAATGTTAATGGGAAAGGATTCACGGGACGAATCCCCGGGCACCTACGCCATGCGTTTTATCCCGTGCGACGGCCCATAGGCGAAAGGATAAATGGCTCCGAACTGATAGGGAAAGAGTAAGGACGAGGTTTTAGGAAAGGGTAGATTCAAATCCCGGTCACAATTAATTTGATCGCGTAGGGAACCAAGAAACCTGGTCTTTTCTTAATGGTATCAGAAGCCCGGATTCTGCATTATTGAAGAAAGCAATTCTGAGCCTCCCTTGTCTATGCGTTTGCCCACATACATTCGCCGGCAGCCATTCGCGCCCCCCTCACATAAACAATGAAAGAAGCTTGTTTCCGCGGGTCTACCCCCACCGCACGGGTCATTAGGATCCTTGTGGTATGCAACTCCCGCCGCTCGCAGGAGGCACAAGGGATTCCATTACCATCGGATATCACGAGGAAGTCGTACGAGAGGCCGCTTGTCCGTCAAGACATTCAAGCAAGACAGACAAGCTCTTCTCTTCACATCAGTGAATCGATTCTCTTAAGGACCTCACCCGATAATTGGGCCAGTGAGATTATTTCTCACCTTCCTTGAGCTGACGTTTGGAATTTATTCATCTACAACATCAAATGCCCAACAATAGTTTTATTTCACGCCAACAGTCGAACTACGTTAAAAAATTGTTGATGGCTTTACATTTTGTTTTATGTTTGTAGTCTCTCACGAGCCATTTTGAAGAAATGTGACTTTATCTAAAAATTACTTCCCTTCACTGCTACATCTGACCTTCTTGCCGCTAGTACGCAATGAAGGAAGCCACTAGCATAGAATTTTTCGGGTTCTTCCCGCGTTGCAGCATATTATTGGACTACCGTTTCGCCGGTATTCCAGGCGGCATCATCAGGTCCGAATTTTACCACCAGTCGCACCTGATTATGCCGACCAAAATGCCGGCGAAACGGTTGTCCACCAAAATACTGCAACGCGGAATGATCCCGAATAATTCTAAATCACAAAAAAAACCGCGGATGACTTCGCAATGAAGGACGCTACTATTTGGTGAACTTCATCACCATCACCCTTGGTCGTTCAATCCTAAGATTGGTTGACTCCAGACCTCCACCCTTTCCTATCTTATGCTATTGCCCTCACCCCCTGGTATCTCTTCTTATGTACTTTCCTCTGTGTTTGGTCCCTGAACTTATTCCTGGATCGTCCTTTGGGGACTTTTTCCCTCTATTTTACCTTCAATTATGTTCTTCTCATACCCATTATGTCTCAGGATGTGTCCATTCCATCTGGTTCTTCGTTTCTGTATGGTGTTCCATATGGTCCTTTCCTCTTTTACTCTTCTGTAAACTTCATTATTTCTTACTTTGTCCGTCCATTTCATCTTCAGCATCCTCCTCCAGTACAAAGAATCGAAGGATTCTAGTCTTTTTCTGGTCATGTTTTCCAATCCTCCATACTTCTGATCCATGGAGCACCACGCGCCACACGAATGTTTTCACATACTGTTTCCTGGTTCATATTCTTATCTTCTTTGAGCGCAGCTGCTGTCTTTTTCCCATGAATGCCTTCTTAGCTTGGGCTATTCTCCGCTTGATGTCCGTTGTACTTCTTCCGCCCCACGTGATGGTACTTCCGAGATAGGTGACGTAATCCACTTGGGACTGGTGAACTTAGGAAGTATCAATTTTTGTGTGCGGAAAAAACAAATGAAATAACTGAAGAGGTGAATGGGAGCCTTATTCCATCCGAGGTCTTGTTCTCAAAGTACGTTTGTGAACGGTGTCATGACTTCCGAGCTCAGATTCACCCGTCTTCAGTTGCTTTATTAAGTTATGTTCTGCTGACGCACGGTGTGAACCGGCCGTGTGATAGCCATGGTGGGAAGACCTGGCAGATTAGGGAAGTGGGATGGAAATATCACATCACGACGCCCAACGGGCGAGACCGTAACTTTTTTTCGTTGTTTTTTTTATTTTTTGTTAATATTATTATTATTATTATATTTCCGGGCGGTTGTGAAGGACGCAACCGATGCTTCCACTGCTAAGGTCTTTTTGTGCGTGGGTTCTTTTTTTCTTCGCCTTCCCGAAGATTTGTTTTCCTTTAATTGCCTCGAGAATCGTGTTATGCGGATCGTATCGCGTAAATAACGTATCAACAGGAGTGGAACGCATGCAGACCGGCCGGCTAGCGTCTCTTCTTTATATTTTTTTACACACTAATGAGGATATGCAAAAACGCCCCGCGATTATGCTGATGTATTAATTGCTACACAGTTTTTACCGCTCGACAGAATGCCGACGCCAGGCGTTTCCCGCTCCGGGATTCATAGGCAGAAAATTTATTTATTTTATTTTCTTGTGCTTTTGCGGAAATCCGATGTCCGCAGATTTGTAACGACAGGTTGTTATCGAGTTTGACAAGTTTATTTTGCAGTAGCTTGCATGGAATTGCTGTTTCGGACGATTTATGTCATTCTTTGACGCTGGCAGGACGCGAAAGCTCAGAGTCCATTCCCAATGCGGAATTAGATCTACGTTTTCTTGTCCGTTGACTTGTTTCGTTAATAATTATTTTATTTAAAAATGGCTTTGTTTTTGTTTTATGTGGATTTGAAATTGTAGTTTACGCGATGATAATTTGCTGAAAATATTACAGGCTTCAACTAAAGAAAAGGGCGAGTAGTTTCGTGTTCAATAAATTTCAAATAACACCCACCAATGGAAATGAATTCTTGAAAAAGCATAAGTGTATAAAATCAACGGTAAAATTGTATCTATAATCAACATAACCGTTGTCAATCAAAATAACCGGGATGTCACTTGGCATTATGTTCGCAACTGGGAACAATATTTTTCATGCAGTTCTTTCATTAGAACGAACAAATCCCTGTGAGTTGGTTAGTGTGGCATTACTCAGCAGTGCGTGATTCAATACTGAGAACATTCTTCAAAATAATTGTATCGTTTTACACTAATGTCAGGCAATTTAATTAGACTTTAGACTTCGGTGAGTAATTTTTTATCATAAATTTGAGTGCCTGGAGGTCTCACTGTTGAGGGAACTAAGTACCGAGTGGTATGATCTCTTAATCGACTTGGCAAAGGGAAAAGAATTCCAAGAGTTGAAATCTACAGGCTTGAAAATTCCCTGATACGCAACTTCGCTGTGGGTTTACTCTGCTTAATAGCGGGTTCCGGCTGTTATAGTTTAATCGAGCACGCGAATAAAAACGCTTTTTACAGGAAACACGAAAAATATCCTAGTTCGTAATTGAAACGACTCTGTTGCCATATCTAGGTCATGTGGAATTATTTATATTCGGCGAAGAATGCAAGCTTGTGCTGGCCTCTCGTGATATCTTCCTTTGGGGATCTCTTTATACCTCTTCTTCAACTTTCCCCGTCAATTTTTCGCCCTCTTCTTTCTCTGATTTCGCCATTACCTTCGCAAAGGGAGGCATGTAGGAAAATCCACATATGTGCGAGACGTATACTTACAATACCCCGGATGATGGGCGTTGTGGCGGGGGGAGGAGTCGAGGTGGGGGGTGGGGGAAGGGAAATCTTGACGTGCAAACAATCCTTTACGTTTTATATCAACACTGGCGGTGCGCTCGTACGAGCAATCCACCTTCCAAAATGGAAGGCTTAAGCTCTTCTCCTTCGTTCCGTTTCCCTTCGGTAAAAACCACAACTTTGCCTTCTCGCCCACCTCCCTCTCCATCGGAGCACTTTTCGCTCATCCTCTTTCCTTTCGACGCGTCATTACGTCTCCTCTATCTTTTCTCTTTTGAGAAAACACACAGAAACCACCGCTGACCAGTCGTTATTCCCCGAACCCGATCATCACAGCCACTCCTTTTTCGGTTCATCTTTTCCCATTCTCTCCCTCTCCTTCCCCGTACTCTTTTGGCCTTCCTAAAAAATTCCTCTCCGCAGCTCATCCCCCCGAGCCATTATCTATCTATTCCCATCCTCCGTCCCCGATTCCTCCCCAATCCCCCGCCACCCTGATCTCCTCTCATTTATCCATCATCGGAGACTACCAAACCCTCTCTGCTCTTCTGATATTTTTTCTTCTCTCTCTCTCTCTCCTTCGCGGCCCGAATCACGCCTCTCTGGCTAACCTCGCGTGAACCCTCACGATCCTTTAACACTCGTTCTCATCCACCATTCTGGTGCCCTCCGAAAAAAGCACAGGCTACCCCCCCCATTCCACCCCCCTCACCTCCCCACCTCGGACTTAACTCTCCGATTTTTTTTCAGTCCGCGTGCTCTCCCGTACAACCTTTCCTTTAACCCTCCTTCCGTTTTCCCCCCCCTGCCACACCTCTTATCTCCTCCCCCTCCTCCTCCTCAGATGCCTACACTCGTGATTGCACCCATCGCTTTACAAAACTCCCCCCCGCCCCCTCGCCTCCCCCTCCGTCTGTCCGCACGTTCCTCGGGCCCGGCTATTAATGACCGATAGGCTCACACTCGACCCCGCTGCCATCTATCGGAGGGGGGTGTGTGTGGTCTGGGGGTGGAGGGGGAGGAATCGTTCTAAGGTTGGTTTCCTCGACCTCCTCACCCCATTCCTCCGGGATTGGTCAATGGATACGTGATGGCGCACGGTTTTTCCTTCATTTCGGGATGGGTGGAGGGATCATCTCCGGGGAATATTTCGCTCTAGTTGGAAACTTTTTCGGAGCGAACCTAATTCGTCCGTCTGCCTGCTGTCAACTTTTCCCCACACGTCTCGGCGTTATCTTCGTTGTACGTGGCTATTCATTCTAAAGCTAGCGGAGGTCGGCGTAGGCATTTTATGCCGCATCGTGGGTACATAGTGTTGCTGTCCATTAACCTAATCATTTTGTTAAGTAATACTACGTGAGAATTTTCAGGCTTTCCAGGCGAGTGCTTATGATGTAAGGCTCTCGGGTGAAGGCGATTTGTGGTACTGACGTTTCGAACGTGGCACACGAACGTGAGCCCTGAGGGCGATAGCAGACTACGCCTTCGAAACGTCAGTGCCACAAACCATCATCAGCCGGTTGGAATCCTGTTAGCTCTACATCCTTGTTGAGATAATCCAGCAACAACTGAAGTTGGTGTTGGGTTTTGTATCAGAGGAGTCCTGTTTCCCTTCTGAAAAATCACAAACTCTCGTTAAGGTTTTTGTAGTGTTCAATTTGAGCTGACGTAATGATCGGCCGTATCATTTCTCCTCCCAAACATAACCAGTCAAAGCAAACCGTGACGGGTGTTCTTGGATAATTATGTTACTGGTAAGTTGTCAGAGAGTGGAGAGAAACTAGGCGTGGGAATTAACCTGCTCTACGTAAAAGGCTCCGAATAGTCTTTCTTTATTTCTCATCCCAATGAAAGAGTAACGTACCTTCTGTACCTCTTACAAACTACCTAAGTTCTGTTCACACAAACACCCAAGCAAGTACTGGGTCTATGCTGGTATAATCTCTGTCTCTGTCGGAATTCAAACCCAGTCTACCAGGATAGGACACGGGAGATCTTACTCCACGCCAACTTGACCTCATGATCTGTTCAAATTGAGAAGCAACTTACGAAACAATCTTGTTAGTTTGGGAATATGATCCATACCATGAGTCATTTCCTGCACCATGTTTTTGGGTTGAGGTGGCAAGCGTTTATACTCAATCTCACGTTCATTCGTTAATTAGTTAGTCCATTTGGTTTTCTGATTGTAGTCATCTAAAAATGCATCCCCCAAATATTAAAAAAAACCTTATCGATTTGTGATTGGTCTGAAGTAGTGGTAAATTTACTAGAATTGCGAGAAACTGGCCCCAGGTGTACGATTTAATGGGTTTTGAATGAGAGGAAGCCAGTTTCACTTCTGACAAATCACAAACTCTCGTTAAGGTTTTTGCAGTGTTCCAATTTGAGCTGACGTAATGATCGGCCGTATCATTTCTCTTCCCAAACATAACCAGCTAAAGCAAATCGTAACGGGTGTTCTTCGATAATTATGTTACTGGTAAGTTTTGAGCGCAGCTGCGATAGGAATCTCCGACGTCTCGGTAGTCACGTAATGGATATCAGATAATGCGTCGACAGGTGTTTCCATTTGGTGGTCATTGATTTTACGAGTATTTTCTGCGGGACATCAGCTTGCATTACTCAACGATTTGTTTCATCGGTCGAATTAAGGTTCCTTGTGAACGTAAATCACTGCCGGCCCGTAAAATTCAACGAAATCCCACACATTCAGGGGGTTAGACTTTTTACATTGCAAATTCTGTTGCCACTTTCTCTAGCGTATTCCGTCTGTTTCATGTTCATTAGTCTGTTCAATAATATTACCAATTAGAAAGATTAAAATTTGAGAAAAGTGGCATTGGGCATAGACTTTTATGCTGGATAATAAACAGTGAATACTTGAAGCTACAAAAAATAACTGTAATAAGTAGAACTCTTAACATTTTCGAATCTATTTTTATATTGGAAGCACCCACTCAAGTTATATAATATGAAAATAGCTTCAGGGTAGTGGGCCCTGAGCGATTCACTTACTTAAGGCTCCGAGAACCAGAACTTTTCATTAATGATGAATGGGGACTTTTTCAGGAAAAGGAAATTTTGCTACGTAAATGAACATTTTTACCATATACTATTTTCCTCTTATTTCAAAAACTTTTTGCGTGTCGAAATCATTTGCTCTGTCGTTCGCATCGCTCCAATGATATTTGGCGTTAGAATCCAGATGAATGTGATGTAACCGTAATTACAAATGGACCTTGAGCGTTCGTGGAAGACGCCCGTCGTATTAAAAAAAAATTACGAATATTCTACCTGAGCTCAATAATTGTGCAGAGAGTGGTCTAAATCGGAAGAAGATATCGACGTGAATAGCTAAGATGGAAAATGTCTATTTCTTTTTGTACCTGACACCGTAATCTGCATTGTGCCGGGCGCCTTTTTGAGAGTAGCGACAGCGATGTACTCGGATGGCGGGAGTACAACTTGAATGAATTTAAGTAATGGTATTTAACACATATCCTCACTGTTGACGCACTCCCGATGTCTCATGGATTATTTTTGGGAGAAAGTGATGGCGTGTTACACGCATGAATAAGACACTTCCCTCGATAACGAGCTGATTTATTGACAATATTGCACAACTTAATTGTGAATAAAATGCCGCTGAATTGTATTTGACAAATTTTTGGGTCCAAAACCTACAATAAAAAATTTTATGGAAACTTTGCCAGCAAAAAGTTAATTTTAAAAACTAAAACGGCTGCGGTTTTTGCTGGACCATGATTTGATAGAATAATTTATATTATATTAATCACCTGAAATGACTACGCTTTAACCGCGACCATCTTTAGTCAATACCCTGGAAATAAATATGCCCCTAGGTTCTTTTATTGATAGTTACCTGATTTATTAGCAATATTGTACGACTATATTCTGAAGAAGATGCTGCTGAATTGTATTTAGCAAATTTCGGGTCCGAAACCTTGAAAAATCAAATTTAAACTTTGTTAGCTAAAGTTTTATTCTCAGGTGCGTTTCTTGCTGGATCATAACTTGATAAAATAATTTAAATTATTTTAATCACCCGAAATGACTACGCTATAACCGCGACCATCTTTTGTCAATACACTGGAATTATAAATGCCGCCAGGTTCAATTATTGATGACGAGCTGATTTATTGTCAATGTTGTACGACTTAATTCTGAAGAAGATGCTGCTGAATTGTATTTAGCAATTTTTGGGTCCGAGACCTTAAAAAAATCAAATCAAATTTAAACATTGTTAGTAAAAGTTTTATTCTCGGGTGCGTTTCGTGCTGGATCATAACTTGATTAAATTATTTTAATTATTTTAATCTCCAGAAATGACTATACCTCAAGTACGACCTTCTTTTTTCAATACACTGAATAAAAGAATTACAAATTCCACCAGTTGTGCTGTATCTCATGTTAAATCAAATTCTGTACAAGCGGCGTGAAACTCGCGATCTCTTCGAAAGATTTGTTATTTTTTCCCTCCTCCCCCGGTGCGCCATCTCTCCCGCTCGTCCCCGTTTTTCTCCTCGAGGAGTAAGTAATGCCACCGTAATTAAATTTACCCCCCTTCTTCTCGGCCGGCGCCGTGCCTGATGCACTTTTATGGCATGCGTCCCTCGTCTTCCTCTCCTCGCTCCCTCGCGAATACTTCTTTCTGGCCGGTTTTTTTTCGAACCCTTCCTTCTTCAACCATCCACTCTTCAACCCCCTCGTCTCCTCCCCCTCACATCCCTTCTCTTTTGACCTCTCTCCCTCACCCTGCTGCCATTCCTCTCTCTCTCTCCATGCCCGTATAAAGATGGAGTCAGGAAAGGGAGAGACGTACACTCAAGAGCGTGTTCTCAAGGAGGGAGGCAGCGGGGCATTTTTTTGGTAGCCGCGGCGGCCCCCAAAATACTGCAGTAGCCCCGGCCGCCACGTGAGATAGCATCGCTCGGTGTCGGCCCCTGTGTTTAAAGCCGCATAACTCCGCGTAGTCGGGGGAGGTGGAGGGATGGGGAGGGAGATAGGAGAGATCCCATCTACCTTTCTCCTTTCCCCGAAAATTCTTCCCCTCATCATTATTTTCTCCGCCCTTCCCAGTCGACCATGCCTCGACCTTTGTTCACCCCTCCACCTTTTCACCCTTAACAGAACTCTCTCTTTCTCTCTTTTGTCCTCTTTCAACCCACTGTACTTTCTTATATATATATATATATTTTTTTTTAATTACTAGCCCACGCCCCCTCTGTCGCTTTCTCAGTCTACGTCTTCACTTTCGGGGCTCGTCTCCCCGCTTCGGACTCGTTTGTATCCATCTCGTCGGTGATAGAATTTGCCGTGTTTAAGTCACTATATTTCGTTCGAAAGTGGAGGAGGAACCTTTTCTTCGAAGTACTGTTCTCTTAAGCAACTGCTTTCTTACCTTTTCGAGTGAGCCGAAAAAAAATTCTTAAACCACACTTCATTTATGTACATATTTTTATACGTTGGAAATAACCATGCATATAGTAAATTAATTGCATAAGAATTATATCTGAAAACTTTCGTTAATATCTGAGAATCTCATTCATGTAATGCAATATTTGGTAAATTTTCGTGAAACAGGGCCATCGATAAATATTTTTTTCACCCTCAAATATGGCTGTTTTTCAACATAATTTGGAAGCAAAAATATATACAAAGTGCAAATATTTCGTTATACAAAATTCTGACCTATGTAAAAAGAGACGGATATTAGAAGATATTACATTCCGGAGACGTGGTTTATCCGAGACGGCCATGTTGCATTTTAGGATAGTTTACGGAAATGGACACCAGATGAGGCAGTGTTAGCATGAATTTCACACCTGAGCGTTATCGTCTATCCTATCTATGAATCTCTGTTATGACTTAGACTACAGCGCGGAATTCGAAATTTAAGGGAAAATTGTATGTTTACGATACGTGTTTTTTATTCGGCGTGTTACCTTGGTATTTAATAGGAACTATCATCAGAAAGGAAATGGTTCCAGGCTTGACTTTGTGGAAGTAATTCATAGTAACTTAAATAAAACTTTGTATACTCCACTCTATATATAGACCTGAAGATGACACGAAGTGTCGAAACCCGGGTCGTGTTATTAAACCTATAGTGGAGTGTACAAAGTTTTATTTAAGTTAATAGGAACCATTATAATACAATGAAAGGTATGTTTCCGCGTTTATGAGAAAATCTGTTCTGATGTTGTCGAAGTATTTCAAAATTTATAAAGCCATAAGGCTACGTGTTGAAATAGCATTACATTACCAAGAAATCAAATTGGTGACGTACAAATTTTTTCTCTTATGTGAATGCGTATTATTAATAAGTACACTCCAAAATTTCATGCAATTCTGTGCATTAGCAAAAATCACTCGAACGACCTTAATGTGGCACCTTTCAGTTTTTAATTGCAAGCGAAAGCACCTTTTTGAGCAAAATTAAAAGTCTCCAATAGCCGTAAATATGGCACCACTCGTCAAAAATGCAACCACACAACACTTACTGTGTTGGTTTGCGGGAAAGGGGATTCCACAGCAGGGACCAACCACAGCCTCTCTACCAGAATACCCTCCTGTGATGGTTTACGGGAATGTTACTTCCTCACCAGTGATCACCACAGACACACACTCAACCCAGTTGGGATCATTTTCGAGGGCTAATGGGACCCTGATAAGGATGCCTGTGTTATAACCTGAGATCCTTCATAGGGCTAATGGGACCCTGCTAAGGGTGCCTGGTAATTACCACAATCACACTCACAAGCACTCAAATCACTCACTCACACACACAGACGGGCCCAACTTCTGGAAGAAATCGCTCAAAAAGAGCGTGGTCAAAATATAAACACAAAGACAAACGAGGGTGAGCGTCGGATACGCGTATTTCGGCCACGTGGTGGCCCTCTTCAGCGAGCTGAAGAGAAAAGTAAATGCAACACGAGGTTGTAAGTGACCTTTCGTTGTCGTTGAAACCGTTTTGAGGATGAAAAATTTTGGCTCGTCATAAACACGTGGGTTCTAGTTGCAGTGATCGATGAACTTAAGAACTATGCGTGTGATCTTAGGCAGATCGTGTGCTTGTAAATAGGTGGCGGAAAGTGAAAGCATTAACTGACATGATCGAGCATAGTTATCCGAGCGTTGGTGGATGTGGGATGCGCTAATATTCATTTAAGTAATCTTTTGTTTAAGGGTAAGTTTTAATGGAAGTTTGAAAATTATCTTTCAGACTTTCTCCTGTGCAGTACCCAATGAACCTCAGGTACATCGTTATTTCTTTGGAATATGCTTCCATTTCTTCTTCCGGGATTCAACCGCGACGTTGTTTTTCTGACAGTGTTTCTCCTTACATCCTGGATGCATCTTCTGGTCGAAGAAGATGGTGTCGTCGACCTGAAGACGCCTCTAGAATAAGAGGAGAAACGTAGTCAGGAAACAACGAGGCAGCTTAATCCCGAAAGAAGAAATGGAACCAGTTCCCTCTCACCGCGGAAACCTTTGGCAGAACTTTTTAGTATTCCTTCTATATTTAACCTTAATTCATTAGCTTTGTGTGATGGATTTGAGAAGCATGACTTTGTTTCATTGAGAGGGAGAGAGAGGGTTATAGACTACTTTTTATGGACAAATAACTTTAGTATCGGTGGGAAGCCGTATAAACGGTTGGTAGGAATCACGCGGACGGATCTCTGGGTACTTATTTTTGCGTTGGATATAGTATCAGATCATCATGAATAATTAGGGATCCGACCTAGCGTATAGGTAACAAAAAATTTTCAGATGCTTAATTTTGACCTGAAGCCACTGCTCCTCGGTAATTTCTAGTGGCAGTAATCGAGAAACTGGAGAACTCTGTGTGTGATCTTTAGCAGATCGTTTGATTTTAGCCTGATGCACTTAAGGCACAGCTCCCCGTTAATTTCATCTATCTACGAAATATTTCTATATTTTTCATTTTTCGGAAACTTGACCCTACGGTAGTGACGTGAATTATCGGGACATGAGTGGTGACGTCGGTCTTCAGGACCGATTATGACTTTGGAGTTTTTAAAAAGTTGATATCATTTTTTTCTTGAATGATATCTAAATAGCAGCATTGTAACGTGAATTTATAAATTTTCACTCAAAAGTTTCACGGCAAAAAGAGAAGATAATGAAGCATGCATTCTATCTATGTTATACGGTTAAATATGTAGGCTAGAGCATTGTTTTATCTTCATAAGAGCCGTTATTAACCGTTACAAGGAATGAGTACCTATATGAAAAATAATTCATTTCTATTATATGTCAGAAATCACTTATCCACATTTTTAACGTATCATACTTTATAAAACACCATAAAATAGGTACTATTTGAAGACACGAGTGGTGACGCTCGGTCTGTGGGACCGAAATTAACTATAAGTAGCAATATGCTTACATGAAGTGATTTTTTAGGTTCGTACATCGTAGCAGCAGTATGAAATAGGAAGCGACTAAAGAGCACGAAAAACAAAATTTCATACTTCGCCTGCGTCACAAGGAAGATTATATTGTCGGTCTGAGAGACCGGGCGTCTTCACTCTAGGGTTGATGAAACATGAATTTGAAACCATGACAACAGAATGAGCAAAATATCCAGTTAGCACTTCCCGAGATAATGTCTTATGGCTGACTCAATGGAGAGCACTCTTGTTTTCTACGAGTGATGATCGGAGATAAGAAAGTAATGCTCCTCTGCGATAGCGGTATTTCCCCTTTGTGACACATACTCTCGAGCTGATTTGAAACACCTCCTGTCAGTTAAGAATGAAAAGAAAAAAGAGTGCCAGCGAGATAAGGTCGTTCGATTTGGCGACAATAGTCGTTTTGTTCTCTCGAACGTATTTCGATAGGTAGGAAAATGCCTGCAAATGCGGCTTTGCACATGGAAGTTACGTCTTCGAATGTAATTTACGTCTATGTATGTGACGTTACTCCGAAGTACCCCGATCCTTACTCCACCAGGGACTACTGTGTTCCTGGCAGGCCGGCCTGACACCAACCTCCCGACTGCGACAACGGCGACCTCCCCGGCCACCCAGTCAAAAAAAAACAAAACCCACCAGGCGGGCGCAGCCGATCCGTCACACTTAGAGAAGTTTCGCAAGTCGCTTAACCCTTTGAGTGCGGCATGACGTGATATCACGTCATGGTTGTCTCTACGCTGGTGCTGATAACGTGATATCACGTCAAGGGAACCGTGAGTGTTCCAGCTTTCACTAGGGAACTTTCATTAGGTCCCTGAGTTTCTCTTGGTTGGAATCCCGAGAAGCCTTTCTGCATACCTTTCGAAGTATTATAATGGTTCCTGTTAAGTATAAAGGTATCATGCCGAATAAAAACCACGTATTTACGTACAATTTTTGCTTAAATTTACTATTTCGAACTGTAAACTCAAGTCACAACAATGAATTAAAGTAATTTGACCGACATACTTGTATAATTCACCAAGAAATCAATGAAATAGGTCTCATGTCAAAGAAAAGCATCTCACCATTTCTAAACTATCAAAATATCATCCCCAATTTGAAGTACTTTCCGAGATTTTTGACGACAAATACCAGCTCTTTTACATGGGAAATGGTACGTGAATTCAATCCAGAGAGACCTTATTTAAAAGAATGAGGAGTTTTCAACTCCTAGATCTGTAAAAAATTAAAAGTGTATATTTTGTATATTTTCTCAGCTATTTTTGGAAATGAATCAAAATTTCAACGCAGTACTTTTTTCAGGGTCATAAAAAACCCTCCGTTGTGAGGGAGTTTTTAACGGATCGCGCGAAAAAAATGAGTCAAGACTTATGTAGATTTTTTATTTAATTACTTAGATTCCAGTTCCAATTCCAGTCATAACAAAGTAGATTATATCACAATTTATTTTACCATGTTTACTGCATGCTTTTCTACAGCTGCCGAAATTATTACGTAAAATTCGAATATGGTCTCCTTTATAACTAGGGAACTATCTCGCTCAAGCTATCATAATTGAGATGAAAATTTAAAAACATAATAATTGCATAATTTATATTACAACATGTATGTTTTCCACCGTACAATCCAATAAACTTTAGTAAGATGTTTTCCAAGAAATGTTTTTCGACTTACTTGAAAAGTTATTAAAACTAGCACTCAACGACTCACGATTTGTGGTCCAATCGACCTTCAGGCCGGTCTTTTATGGCAGTCGCGGTCAGTTGGAGTGTCAATCAGTGTACGATTGACCACGGTTCTTACTTGCTTTGAAAATAGACTGGCACATATTTTGTCTAAAGGTAGCTTCTCGACCCCTACGAGAGAATTGATCGCATTCATTCAAATCCTTATCTCATGAATGCGAGTGGGGATTGAAAAAATTAAGCGAACTAATATTGCAAAGGAGGACATTCTCTTCGATATCTGAATATTTATATTTACGCAGAAATTATTTTTTAATTCGAAATTATTTAAAGGATAGGCATAAATATTTTATTTATGACTAGCAGAGCCACCCGGCTTCGCACGGGTAAGAGTTAAACTTGTAATGAAGTGAAATGGCCCCAATCAATGATAAAAAGAGCTAGGCTAAATATGTAAACCAAAAAATGCTCAGGTGAATTTGCCCGTTCCTCTTGCCAATCTTCTGTTTGCTGAGGAAAAATGCCATTTTAGAAATGATAGTATCGATAGTAATTGAATTAATAATGTTATATTCAAGAAATTCCAACCTTAGAGCCTTATCACTTGCAATAATGAAATAGTTCCAAAAAAATTACCACCGCCCTCATTCCCATTCTGTGATTCCAATGCGAAGAAGACGCCTTTGCGAGGGTCGTGGCGAATTGGTGGTAAAAATCCAAGCATAAATTTATAAGTAATAGTTCAACTGTTGAAGGCTCTACTTTGCGGAATAACATTATGATGGGAGAAATAAAATAATTTGTAATATTTCAATGCGCGAATTTATAAGGTTGAATTTAATTTTTAATTTTAATTTCAAATTAAAGGTTAAAAATAAAAGTTATAAAGTTGATCAATTTATCGGCTACATAAAGTTCCTCCTATCACAACTTTAAGTTATGTTAGGAGTAACCTGAATGGATTTTACAAATATTTCATTCGATAGATATTCTGTTTCCGGAATAATAAATAATGTACTATGGGGTAAGGTGATTACATATGTGGTAAAATATACCTATCAATGCAAATAAGGGCTAGACGATGGTGCCCGTTGAACTTCTTAGGTAGAGAGAACACATGAATATTGAGACGAGTAATTGCATTACAAATATCAGATTTCAAGTATAATCAAATGCCAATGTGTTGGAGATTATGAGATACTGTGCATATGTGAGCCCATTGAATTTCAAAGGGTGGAAGAAAAATATGAAAATCGCAGTACATAATAATATAAGGCAATGTGGCGTGCTAAACGCACTAACTTCACTAAAGCTAGTCAACGCAAATAGAGCGGTTACGGTAAAGTTAAAAATCTCACCTAAATTAGCTAATATTCATTATATTATTTTATGTTAGACAATAATCCACGGCGAAGGTACTCGTTAATAACCATGGAAATAGCTGTGATTTGGGACTTTCGAGCGCAATGGAACCTCAACTATTCCTCTGAACTTCAGTACTTTATAAGAGATTTAATGGGCGCTGTATAAAGGTCTCATGTAGGGTACAAAATTTAACCCAAACGATACACGACGCCTACCGATGTTCTTGAGTTAATTGAAGAAAATATTATGTAGATACTATGTAATAGCCGTTGAATACACATTGTGGAGGTTGGGAAAAGCTGAAATCTTACATAAATTCGCTAATATTAACAATTTAAATGCAGGTACTGCCCTTAAGCAGACCCTGGCTATATATTCAGTTCAAATGCATTCGTCAGGTTACCAAGTAAATAACCGAGTATTGCAAAGTAATAATAATGTTGAAATGGGAGAAAAATGGAGATTTTTGCCCTAAAAACGTAAGTTTTAAGTGAAAAACGAAGCGTAGAACAAAATCGATTGCAAGAGTCATATTTTACCTTGCTTCACCCGTTCGAAGATCCAAAGTTCAACCTAATATCTTTACTGCGAGTAATATAAAAAAATAAAAGTGTCTCCACCGATTCCAATACTTTTCTTATGGGAGTAAATAACAGGGACTCGTCCTAAAGTCCCAAGGGTCCCGAGAAAATTTTAACTAAGCATATGTTCGGCACAGTGCAAAAATTAACACACTTGCAAAATTTCAAGACGATCGGTCCGGGCGTTTCAGAGCGTATAAAGATTACACCCACACACCCATATCCATTTTTATATGCATACCATCGATATCAATCAAAATATATCGATACATATCGCTCATTATGCATTTCATATGGATTCTTCTATCTCAATTGATACGTTCTGGGCCTATATTCACCATATGAGGACCCCAGAAGTCAAGGGGTCTAAGTAACAAAATTGTTGTTTTGAGAAAACTTAAGTCAAAGTTAAAAATGTTTGGTACAACCCACTAAATAGTTGAGAGGCATTACCCTAGATAGCATCACATGTCAAGAAAATTACTTGGATCCCTTTACCACCTAAAAGATTTATATTTTCAAGTCCCATTCCTGTACATAACTTGTTTTTTTTAATGTCACTTAGACCCCTTGACTTCTGGGGTCCACATATATCCTTATGAGGTTCGGTTTTAACGACCGATAGCATTAACGGTCATCAAGGGGACAGCGTATCAAAAACGCTGAATTTTCAGTAATTTTATGATTGTTTTTTCAAAACTCATAGTAAATCAGTGGAAAAACAAAAAACGATTGCAATAATTACAATTTTTATTTATTTTTCTTTCCAATTGCTTCTGTCGCGACTTTCTACAACCATTATTTATAATTTAAATGTGTAAAAGAAATAAGGTCTGCATGCAAGATAAACGAGCTTTACATGTATTTCATATGGAAACACTTTTACTCATCTGTAGTCGAACCGGAGCCATTAGGTAAACAAGAAGTAGCCATAAACCTTCCGAGTGACATAATAAACTATGTTTTAAATTTTGACGTCATTTCGTGCCATGATTTGGTAGTTATAACTGATCGCACAATCACACGTTCATTTTTGGTAGATAAGAGAACAAGACTATATATACTTTCATTGTAGAGGTCTGCCACCGCAGCACAGAAGTATAGAAATAATTTTACCATTTAAACTTTAATGTATAATCTAATTTCGTTATCGATCTCGGAATATGAGTTTCTAATTGAAGTCTGAAATATTTGTGTGATATGATTAAAAATTGACTCAGAAACATCTAAATAATTTCATCTTCAATAACTTCTCTTTTTCTCCTGTGATGTTTATTAATCGAATGATACACTTCTTAAGATCAAGGTGTATTAGCCAATAGACTGTATTGTAATAGTTTACCTACTCGTTTGCGTGGCCATATTATCCATCCTACGAAAAATCTGTCCAAGCGTTTTGGTGATAATTTTTTTCTGTTCCGGGGTGACGATTGTGTTTTCTGTGAGATAACATCTGATTATGAGTCACGGTATAATTTATCTTCGGGCTTAACTCTCGAACTATTTTTGGGACTTCTTTATTTTGATTTTCAAATGATTACATTTCAACTTAATCTCAAGTACTTACTAAGATGAGTCAGGAATGAGATGTGAGTCATGATTTCAAGACATTGACGGATCATTGAGTGGAGCTTTCCTTAAAACCTTGGTTTTTTACTTTAAATGACTCATGAACGTAAGGAAAACATCCTTTTTGATTGTTGGAATTTTATTAGTTAGTTTGAGTGTATTGGTCATCGAGGTAGATGAATATTGCGCTGGTAATGGTGGCCAATGCCAGAAGCTGTACCGTGAGTCTGGCTTGTCCGCCATCTTCGTTAACCCCGATTTTCCCTCGGAACTTACGGGCTGACGCGCTATTTTGCAATTTTAAGATGTCAAATGTTTTCCATCGATAACTTACTAGAAATCAGCATACATTTTTTTATTTAATATTCATTCCCTTAACATGTGTATTTTATTTATGCAAATTAATAATAAAAAACGTTAAAAATTATAAATGAGAAACATTCCCGCTGTATACTATGTTATAATCTATTAAAATCCATCGTACTGAGTTCCCAATGAATGTTTCAAGAATTACCTTCCTTAATTGTTAAACAGATGGTTGATATTCTTGTTTTATGTTGATAAACTAATTCGTCTAATACTTACCTCGTAATAACCCAAGGTAAGTATGGAAGGAGCAGGAATTACTATTTTAGTGATGTTTGTTTGCAGGTTTCCGCGGCGTTGATCAGATGATGTCAGCATTTTTTCGGGTTGCGTCCGCGTATGTTGTTGAGTATCATAACAGTTTCACCAGCTATCCTGCTTGTGTTCTCAGGTGAAGGATGAACTGTTGTGATACCCAACAACATACGCGGACGCAATCCGGAAAAATGTTGACATCAACTACTATTCTAGTTGATATTTCGGTTGTCAGGCAAGATTCTGGTAGCACAATGCCCTCTCCACCTACCTCAATGGTATTAGCGATGCCAAGTTAACGGAAAAGTGCATGGAAAAAGAAATTTTTCTGGATGAACTTTTGCTAAGATTATCCTTCTGGATGTTTTTTATGCTGTCTTCTGACGGATAGTGTTATCCACTATAAACACATGTGTTGGATTCTGCTCTACATTAAATTGTAATGGAAGGATTTTGCCCTGTACAAATATTCTTAGCCTCCATACCAAAGCCAGGTCTGTTCAGTTTTCTTTCGGAATTCAAGCCGAATGATGGTTGAATTCTGTGAAACCACGATATTAATTTAACCATTTAGGTTCTGTTTGAGCCTAACCGTATCTCACAAGTTAAACGTGTCTCAAAAAGCTATCTCACGAACGTTAAGCGTTTGAGAGATAGCTTTTTACGTACCGAATGAATATATCTTCTATTGTCGGTGGTCATTAAGTGTGGTAGTTGTGAACCACATTTTGATCATTTTTTAACAATTTGATTATTTTAGAGGTAAAAAAACTAAAAAATTCCTAGACATCATCTAGCATCTATTAATTAATCACAAATTTTATAATTTGTAATTTTAAATCAATAATAATATGACTCAAAAGTGACCAGAAACTAGTATTATTTATTTCAGCCAAGGAAACAACTTAGCAGAATTATATGTGAAAATTTGGTTGTTTTAATATTTTCTTTACTATTTTTCTCCGTTCAAATCGATAGTCACGGGGT
Organism: Ceriagrion tenellum; assembly: GCA_963169105.1. Taxonomy (NCBI): domain Eukaryota; kingdom Metazoa; phylum Arthropoda; class Insecta; order Odonata; family Coenagrionidae; genus Ceriagrion; species Ceriagrion tenellum. Next base: position 53,573,873 of record OY720634.1, read on the forward strand.
TCCGAGCGTGAATTTTCTCAACATCCCCTGAATTTACCCCGTAGCATATCATCTGATATGCGATGCTAGCGACAAATGATTTTTCCGTGATAAAATATTTTCACTTTTCAACTCACGAATGTTCATTTCGCCCACTCCCTGCGTTGATGTGAGACCGAGTGAAAAAACGCTGAGGTGGCCGTTGACGGAAGCTGTAGGCCCGTTTTCACCCGTGACTTGCTTGTGAACTTTTTCCCTCATCCATCTCTCTCCCTATCCCGAGCGCCGGGATGCTTGACCGTTTCTCATCAGCCTCGCGGGGCATTAAATGGGCGCCGTTGCTTCATGCCTCCATCGTCAGCTGTTTAACTCGACACCTTTCTTCCGAGGTGAAATTCATTTTGGCTCAGAGAGCCCCGCGGTGGAGCACTATAGGATGGAAATGCCCGGGAGAAGATGGGCGTCAGGGCGGAAACTGTTGGGTGGGCTCGGGAGTCGGGAGGTGGTTAGGCGTTTGGTCGGATAGCAATGGGCCGGTTGGGGGTCGCGACCCCCCCTTGCCGGTTCGCGGCGGTCGGGTATTTGTTTGCCCGCCCTCATTCCGCTCGAGTCACGAGGCCGGCTCACGATGCTCATCTGTCGAATCTCTCCGATGGCGATAGAGGAGATGGACGGGAGATGGGGAGAGTTATATTTTTTTCCTCCCCCCAACTCCCACTGTTTTCTCGGGAAAGGTCGGGAGGGTGGATTTCAAGATGCTCTCGAAATCGGCGGGCGCAATTAGCTGCCCGCGGAGATGCTGTTCCCCCTCTCAACCTCTCTGGGTGTTCTTATGTGGCGTTCAGGGTGAATTATATCCGGGTGGGTAGGAAAGGGCTTTCGGGATTTGGAAATGAGTTTATCATGGGGAATTTGAGCGCGATTTCGACGATGCTTTCGCTGCGTTACTCTGCTAGGTAGCGAATCTTTTTGAGTACTTACTTCAGTGCTCTAATCCATTCAGTTGAGCATAGTGTATAATCTAATTGCCAGTGAAGGCTTTTCAGGCACTCTTCCGCGTATTTCCATCGTCGTATACGACAGATGACTTCTGCCTGAAGAAGACAGCTGCAATGCTGTCTATACTGTCGTCTACGAAAATGGAAATACGCGGAAGAGGGCCGCGTATTTTCCTCATTCGTAGAAGACAGTTTCTTGTTGACAGTTGACTTCTGACATAAAGATGACAGCTGCAATTCTGTCGAAACTGCCGTCTACGACAGTGGAAATACGCGCAAGAGAGCCCGAAAAGCCTTCACTGCCGTCTCAACGACTCCGCGGAACTAGATTATATGAACTCCTTCGAGTTCATATAATCTAGTTCCTGCGATTGGATGTCCCATTAGATCATAACTTTTTTCGGGGTTTATCTCACGTTTTACCTAAGATTCTGTTAAACCGTATGAATATGGGGTGGATTAGTGGCTGTTTTTGCAAATAATTTTGCTCAATTTTTGTCTATTTGTGGTGGGAAAAAGATCATTTGATTCCCATTTTTAAATGCTTTAAATAAAGCCCTGTGGGTCTTGGACGATGCCGGTCTTAAAACCTGGTTATTAGTGCATATTTTTTGTTAGAGTTGATTATCGGTTTAGAGGTTCAAAAGAGAGAAAAATATCCTACTAGTAGGCTTCAGTATCCTTTCGTTCCTCTTCAATTATTTCAACCACTTACTCGGCCTTCTCCTTATCCCCTTCCGAAGTTTCTTCTCCTCAATTCTACTCTGCATTCAAAGCTCGAATGTCTGCTGCCTATTCCGATATGGTTTTTGCACTAAAGAACGCTGCACTCTATGTTGGACCGTATCCCAGTATTTTATTGACGTAAGTGATAAAAAGCTGTTGCCATAGTACCTTGGTATACATACCCTTATCTAAATCATGAATTAAATGATGTTTTAATGTAGATTACATGAACTTTCTATCATTTAATGTGTAATTAACTCTCCTAGATACGAGTATCTCAACAAAATTATACATAAGTCTATAGATTAATCAATTGTTCTCGTGCTAAGAAACATTCCTACTATCAATTTAAAGAGCTTGTGAAATAATTTTTTGCTGTGTAGTTTCCTCAATTTTTTCTTTATACCGACCGTGTTTTCGACGCACAATGTCATTTTCAATATTTAATGAAAATGACATTGTGTGTCGAAACCATGGTCGGTAAAAAGTGTGGAATGAACTTTGCAAGAAATTATTTCATGTGTCGCGTTTTCACAAAGTTGAGCCTGAAACTGTAACTTACTTTGAAAGAGCTCGGTTTAATTGCATTTGGTCATCGGCACAGCATTAAATGGTACTGTTCATAATTTCTCTGCGCCGTATAATAAATCGTTACCAAATGCGATCCTTAAGTCAGACGTTTCATGTAAACCTGTATATCTCTCGACTGCTTATCTGTGAGCGAATTGGTGGTGCTTTGAAATTCATGTGGCTTATGTGATCATAGGGTAAATTTTTCCCCCTTAATCTTTTAAATCAGTTGAACTCTTTCCCATATACTTAGAGCGCCATGAGACGGATCGCTTTACGCATTACTGTTTATATCGCTTTTGGGATGGCGGTTAACCGTGAAATCACCCAGGAATCCTAATGTGAACGCCCAAGAATTCGAGGAGTCTGAAGATATTAGATTGCCTCCTGAGATTTATATCTGGTGGCTGCCACCGTTAATTGCTCTTTTTAAAGCATGTGTTCAAGAGTAATATGAAATTTAGACTTTTCTTTGCCCTGCGATCGTTGCACATGCAGGGCATCCAAGTTTCAGTTATCGAAAGTTTTTGGTCACTCTTTCATTGTTCGGTCAACCAAAATGGATTCTATACATCTATTTACGAAATAACTGTGCCATGTGCACTGAGCGAGTGAATCAATATCATCTGCTACCAAATGCCATTTCATTTTATGATATATTTTTGTTCTTTACTTTCAGGTAAGTGTGACTGTTCCTACATAGCTATCGTGGATGTATCATACCCAAGAAAATTCCAATAGACTGTAAGTATGCTATTTTATTTATTACGAAACCAAATGAAAACCACCACTTTAAGACTAATTTTGAATTTTTACTGTTTCTTCTTAAAGACAATAAATATGAAGACCACAAATGACATGTTTGAAGCATCAATTTTCGCGAATAAAGTTTACTCCAGTTGATTTGGTTCAGAGTGGGATCTGCATAAACATCAAATACGCCGCTTTTTTATGCTTCATACTCTGTTTTACGCCTTAAAAAGTTTTAACTGGACTCTATAGACACAAACAAAAGTACTCGTATTACATGCATAAGGCATCAATTCTCGTGGATTAGATGCTTTGCGGTTGAATTTGCTGATATATTGCCCGTATCACTTTTGATGATAGGTGTTACAAGTATTTGGAATGACGTAGCCTTTACATACAGTTAGAATGCAGGGCTACATCTTGGCTGACCAGAATAGACTAGAAGCCTTCGAAACCTGGTGCTGGAGGAGGATGCTGAAGATTAAATGGACGGACGAAATAAGAAATGATGAAGTGTAGAGAAGAATTGAAGAGGAAAGGACCACAAGGAACACCATACAGAAAAGAAGAACCAGATGGATTGGACACACCCTGAGACAGTGGGTTTGCGAAGAACATAATTGAAGGCAAAACAGAGGGAAAATTCCCCAGGGGAAGACCCAGGAGGTAAGGGAACTAGCATTAGATAAGGAAGGGTGGAGGGCTGCAGTCAACAAATCTTAGGATTGAACGACATATGATGATGATGAGCCTGTACATGAACTTCGTAATCTCCTCACTTTTAAAGGGAGAAAGAAGGAACACTTGAGTAGAGTAATCTGTAGTCTGGTAAACGCGATTAATTCTGCGGGGGTGATGGGGCGCCTTCCTTGAAATAAGTTCCACCCTGACCAGTCCAACACTATCTCCTATGCGTCTCTTCTCTCGCATTTCAATATTAAGTCCAATGGATCCATCTCTAAATAGCCTCTCCCACCCCTCCCTCTGGGGAAGATAAGAGCAAGATCTCGGCGATGAATATGGAATTCACCCAGTGCGCGGCTCCCATTTTTTTTCCCATCCCTTAAAAGAGGGAAAGAGGGCGGTTCGAGGGGATATGGAAGACGAGACGCGGGCGAAAGGCGACGGGAAGAGTTAAGCGAGAGCCGTTCGTGGAGGATGTGTGTGTGTGTGGGGCGGTGGAAGACGATTTAAAAGCGTTTGGCTGCGGGCTGGAAAAACTCGACATCTTGAGCAAAGAGAGAAAGAGGGAGGGAGGGAATGGGGGAGGAAGGGTGAGGTGGGGGGATGCCTTGGACCTCGGAATCTCGAATGAGATTGATTTAAGGAGGCTGGAAGAAAGAGAGGCAAAGGGGAAAGGAAGGAAGAAACGGAGCGGAGCAGTCAGTGGTCGGTCGGTGGGTATTTTTCCAGTCCCTCTTTTCCTTAAGGGATCGACGCTATAAATCCCGCAGTGCCCTGCGATGCAAATGAGGGGGGGAGGGGAGGGGTGGGTGCGGTAAGGGAGAGTGGGGGGGAAAAGACGGGAGTGCGTCGGATACCTTGGCAACTTGGCGGTTGTGATATGGCGGGAGGCACTGCGTTCGAGCATATGCAGACTAGAGACGCACTCAGCGGAGAAGGATGTCTACAGAAACTCCTGTACGCGTGACGTCAGACCCGGTAAGACAGCCGATGCAGTCCGAGAACTTTAATTATAAAACTATTCATTTTTTGTATTTATTTGCATCTGAGTATGTTTCCGAAAGGATAAAAAGCTTAACTAACTTATACATGCCTCATAATACGTGCCTTTGATACGAAAAATTGGTCCTAGCTGTCAAATTTCAAATGCTGCCGAATAACTGTTATTTTAAATTATCTTCAACATCGATCTTTTTTCGCTTATTCCACGAGGAGTTCTGGTTGGTCTATGTGAACTCGGTCTGACGTGACAACAATCGACTTGACCTGGGCAAAGCCTTTATACGAAGGGTAGCACCCTTCCGGAACTGACGATAATGTGAGGGACATCCTTAGTAATGACCACTAAGACTTCATCATCATTGGTCGATCATTCCTAAGATTGGTTGACTGCAGCCCTCCACCCTTCCCTATTTAATGCTAGTTCCCTTACCTCCTGGTATCTCTTCCTATGTACTTTTCTCTTTATTTGGTCCATGAACTTATACATGGCTCTTCCTCTCGGGACTTTTCCCTCTATTTTACCTTCAATTATGTTCTTCACAAGTCCAATGTTTCCAAACCATCTTGTTCTTCTTTTCTGCATGGTGTTCCATATGGTCCTTTCATATTCTACTCTTGTGTACACTCAGTTCATCGTTTCTTATTTTGTCCGTCCATTTTATCCTCAGATTCCTCCTCCTGCACCAGGTTTCGAAGGCTTCTATTCTTTTATTTTCATCTTACATATGGGAGGGGAATAATCTGCCATTATTTTTTATCGGAACTTGTGAGTGAGAAGAGGAGTGAAAGTGATATTTTTTAGCTCTTCTCTCATGTTTGTCCTGTTCAATTCTGCAGCAGGAAACGGCAGTTCAATTTTTGTCGTAATTGAAAAATATAATGAAGAGGAGTATAGTATGTTTGGGTGATAAAGCCGCCTAGTTTTCAAAAAGATATGTCCTGTCAGGTACATGTGGCTGAATTCAGCTGTTTTCATTCCATACAGTTAAGTTTCAACTAACATCCAATGCTAGCTCTAAAATACTGCTCTCACTTGACGTCGTGAGTGTCAGATAAGCTTGCTGAACCCCACGGTAGTGACGTTAATTTTCGGGACATGCGTAGTGACGTCGGTCTCGTGGACGGACGTCACTACGTTGTACGGTGTTTAGACTTCGGTGTTAAAAAAAAATATTATATCAGTTTATTCTAGATGGTCTCAAAATAGCAGCATTCAAACGTGAATTTAAAAATATTTATTTAAAAGTTTCACACTAAAAAGAGAAGATACTTCAGCTTGTATTCAATCTTCGTTGTACAATCAAATGGGTAAACTAGAGCATTATTTTTCTTCATTAGAGGAAAATAACCGTTTCAAGGAATGGGTACATAAAAAAGGAATCATTTATGTAATATGTTAGAAGTCACTTACCCACATATTTAACATATCTTATTTTATATATAGTACGACAAATTAGGTAGTATTTGGAGACACGAGTCGTCAAGCACGGTCTGTGGGGCTGAAAGCAGCTATTTATTTATTAATATTAACTTTCGCTCAACAAAATAATTACAGGGCAAATAAAATAATACAATCCACAGTGGAATCAATTAAATTGTACAGAAATCTCAAACACATCAAGGAATTATAACATTTATCAATTTACAAAAGAGACTTCTTTGTTGACGTAAATCAATTTTATCACAGTAGTCGTTCAAAGTTCGGCGCATTCTGTTCAGTGGTGAGTTTTCACAGTGGTTTGATTTTACCATGCTCTACTTAATTTTTTTTTAACCTCTCGCTATTACTGGGCACTACAAAAATGATTGTACTAATTAATTCACTTTTTTCTCCAGTATTAAGTAAATTATGTAAGTAAGATGGATAACCTATAGTTCTATAGTTATGCTTGCACTATGTGATTTTTTTGGCTTGTGTACCGGAGGAGTAGTGTAAAATAGGAAGATACTGAGTAGCATAAACAACAAAATGATTATACTGTCAGTCCGAGAGACCGAGAATCATCACTCTAGGGTTAATTGTATACAGGGCTCTGGCCCTGGGCTCGAATTCAGTTCGTTGAACATGTGCAGAGCGCCACGTCTAGGTTATGCAATGCTCAAAGGTTGGGAGAATGAGGTATGAGGAAGGGGGTTGAATGGAGGCGGGGAGGGCGCGTCTGTTACCTCGGCAACTTGGTGGTTGTGATATGGCGGGAGTTACTACCTTCGCCTCCGTTTCTCCCCCCGTCGCTTTCCCCGTCTCCTCCCTCGGAGAGATGTCCGTGGGGAGAGCTCTGTGTTGCGGGGGCGGGCGATCAAGGTGGGGTCCAGACACACCCCTTTCTCCCCCTTCTTCTCTCTCTCTCTCTCTCTCTCTCTCTCTCTCTCTCTCTCTACCCTTCTTCGATTCCGACCTTTTTCCCTCTCGGTCCGTTCCTCCCTTCTTGGTCAGGTGCTTCGCTCCGCCAACCCTCTCTTCCCACCCATTTTCCTTCTTTCAAGACGGTGTGCAACGTCGAGTCCTCCCTATTCCTTTTGTGAGTGGGGGTTGGGTTGGGTTGGTTGGGGGTGGGGGGGCACGTTCTTCTTCAACTCTCGTTGGATTCTTCATTTCTTTTTTTATTCTCCTTCTGCTTTGCCCTCCGTCCCGTGTATTATACGCCGGATCCAGTTCAGTCCGCCCCCGTCATCATGCCCTCCTCCCCGCCCCCATCTAACATTCTCCATCCCCTGCTTCCGATGATACAGCCACCTGCTCCAAGTGTCGCGAAAATGAGGGAATCGGTCGAGGTTGCGTGGATTTCAGCCGCGGACTCTGGCTTATTATTCCTTCAATAACGTCACACGTCGTCTCGCACGAATACTCGCTCGTCATTTCGTTATGAGTTCGGTTTTCATTTCGATTGGTGCTCTTGTATCTAATTTAGAACCTATCTTTGTATGAGCTGTGAATTGTAGTGTTTATCAATATTGATTTGCCGAGGTTTTCCTTGAGAGTGTTTTTCCTTTCATCCAGTCTGAGGGTGGGATAAAGTGATAAAGATAAGATTGGTTGAAATAATAAGGATAATACACCTATATCCGTAAACAAAAACCTTTCAGGGATAACGATTAGAGGTAAAAGGGATTTGTGATAGAGAGATTCACGGTGTAAAAAACCCAGACCTGGGATTCACTAAGTATGACACACAGTCACACAATACCTAAACGGTACTCTCTCACACTCTACCGGCTAGTGTTTTTCTGACGTGGAGCAAACCAAGTTCAAGAGAAACACTAGTCGGATTTATACAAGTAAGCGGTTTACGGAGATTACTCTCACGACAGGGACCGACTTACCAAAGGCACACAAACCTCACTTAGTTGCCTACTGGGCTGTTTACACGTTTGCTAACTCCGTGAAGGACACACGAACTCACACACAATCACTCAAAGTAAAATGTAATCACTGGCTTATGCCACAAGTACCAGATAGTGGTTTTGGTATATATACGGGGTCGTTACCCACGTCAAGGAATCACTCAACAGGCAAAAACCACTTCTACACAAAACCTAGTCAACACTCACACTCTCTACCGGCTAATATTTCTCTGACACGGGGTTGACACCTTGTTCAAGAGAGACACTAGTCGGACACTCACAAGTAAGCGGTTTGCGGAGAATACTCTCGAGGCAGGGGCCGACTTACCAAAGGCATACTACACTTCACTTTGAACAAATTTAATGAAATATGCTGGTAATAGAATGGAGGCTAGTTAACTCCTTTAAAATCGTTGACTAAATCCTTCGGGGTCCTCATCCCCCGCATTTTTCAAGTGTCTTGCGTCAGCATCCTCTCAGTTAACCCTTAAGAAGCGTAAAAATTAGCTGTGGCGTTGAGGCTTCAGTTTATGATAACATCATTTTTAATATTTCAGTTTCAACTTGGCAATAAACAGCATTACCACAGAGTTTTGCCTTGATCTTGAAGTGTGGTAATTTATTTTTATTCCTATATTTCCATCTTAGATTGGGCTATAGATCGAATATTGAGTCATTCCTGTCGGAGTCATTCTTGTCGTGATATTTAATCTTCCTTCAGAATTTAAAAATTCGTAATTTTTAGCCAATGTAGAGTCCGTTTTTCATTCCCGTTTGCGTTTCTCCCGAAGCCACTCCATGGCTGGAACGGAGGATGTCAGCCGACGGAGATATCTTATTCCATCGTAGATTATTACTCTTTCCAAGCGGTCCCCTCCCCGCCGCCAGCAAACGCAAGTCTCTCAAGTGCCGTCCCATGTCGTACGTCTTCCTTATGCCGAGATATATACACACACACCCTCTGGGCCGTCCCTCGGCTCCTGCTTCTCTTTCTTTCAGCCCTTTGGCTTTCCCTTTCATCCGTATCGCGGCCATGCGCGTCTCGATCCACCCTTCCCGTCCCTTCCCGTTCTATCCTCGCGATTAAAAGCGGAGAGATGCGAACTAATCTCACGAGTTACCTTCGGAAAGCCGCACTTATCTTAGGAGACCAACTCTGATTTATAATTATCACTTTGGAAAAGGTTGTAGAGAATATGGTATTTGATTTTTCTGTCGATAGCTCTGCTAATTATTTAATTTTGGCAAAGATCACCGATAGGTCGTTGATGATTGAGGCGTTTTTTGCCATGTCCTCTGACCACCTCTGATTTTGAATTACCGCTATGGAGAAGGTTGTAGAGAATATGGAATTTTATTTTTCTGTCCCTAGCTCTGCCAATTATTAAATTTTGGCAAAGATTATCGATAGCTGACGATTGAGGCGTTTTTTTCGAAGAACAGCTGTATCAATTTGCATTATTTGTGGCAGGTTTATTTTGAGCTCTCAATGCCCAACGATGCAAAGCACCTTTGATATGGCCGTCACTCGACAAGCTTATCGGAGGGGATCAAAATTCTGGGTTTGAAAAGTTGTTGCCAATTTTGTTCCCCCCGTCATGTTTGCTGCCTCATTTTTCATGGGTTACCCCTATCAATTTTGCTATTTTCCCTACATTTTTTCAAACTCATCATCCCTTGCATTGATAAAATAATTTTGAATGGATTGTGAACAGTTAAAAATATTTTAGTCTATTTCTGGTACGTGTGAGAGCATTGCATGCATTTTTATTTTCGCAGTATAACGACCCTTCCTCAGTGATTGTTAGAAAAGCTGATATCTTGCGATTTCTTCTAATATTTATTTGTATGCATAAAGTTTTCTTTGCTCAATTTTCGTTAGATGCGAATAAATATATTAGCCTAAACGCTTACTTATTGCATCAATATTCAGATGTAGTAATATTTGGAAATCCTTTAAAATTGACGCTAAATCCCCGAAGGTCATATCTTCGCTCCGCCATTCTCGCCTGAGATTCAAATATCAAAGCAATTAAAGAAATTCTCTTGGTAAATATCGTGCCGGATGCAGTTGACGGATATGAAAACCTATAATCTATGTGTGCAAAGTAATACTTATACCTCCTGTTGAACGGATACTGTGAAAAAGTCTAACTCTGAGGTTCAGAACTTCACTTTTATGTCTCATACTGGTTCAAAAGGACAATATGAAACATCATACAGAAAAGAAGGAACAGATGGATTGGACGCACCCTAAGACACAATGGGTTTGTGAAGAACATAATTGAAGTTAAAACAGAGGGAAAGGTATACAGAGGAAGACACAGGAATAAGTTTGTGGACGAAATAAAGAGGATAGTAGGTAGAGTTACCAGGAGTTAAGGGAACTAGCATTAGATATGGAAGGATGGAGGGCTGCAGTCAACCAATCATACGATTGAACGACCAATGGTGATGACTGGTTGAAAGAAGTTATAAAAAGCTACTGGAATTTGGTCTGCAAAGTGGAAATGTGGAAGTTTACCGAAGAGTCGAAGAGGAAAGGGCCATATGAAACACCATTTAGAAAAGTGTAACTAGATGTATTGGACACTCCCTGAGACAAAATGGGTTTGTGAAGAATATAGTCTAAGGTAAAACAGGGGAAAAAGTCCCAAGAGGAAGACCCAGGAATAAGTTCATGGACCAAATAATGAGGAAAGTACATTGGTAGAGTTTCCAGGAGGTAAGGAAACTTTCAATAGATACGAAAGGGTGAAGGCGTGGTGATGACTGGCTCAAAGAAGTTATTATAAGTTACCGGAACTATCTCTGTAAACTATATTGAAAAAATTGAATGTTTTATAATTTTGACCTACCTCTGGCACAAAATAGATTCTATCTATGTTTTCACAGAGCGCTGTGAATGGGTATTGATGCACAGGAAATTGATAAGGCGCGGTGTAAAGTGAGTACGACGTGGGCAGTAGAAAAGAGTCGATGCTTTTCAGGGCGAAGGAAAACCTATCCCCACGTTGGAGAAAAGGCTTTACTTTATAAGTCCTTTTTTTTATCCTCGCCAGTTTCGATTCGTTCAAAGTGCGGTGTTTGCAGTTTTTGCGTACAAATCGGCGAGCGCACTCTCGTTTTCTTCCAGTGCTCCTCTCGCTTATTTATTCCGCCCCGAACGCAAGTCGGATGCGGTTTGTGGGGGAGAGAGGGGCGGGGAGGTACAGGAGGATGAAGTGAGCGCAGCCCGCCCGCTCTACTCCTACATTCTTCCCACTCCCCCCTTTTCTTTTACGCTATTGCTTATTTATGGCGCTCACCTGGAGCGTAAAGGAAAAAGCTCGGTAGTGCAAAGTCGACCGGGAGGAGCGGCCGAAAGAATCAAAACTCTCGTGCTCCCGAGACGCGGCGAGGAGGACTTTGCTACCCACCTTAACCGACGCGTGTCAAATAAATAGCGACATAAGAGAGCGTTCGTTTTTGGTCTAGCATCTAGATGATGTTGGAGAGATAACACAGAGCTCGTCTGGCGTTTTTTATTTACTTTTTTCGGAGAGCGAGGAAAGACCGTTGCGAGAGGTTTCTCTCGAATTTTATGTCCGAGTTTGAGTCATAACAGCCTTAAAATATCGGTCCATGAAAAGTAAACGAAAATATTCGCCTAGTTGGAGTGAATCAAACAGTTTACAGTAGCAAGTGAAGGAAAATAATTTTAAAATTTGAAAAAAATGAAGAGCACTAGATGTTGTACTGTCCTCTATTTTTAATACAGAATACTTTACACGTGTTTCGGCACTTTATTGGCCATCATCATGTACAGTGTCATAATCAGATACGGCACCTCTAGTGCTCTACATTTTAACAATGCAATTCCACAATATCTCGCGAGAAACTGTTGACTTCATTAAAATTTGAACTTCATTACTAAGATTCAAGTGAAATCTTTTGCTACTTCAAACGTTGGTGGGTGCCACTTAAATGAGTAGACTGATTACTAAAACTATAGCCTCAAGGCTAATATATCATTGTCTGGGCTGATTTACTACCAGATAGAGGATTTATTTACAAGAATTATGAAGTTTGAAGAGAGAAACTGAAATTCCCACTCAGCTATTTATTCGCACTACGTCTTTCAACGCTTAAAGCGTTGTATCTGATTATGACGCTTTAAGCGTTAAAACGCGTTATACGAATGAATAACTGAGTACGCATATCAAAGTTCCTTTCTTTTTACTTTTCGATGATGCTCCACAACGTATCGCTGGATGCCGTTGATTATATTCAGGAATCATGCAGTGCTTTGAAGTGCTCGTTAGAATTTTGCATCTATGTTCATTATCCAGAACCGATAATAATTATTGCTGTAGTGTTTAGACTCTCCAGTAGGTACCTAAAAACTCGTATCCTTTAGGAGACTTCTAAGTTGGAATGAATTTATGTTGAATTACTAGGACAATTCTTTCATTTACAATATTAATCAAATTCCAACGAGCACGCCTGAGATTTACAAGTCCCCAGTCGTATGGTTTCCCACCGAAAATAAAATTTGTTGCATTTCCTTTGAAGATATATCGAAAATTCATCCATTTTTTGATTAAGAAAACTCATACTGCAACTTCTGTTTAATGCGTTTCTTTTAATTTCATGCTGTCTAAGTGTTTCTCGAGTGAACATGATCTTTTCTCCCTCCGTAAGTCGAGGCTGACTTTCCTCATCCCGTTTTCAATTGTGCTCATTATTTGCAACATTCACTATCCTATTCATCCGTAATCATCGATTCTAAAGGTGGTAATTTGTCCTAGTTTTACCACCCTAAATGCCCTAATGTCTTTTGGTCAACTTTTACGTTTGAGTCATTCACATTGAGCTCGTTAGTTTGTGGCCTTTAAGAAACATTACTGTGATCGTCGGATTTCATATATATTCACCCTTTTTTCTTGTATCCCAATTAATTATAATAATAATGCGTCTTTATTGGGGCGAGACTGAGACTATGGCAGTCCCTTCTTCCATCTAACCCCTTGTCAGAAAAATACTTGAAATTAGTGTGAAGAAATATATATGCATTAGTGGGAGAAACGTAAGGAAATAAGGAGATGATGTCCTTGACGAAAAAACCCACTGCAGGAAAACACCCGCACATGAAGGGGAGTGTGAAAAACCTGCGAAAACCTACTGACAGATTGGTGGTTATTACCGCTTGTCTAAGATTTAATTACTCATTTACTCAGTCTGAAGTGCTGAAAGGTATTTTATTTATCGCCAATACTTAAAATATACAAAAATTACATACATTACATGTAGAAAAATTTATAGTTGGCATTTGAAAATAGTCCTGCGGGCCTTGATTGGTCAACTTTAATCTTGATAAAATGAAATTCACCGGCTTAAAGGCGGCTATCAGCTTCTATCATACAATTCATCCGCCTGCAAGTTCGAAACATCCGAAAATATTGGCTATTCCTGGGCAATAAACGTTACGGAATTCAATGAGATTACGCGGAAATCGTGATCCTTTACGGAGAGAAAAAAAGAGACATCCTTCAAGGAGCCAAATCCCCGACTCACCTTCGTATCCTTTGGATTTATGGCTCAACCTTATACATTCGTCTCACCGCTCTTAGCTTTGATATTCACTGATCCATCTTCCACTTTACTGTTCTCTCCCCGTATCACATCTCTGCATTTCAATCTCCTTATCCTCGATTTCCATTCCTTTATACTTTCCGCATTTTCGAACCGATTTTTGCCGATGGTCCCTCCTCTTTACTCCCCCACCCCGGCCTCTGTGGTTTGCAATCGATTTCTTATCTCCCATCTCTCTCTCTCTCGTCCCATCTTCTCCCGTTGTTATCCCTGGCCCCGTATCTGAATCCCCGCATCTGGATTCAGCATCTTCACCTCCATCTATCCACTCCCCATACCCTGGGCTCCGTATCTACTTCCTCACTTTCAACTGCCGTCTCTGAGTTCCCTCTCGAAAAGGAATCCGTCTTCGGTACTTCACGACCCTTTATCCTGTCCATAGGCACTCGGGCCTCGTCAGCAATCTCCTCCGTTGACAGGATCATGCGTCTGCCCTCTTTCCCACGAATGTTACAGCCGACGAGCAGACTTTTCGGCTCGAGAAGTATTCAGCTGTCAGATTTCTTTGATTGCCGTCCAACGGGCTTGTTGAGTCCCAGTTGTATCCAGACGGTAGGAGGTGCGGTGAATAATAGTCGAATGATGTTTCCTGCCAGGGAAGATTTATTGAAAGAGCTGAAGTCATATGCAAATTTATTGATGAAACCAAATGCTTTACATATATTTGAAACGCGTGTGGCATTATTACGAGGCTCTTGATTGTGGCTCTCGAGTCGCTTCATTGAAGTGAAATGGCCTAATCTACATACCACTCTATCTCACAACAGCTGTAATTTTGCCAGGGCTCTATCAGGGAAATCAATGGTAGAAGTCCTGCCTGTCTTGAATGCTGACCATATTGTATAGTATATTACTCCTCATCTATTATAAAAATTTATAATTGAAATCAACTGGCTGAACCTTTTATCAGATTATATCTAGGCACTCAATGTTACTCGTTGATTGGTGGTCTTTCAGCTGTTGGCGAATGTCTTCCTGCTGATGTCTCTGGAGCTCCATAAGCGTAATTTGCACTTTAATCCCTTGCTGGTGCGAGCCATATAAAAATATATAAATTTGAAATTTCGCCTTGAACGGTTCATGACAATATAGCAATTTAGTTGAAAATAGTACATACATAATGAAGAATGTTTTATCTTTCTTTTATACACATCTAGAGTTTTATTCCCATCGTGCTGAATTTTTGCAGACTAATAGCTGAAGGCAGGAAAAAATTGTAGGCTATTTGGAAAACTTCAACCTTTTGTCAGATTCTATCTAGTCATCCATTGTTAGTCACTGATTGGTGGCCATTCAGCTGTTGGCTTATGTCTTCCTGCTGATATCCTTGAAGGTCTATAAGTGTAATTTGGACTTGAGTTCCATGCTGGTGCGAACCGCACTAAAATACATTAATTTGAAATTTCACCTCGAGCGGTTCATGACAACGCAGCATACAAATTCGTTTTTAAGCTTCTGGAGATAATTTGATTATAATGACGTCCATTTTAAGATTTTAGACACTCATTTCTTTACACGTTAAAATCGGTGTTCAAACTCTAAAAAAAGGGATAAACCGTGATAATTCGGGTATTGGAATATTTCCTTTAGTCCGGAATTCCGATTCCTGTTTCAGATAACCTCTTTCTAAAGATACTTTACAATGGGCTGCTTGCCTCGCTTAACGAAAGATGTAAAAAATATTATATCGAATTCCTAATAATTTTATCTTCCCACTACAATTGGCTTGTGGCGGAAGTATAGGTGCCACTGTCTTCAAACAATGGATTATTAATATCACTCACTTTAGTCAGTCTCACTTGGTGGTATTCCATCATTAAAAAATATAAGATGACAACTTTTACTAAAACCACAAGATTTATTAAAAAAACGACCCAGGTTTCGATGTGCGTTCACATCATCTTCAGGTAAATTGAGGCCGTTGTGCAGGCCTTATATAGTAAACATTACCAGGTGGGGAGAGGGGGGGGGGAAGAGAAGACAATACAGGAGGAGGGTGGTCGCGGGAGGGTAGGGGGGGGTGGGGCTAGGAGGACAAAGTGGAGGGAAGCTTTGAGGATGGGGGAATAGGCTGGAAGCATACATTCATTAACAAGGAATTTATCACAGTCAACTTGGTTTTTAAAAATCTCTAGCTGCTCTAAAGCATTCAGCTTGCGTCTGTCATTTGTAAAATGGAGAGGTGTCATGGTAAAATCACTTTTATATCCGTGGGTTAAAAGATGTCTGGCGAAGTCGCTTCCGTTAAAATTAAAATTTATAAAATCCCTTTTATGCTCCATTTGTCTAATTACAGAATTTCTACAGGTCTGTTCAACATACTGTCCACCACATTCATTACATTTCATTAAGTATACATCACTTAATTTCTGAGATTCAAACGGGTCCTTGCAGTTCACTAACAGTTTCTTCACACTATATGGTGTTTTAAATGCCACTTTATAACGGTCCTTCGGAAACAATTGCGCCACTCGAGAGGAAATCTCCCCAAACTAGGTAATTGAACGCCATTGTTGAACAGGGGGTTCAGCTTTGTTGTACAAACTGGTTACGGCTCTTTTCCTCCAATTCTTGCGAATTAATTTGTCTATTAGTGAGAGTGGATAGCCGTTATTCACTGCAATCTGTTTGATGATTCGGGTTTCTTTTTCAAACTCTGCGTCGTTCAGGGGAATATTGAAAAGGCGGTTAATAAGGGCGTGAAAAGCGGAAATTTTTTGCGACTAAGGGTGTCTGGAATCAGCAGGTATGGCATAGTCGGTATAGGTGGGTTTGCGGAAAATTGAAAAATAATGCCTCCCTTCTTCAAGGAAGATAGTCAAGTCTACGAAATTGATTTAGCGGTTACACTCCAATTCACTAGTAAAAACTATGGCTGGATAAAAAATTATGAATACAGTTAAAAAGGATGTCCAGTTGTCTGTCGGTTCCGTTCCATAAAATTAAAACGTCGTCCAAATGCCTAAACCAATAAATCATCTGCGATGTAAAATTCTTGCCAACATTAAAAAAAAATGTGCCGTTCTACAGTGATCGTGCTGAATCGTCGAAAATTACCCTTTCCCTCGATAAGTGTGTAAATTTCCATTGAAATCGTAACCAGCTAAGTGTTTGCGAAGATGCTGCACGCAGTGGCAGTGGAAGTTCGAAGTTAACATACTAACTCGCGGCAGAAACCAGAAATTCATCTAAAAGATTCGAACCGCTTCGAAAGTAAACGTTCTAAGCTTCTACATCTACATGCCACCCTGTGAGTTGCTGTATGGTCATGTGACAGGGAGTGTTAGGACACCAACCGCGCAATGGTTAAAGGTTTAAGGGTTTGAGATGTGGAATGAGGATGTCAAATATGGGAATGTATTTAGTGGGGCTCATTTCTTATTATATTCTCTTATTGTGCGTGTAAAGAATGAGTTTTTTCACCTATCTGTTCGGCAATGTATCTTTCTTATTTTACCGCTTCTGTGAGTCCTATAGATGTTGTGGGGGGTCATGATAATATTCTCTGTGTCGCTCTGAAACACACCAGTTCTGAATTTCTCAAGCAATCTAAGCCTAACGTGTAGCCTCCGAGTCTCCTGCGGCTCCCATCTTAATCCCTCTTAGTTGTGAAACACTACTATATGTTTGCTTATAGCCGTTTTTAACGAAGCGTGCTGTTTTTATTTGTATTTTATTAGTTTTTTTGGTTAAATTTTTATGATCAGTCTTCCAAAAGCTCGCAGAGCATTCGAACCTAACCGGAGCGAAGTAGCATCTCTCTTTGACTTTTTCATCCTAAGACCTTCCTATTATACGCTTAACAAAACCTAGTTTCTTTAATGCTGTGCCGCATATGTTTTGTATGTGTGCTTCCCACGATATTTCAGAATTTAAAGTAATTCCAAGACAATTAAATGTGTCTGAAGTTATATGTTTACTCCACCCACAGAGTTGGCATGACATTAGTGTGATGACTTTCGCAAGAAGCTTATGGTTGTTGGAGCGAGATATTCCCTAATCCTAATGGAGGCCATATTCCAATATAACGCTTTAATTTCAACAGCTGTAGGGATCATGAAGTAATGTAAATTATGCTATAATATACTTTTATAATTCTAAAATTCTTAGTTAGGTATTTAAAATAAAATTTGAATAAGTCTTTAACGTGACTAATTTTTTTACGTGGTGCGTTATATCTCTCTCACAACGGGGGTTTTCTGTGGTGGCTATATGGTTTTTTTAAAGGAGTTGAGAAAACGTGCAAACTATATACTGTTCATTTTTTTACGAGATCTTGGTGCTAGAAATCCCTCATTATAGCGAGATTGTTCCGTAATCATAATAGAGACCATATTCGATGTATACGTTTGAATTTAACCAGCTGTAGGGCACACGAATTAAATATTGCATTATTAATGGTGCAATAATATTGTTTTACATAACAGAAATTGTAAGTAATTAAATGAAAATATCTGAATAAATCTTAGACTTGACTCATTTTTTTCATGCGGTACGTTTGAAACTCCATCGAAACGGAAGTTTTTTTGTGATACCCAAGAACCTGTTTCGGTGACAATGTGATTAATTTTCAAAAATAGTGGATAAAATATAAAAACTGTACACTTTTGATTTTTGACGAGATCTAGGTGTTAGAAATTTCTCATTTGTTAAAGGAGGTGTTAAAAATTCCACATTTTTTAATCAATCTTTATCACTCCGGAGTACATACATATGCCAATTCCCATGTAAAATGACTGGAATTTTTGGCAAGTTTCTCAGAAAAATATGTAGTAAGGGGTTGAATTTTTTGAGTCAGTGAGAGGGTGATAGATTTTTCTTTAAAATGAGACCAAATTCATCGATTTCTAGGTAAAATGGTATTTCGCTTCAACTCGCTCAAACGGTCCATGGTCGACTCACCCGGGAGAATAAGCCCCGCCGCGGCCGAGGTGGCTCCGTGTGCTTCCTCCCTCGCCGCACCCTGTCCTCGGGCCCTCATGCAAATTTCATTCTCAATCCCCTTCGCTCATCCATCCCATCATTCACCTCTCTCTCTCCCTCTTCCACCCCCTGTCTCCCCTCGTTTGCTGGGTTACCGCTCTAAATTTATTCAAGCGAACCATTCCTCGCTTTAGAATGATGGCCGAAGGGGTTGGCTTGAGTTAAGAATATGACGGTCATTTCCAACCTCCACTTCGCACACGCATGAGAATATATATTTATCCCTTTTGTTTGTGTACCTACCCTTCGCCTTAAATCCTCCATCTCCTGAACGCTGTCGTACGCCATCCACCGTCGGCATAATATTTTCATTCCGATCGCCTGAGATTAAAATTCATCCCGGTGAGAAGTCTTTAATTGGCCTGAGTCAACTCTGGTGTTTGAATACTGCATAGATATTGCTTCGTTTCTAGGAGGAAATATCGAAAGAAATTGCTACTCACTTCTATAAGATCGGTTGATATTGATTCATCACTGTGATGATTTTGACTGAAAAATGATGAGAGAAAAATATGAATTCATTCTTCACTACAGGACGTCTAATTTTCGGTTGGTATGATGTTTTGCTATTCTATTTAATTTGTTGAATATCAGGTAGGAATGAATGTTACCACTGGAAGTAAGGTGTTTTAAGATATATTTAATGTAACAACTAGTTATTAAATTTGCTCATACTTGAGTGTACATGCTAACGATCATTAAATTGGATAGAATTATGATTTTATTAATGACTAGTTGCAACACATTAAGTTTTGGAATCAATAATTATAAGATCTATAAAATTGTTGATGTCATAAAAATATTCGGATTGCAGGAACACATCTACAAGTTACATAACTTATTTACCAATAGTCAATGGCTTCGAATATTCGATCTAATTTCCTACCGCCGGATAAAATTTAAAAAGTTTTGCCTATGAATAATTGCAAATTCACGTAATAATTAGTCAGTAAGAGTAAATAAACTGGCCATTTGTCTCAAAACTCTTGTATAAAAAATTAAGTCTCCAAGCGGTTCATTGCGCATCCGACATCTGGGCTACCTATGGAACTCATAACAACATGCCATAAGTTATGAAGCCAATGAATATTTCGAATTATTCTGCAACACTAATTGAATGGTTGCCATGGCTTGTGGGTCCCTTAAGTTAATAGTATACATATGTGTCGTTCCTTGTAATTGGCCATAAGAGAGCTTTTGCAGTTTTCATCTACATCTAGGCATATATTACCCTGCAAGCCACCTCAAGGGTGTTTGGTAGCGTAAGGGTGACTTGTCACCAACACGTACTACAGTGTAAAAATTAACTTTCACGGTCATGCAACAGACTACAGGTGTGCTAAAAATTCTACAGAAACTATTAAGTTAATCTGCAACGCAACTACGGCAACTTGATACAAGAGTCATGCAGGGAACATTCAAAACATGGTGTTAGCAATACGCGGCAGGTATAGAAACGCGCGTTAGGGAGCATATTCTTTTATCATCTACAGTTTTACCGTGTCGTAAGACTTGAAATTTTAGTCAAGCAAACTGAATTTGGTTTTTCTGCATGTAAGCATGTCACTGGAGTATGTATTAGTGCGTGACTGACTGGATGCTTGAGCCAATAAGAGCTTTATTACTTTGCGAGGGAATTGTAGAGCTCTCTAGTTCATCAAGTCCGTCTTATGATTTTTAATGCCGTTTAGGTACCAATAATGATTGTGATATACCACCGGTGTTGCCTCTCTTTATTTAATTCCATTTTCAACTATGAAATGGTGAGTTCCAATTATTTTATATTGAGATAGAGCAGTAATCTGAAAACTTCCAATGCAAAGTTGGGAAATGTGTTTATGTGTAAATAGATGTGTGGTATGTCAAGGCTGTGGTTACTTAAGTTTTATGGCCAGAAAGAAAAACTGGCATTTACTGCCAAGATGGCGATCTAATCGATAAATACTACGTAAGCGCCTGATCCGGAACAGTCGGCATGCATTCATCCGTAACGCCGGAACAAGCCAGAGAAAGGGAAGATTAGAATGCGCATATAATTGGTTAATCATTTTCACGGTCACCATTTTCTATGCGTAACCCTCCTTTACATTCCATAAAAGAAAAACGCACTGTGTTTCATTCGCAAATTCTCTAGCCTTTTCACCCCGATCATTTAGTGGCACGGATGTTACTACGGTAGCCGCATCTCGTGCCTGCCTACTTGCGGTCGATGTTTCTACGGACACGAGAAATAAAAGATAATCGCCTCGCGCACGAATCCGATCCAGCGATTTAATGCGCGATTGTGTGGGTTACCGTAACCACTGAAACGATAGCAAACTATTATCTTGCTATGTGGCTTATTTTATTGTATGCAAATACCACCTTATGCAGTTGGATGTTAAACTGCATCGCATGTTAAACTTCAATGGCCGCGGGTAACGCGCATTAAATCAAACTTATCTCCCTCTCTCTCTCTCCCTTACAGGTCCGTATTGAGTTTTACACACAAAATATATTTATCGCGGCTGTTACTCATTCTCGTCCGTGAATAAATTTTCGCATAACGTATTACGCCGTTCCAAGGGAGCCGGTTCGAAGGCGAGGAACATTGGTTTCTTTCGTAATTGCCCCCAGTATTTTTCCCGCGGCTGGTATGCATAAATGCTCCTGCCTCTCTTCGCTATCCAATAAAATAGGATTTACAGGACTGCGGGCAAGTGATAATCGCTATTAAATAGGTTTATCGGTCTTCGGACGATCAATCACACATGAATCGCAATCGAAGACGTTTTAATGGAGGGAGATATTTGGGGGATAAATCAGACCACACCGTCGTAATGAGTCGCCTCAGTTCTGAGTCCATGTATACTCTTACTACTGTTGGTTTTTTTGGTGATTTTTTCATCAGATTTCAGTGGTACTAAATATATCATCTGCCATAGTATCGAAAGGGTAGCATTGCTGGTGTGGAATGCCTGCTTGCAGTTTACAGTAATCGCCGATAAAACTTTGACCACTAGCGGCGCATTGCATTTTGCTCATTTTATTGCTTTAACTTCACCATAATCATATTTCCACAGGTTTGACGGAAGTATTTTGGCTGATTAAACCTGAATTCGGAAAAATCACAATTAATGTACTTTTTCAATAAAAATAAAAGAAAAGTTGACCTACACATTGAACTAAGTGGCAGCTGGATCTCACAGACATCCTCGGCAAAATTCCTGGGAACTGTTATTGACAACCACTTCTCTTGGGCATAGCATATTAGAATGCTGGGTAAACGACTCAACTCCATCTGTCACCTAGTCAGGAATATTCGATCCACAGTGTCACTGGATGTTTTACTCAACATTTATTATGGGAAATTTTACCCCCACATTATGTATAGTATTTTGTTCTGGGGTACCTCTACCCATGCAGAAACTATATTTAAAATTCAAAAAAGGGTTGTACAATTAATTGCCTTCGAACACATAAGAGCACCTTGTAGACCCCTTTTTAAGAGACTTAACTTGCTTCCTGTACCCTGTCTATATATTCTAAATTGCCTATTACATATTAAAAGTAATTTATCAGTCAATGTAAAAAACTCTTCTGTTCATGCATATGGCACTAGGCGTTGTAATAATTTACACAGAAGATTTGTGCGTACCCACGTAACAGCAATGGGTCCAAATCCCATGGGATTGGTGCTATACAATAAGCTGAGTGAGGAACTCAAAGGTATAAAAAAGTTGCCTATCTTCAAAATGAAATTAAAGCAACATTTGCAGGCCTCACTATTTTACTCTATCAATGAATTTACTGAAGGATAAAAATGTAAGCTTGTGTGTATTACCTGTTCCTGTGTTTTTGAATTACTTTTTTGTTTTTTGTATGATTACATGTCTCAATGCTCAACTTTCATATATGACTTAAGATAATGTGTCCTATATTATATTATGTATATATCGTATGTATAATCTCTGGACAAATAAATATTATTATTATTATTATTAATTTGCCATCGATGGTCCCTTTTATGTTGTGTATGATTATTATAAAATATTCGTTTGTGCGTGTTTTTCGTTACATTATCTGGGTTTGCTTGCCAACAATCTTAGAGAATAATTTAACCAAAAATCATTGCGGATAATACAAATGATATGGCTCGCTATCACATACATGGTAACTATTGGCCTGCAAAATGAATGTTACCTTTATCCATCAATCCGGGTTCGAATCTCGGTCAGATCAAATTGTTGTTTTTCTAGGTAAATATCATTAGGTATCTTAGAATAGCAAAATGTATTTCTTGGGTTTCCTATTCGAGTATTCCGTTATTGATCGAGGAACTCACGATGGCTAGAGCAGCGCTTAAGGTAGTTTGAGCGAAATACTTCACTAGTCATAATAGAGACCATATTTGTGGTATAAATTTTAATGTCAGCTGCTGTGGGGAGCATGAATTAAATATTGTTACATAAATCGTGCAGTATTACATTTTTAAATGACTGAAATACTCAGTAATTAATAAAATAAATAATAAATAAAAATATCTTAATAAGTCATTAACTTGACTCATTATTTACGCGGTACATTTAAAACTCCATAACAACGGAAGTTTTTTTGTTATCCTGATAAAATAACTGCGGTGAGAAGATGGTTTATTTGCAAAAATAGTTGAGAAAACCTGTAAACTTCATGCTGTTTAATATTTAACGAGATCTATGCATTAGCAATTCCCCATAATTTAAATGAGATCTCACCGGAGTGCCTATTCCCATGTAAAAGAGATGTTTTTTTCGTAAAAAAACTCGGAAAGTAGGCTAGTAAAAGGCTGCTATTTTTGTATTTTTTGCAAGCGTAAGATGTATTTCTATAATATGAGACCGAGTTCATTGATTTCTGGGAGAAATGATATTTCGCTCAAACAATGTAAATAAACAATATTTATTCAACTGCAAAGTTATCGGTAGCGGTTAAATACTGGTGTTCGAATACACTCTACTGTTTCAGGCATCACTTCGTGGAAGTTAATAGTATCCATATTTAACGAATACAATTTCGTACTTTTCCGCAGAATTTTAATGTTGTGAGGTACAACGCGTCTCACCGACTTGCGGCATCATCAGGTACCATCAAAGTACGAAACTGTATTCTTTAAATATGGATACTGGTGTTCGTGCTGTTTCAAGTAGGATGGTGTGGTATATATAGGAAGGGTTGTGAGAAACCTGGCGTAGAAATTAGCCGAAATTTAAAGGAAAAGCGTCATGGTGTCCACGGTTTCCACGCACTTCTGCTACTATGGATACCTCCCTCATGGTATTCTCACATTAACTACGTAACATATCGGTAGTTCACTGAAATTTCCTCGCCTCTGGCAGCAGTTGAACCGGGGTCCAAGTTTTGGGAAGGAAGTTTATTTTTCAACCGCGACAACCCTTCTCGTGTCATCGAGTTGCCATTCAAACGAGAAAGTTTTATTTCCTCAACAGTAACTGAATTTCTCCATTAAATTCTCCATATTTTTGATGTCGAGGGCACAGAACTCCTGTCGCCTCGCGAGCAATTTTTGCGGCTCTGAGGCTTTTTAGGTGGTTAAAACGCTTATCGTGAATCGTTGAGTGCATGTTCAAATGACATTTCAAGTCGGTCGAAAGCAATTCTTGGACCACATTATTCTTAAGTATATCTGCGTATACGGAGAAATTCACTCTACATGTAGTAATTACTCAAATATGTACACGTAGTAATTCTACAAAACATATGTGACCCTGCATTCAAGAAACTAGGATTTGTCACGCGTATAAAAGGAAGGCCCTCGGATGAAAAGTTAAAAGAGAGATGCTAATTCGCTCTGGTTAGACCACACTTCGAATATTCCGCGAGAATTTGGGACCCTGGTCATAAAGATTTAACAAAATAATATGAATGAAATACAAAGGAAAGCAGCGCGATTCGTTAAAACTGTTACGAGCAAACATATAGTGTTTCTTAGCTTTTATAGGGATTACTTTAGGAGCCGCTGGAGACTCGGAGGCTATACGCTAGGCTTAGGTTGCTTGAGAAATTCAAAACTGGTGTGTTGCAGAGCGGCACAGAGAATGTCATGTTAACTCCACACTACATTTCTAGGTCTGTCAGAAAAGGTAAATAAGAGAGATACATTGCTGAAAAGTTCGGTAAAAATCGTTCTTTCCACTAAAAAAAGCGACAATAGTGAAACCGGAGCTCCACTTAAAACACACCCATAATACACTTGACAATTTCACCGCCAGAAACCTCATCCTTTATTCCTTCACATGCTGATGGAGTCCTAACACCCCATGCCACACGCCCGGGCGGCAGGTCGTAGGGTAGTATGTTGATGTTAACCTAGATGAATTATAAACGATTCACAAATAATATTTTAAATTTTTCGTCTTAATGAAATCTTTGTTACGGCTTTAGTTTACGGCGCCGAATTGGAAATTTAAGCGAAAAATCGTACAAAAATGAATTAACCGCGGCAAAATGCGGGGTCCAAAGTATTTAATTAGCGCCATTTTACCTCTTGCATGCTCCTCGTGTGTTCACTCACAGTAGCGTCATCCAGAAGACAGTTTTTCTTCCTTTCAATTCCGTGTTTCCCCACATCCGCTCTTCTTTTACCTTTGCCAGCAACAGAAGAGAAAATGCCACACTCGTTGATTAAATTCTGGATCAAGAGCAGCGTATGGGTAATGAAATAAATTACGGTCGAGGTGATGGCGGAGAATAATTTTAACTATGAGTATACACTTCCTTCCCGTACTGAGAGCCAAATGCCTACTCATTTCTTAAAATTATGAGTATTTACTCGCAGTCTATTCAAATGCTGTTTGCATTAACACTGAACCTTTTTCAAATTCTATTTGCATTTGAATAGGTTTGTAAAATATTACCTTCCTATTTATCCATTTCCACCTTTCAGTTCCAGTATTTCCTTTAATAATGGCGACGATTAAATAAGTGGAAAAGTGCTATTTAAAAATCCACCTGAACCAGGACTGGAAACACGGAACTTTGACTCGTGGATCATGAAGCCTAGAAAGAGTGATGGTTTGTTCATTAATATGGAAAAATGAAAAGAAACTTCCTGATTCGACTTTCGGTCCTGGTGCATTTCTTTTAGATGGCAATTTTCAAAATGCAACTTCACATTTGGCTATCGAATGACAGGTCAGAGAGGAAAGATACGACTCCATTGACATGAATAGATGAGGACATTTTCTGAAAGTACGGTAAAACCTCCATATCTGTGGAAAAGACTTCGAGTACCGCAACTAGATAAGTCGTAGTCGAGATAGGAGAAGTCGTAAATCCAAAATCTTTTTCCCCTCGCTTGTCAAGAGCGTTAACGTGAGGGTGCCTGCCTGTGATTGGTGCGCGCAGCCACACTTAGACGAATGAGTGCCCTCGCGGTAAAGGGAGCTGAGAAACATGATCCCCTTTCAACGGAATTGCCACGTAATGGCTATTGGAGCTAATATTGTTTATGTACAAATTTACTTCAAAGTTTGTATAAAAGAACTTATTCATTCAGTCATTCAGACATAGTCATTCTTTAATCCTACAAAAGAATGCGGCAATATTATTGTTACGTAAAAATTTTATCATAACCCTTCGGATGAAGTCATCAATATGAAAAGGTACTAGCCTATGCTTGCGTTTGTAGAATCAGAAGCATTTGATTGAAAATGTTTCGTAAGTTTCCACTGTTTACTGGTGTCGAATACTGCCTCTGCTATGGCTTTTCCAATGCTTTTAGGAAGATATGGGGCTCCAAAAATCTGTCTGGTTCTGACACCCATAACAATAACCGCTGGTCTCCCTTTGGTGTCATTTTTGCGAAGAAATGTGAGTACAGAGTCCGGAAAAATGGCATTTTCACTCTCTCTCTCTCTCTCTGCTGGTTTATCCCTAAGCTTGCCCTATGTCACCTCATACAGGCTTCATTTTTAATCGTGTGGGATATGTCCCCCATCCCTCCCCCAAGGCATGCAACACAGCAGCAAGGATGTTAGAAGCCGTATTATTGCTCATCTGACGCCTCAGCGAGGTCGATTGTAGTAAACTTGAATTAAACCTGTTCGTAGAAGTCGAGGCAGATTCCCAACGGAGGTGCATTCAGGGGCGCTTTCGTCCTTATAAGACTGAAAATTATGCAGCTCGCTCTGATCTACGTCATGTAAAAGGTAGAGTCAGGAGGTTGAGAATTAAATTTTGATTGCAAGTCGTAATGGCTATAAATTAAACATTACAGACTCCTTGCGTGTTGTGTATACATTGTTCTGTTAGTATATTGAATGAGAAGCAGTAACTTTGTGATTCCACATTTATTTATGGTAAACCCGGGTTATTTAAAATCCCGGGTTTTGACGTAGTACGTCATCATCAGGTACAAATATTCCAGAACACTCAGCATATATAGTCACAAACATAAGGGGGGGAAGGGGGGGAGAGGAGGGGGGAGGGGCGAGAGGGCGAGATGGAGGGTGACGTAGATTGGGGAGGATGAGTTCTAATCTACGTCACCCTCCATCTCGCCCTCTCGCCCCTCCCCCCCCTCCTCTCCCCTCCTTCCCCCCTTATGTTTGTGACTATATATGCTGAGTGTTCTGGGATATTTGTACCTGATGATGACGTGCTACGTCGAAACCCGGGTCGTTTACAATAAATAAATGTGGAATCACAAAGTTACTGCTTCTCATTCAATATGCTAAGCTAATTCCATAAAGTTACGCCTGAGACAACGGAGTTGTTCTGTTAGTTATCTAAAATTTTGTATTCCTTCTCGCCGTATTTGCAGTTATTCAAAACCTTGGCTTTAAATCATTGTTTTAGCAAGATAACAACTCAACAAACGTTCCCTGACGACGTCTTTGGCGTCGTTCTGTGTTATATTCTACATTTTCTTTTATCGCTGGTTTCTCTTCTTCATGCCGAGGCTCTCTTGGTCTTCTACCCATTCCTTCAATGGCATTTGAGATGAGATTTTTAAAAATCCATCTATGAGGTAATTTTTTTCCCTCCTGCAAATGTGGAGCCCTGAGTTATATCTCTTATTGCTATTCACCACAATCCGCCTTTATAAATTGAGTGCTTCCACTTTCTCTATGATTTTTATCAGCTTAGTAGGAGGTACTTAGTTTTTTGCCATCATACGAGACTTTCTCTGCGATGCAGTTTCAATGTATTAATATGGTAAAAAAAGTGCTGAGAACCTGCCGGGCGGTAGGCATGCGAGCTCCTTGTATCACTTGAGACGGTTGATCGCATAAAAATATTTCAGTAGGCTTCCTATAAGGTTAGGTGCCATATTTTCCAGCGCATTCGCTCTACACCAAGCTGCACAATACCAGGTTAGCAAACCGTAGAAAAATATTTTGTAGGGATCTACAGAATGGAGAACCACCTGAACTTCAAAGTAAACGCAGATACAGATCGTTTTCACTTATAAACTTGAGGTGACCGCGTAGGGAAGTGAAGGTAGTCTGATAAAAAGAAGGTCCTATTCATAAATTTCGCCCAGTGTAAAACTCAATTGTGTTCTGTTATTAGCCGTATCAAGAGCTGACGGGGGTGTATTCAAATATTATGTTCATCAATAATGACAGTCGTTGTGGGGCTCTACATTTATCTTTAGCAGCCGCGACGTCGTCGTGTGGCGTGCTACCGTACTCGGACTGCCAATAAGAGGGAGGGGTAGTGCAGATGCTCTGAGCACGCACGGCCGACTCTTTACGCACTCGCTTCGGCCTCCAGAATCTCTGACAGCTAAAATAGATGAAATCAAATTAAACAATCACTTAAAGTCCACGAAATCGCATTTTTACTGTAAAGGGAGAACCCGAAAAGTCAACTTTTCGAAAGGGGTAATTTTGACCCCATGCGGCAAGGATAATAACATTGCACACCATCTGGAATTTCACATGTGAGTTTTCTCATCAAATTAATGTTTTGATGGGTGAAACTTTTCATACTGTCGAAAAATAAGACTCAAACCGATAAAAATTGGTCGTGATAAGGCTTCTTGAATCTTCAGGTTTTGGATGGAGTTCTAAATTTGATTTTGACGTAAACCATTAATTGTTTTTTGTCCTTCTGAATGCGATATAGACTACATACAAACCCAAAACAGGTATAAAGCCGAAAGTGAGCCTCATGCTTGTGGTGTACCATTCTTCTTATTCTGTACGAATTACTGTGCTGTTTATTCAATAGGTTGTTCATTACCAGGATTGGTTGACTGCAGCCCTCCACCCTTCCCGATGTAATGCTATTTCCCTTACCTCCTTGTATCTCTTCCTATGTACTTTCCTCTTTATTTGGTCCATAAACTTATTCCTGGGTCTTCCTCTGGGGACTTTTCCCTCTATTTTGACTTCACTTACGTTCTGCACAAACCCATTGTGTCCCTGGGTGTGTCCAATCCATCTGGTTCTTCTTCTTTGTGTGGTGTTCCATATTGCCCTTTCCTCTTCTGTACATTTCATCATTTTGTCCGTCCATTTTATCTTCCACATCCTCCTCCGGTACCAGGTTTCAAAGGCTTCTGGTCATTTGTGGTCATTTTCTCCAATGGTCCATGCATACGATCCATAGAGTGCCATGCTCCACAAGAATGTTTTCCCATAATATTTCCTGGTTTGTAGTTCTATCTTCTTTGAGCATGGCAGTTTTTTCTCATGAACGCCTTCTTAGCTTGAGTTATTCTCCGCTTGATGTCCGTTGTACTTTTTCCGTTCCTCGTGATGGAATGAAAAATTTGAACTGAAGTGATGAGAACTACTGAAATTACGAATTATCTGCGCAGTTCTTATGATTTGTGGCGTAAAAGCTCGTCACCATTGTAATGATTTTACAGGTTGGCAGTTCTGCCTCGCGGGGAATATCCGAACAGGGAGGATATTGTTGAGGGGTAGAATTGTTGAGGGAAATTACGGGGAGTAAGAGGAGAGTTTTGTTGGTAAAAGGTCAGAACGTGTTGAGAGGGAGTGAAAAGTGTATGTGCAAGTGGTGTGTGGAGAAGGAGTGTGGACAAATCAAGAAAAGAAGTACGAGTATCGGGAAGTAGAGAAAGTGGACAATTCAAGGAGGACCAGGACTACACCCAGAAAGATACAGAAGTGGGACATGATTTGGACGGAGGTGAGGAATGAGGAAGGTTGATGTATA
This sequence comes from Ceriagrion tenellum, assembly GCA_963169105.1. Lineage (NCBI taxonomy): Eukaryota > Metazoa > Arthropoda > Insecta > Odonata > Coenagrionidae > Ceriagrion > Ceriagrion tenellum. Next base: position 53,603,710 of record OY720634.1, read on the forward strand.
AAATTTTGTGTCATGTGTGACACGAGCAATAGAAAATGTTGTTCAATATAAACAATGACGTGATTAATTTGTACAAATTTGTATTATATGTGACTCGGGTAAAGAAAGCGTTGTTCAATACATAATATACGAGTTACAAATTGTTTTCACGCTTGTAGTGTGTTTTTTTTACATGCGCGCATATACCATGTCAAAAGCGGTGGGGTTAGAGAGGGAGCAGCCTATAGTATCAGCCTCGTCCGTTGTCAAAAATTATATTGTCTCTCTCCATTCAAACCATTAACTTATAGCTCTCTTAAAACTATAATGTGCAAATTACATCTTTCTTCGGATCCAATTTCTGGCTTGTGATTTATAAGTCGGTTTTGCTCACAACATTGAAGTGGTATAGGGTGAATTTATTTATTTAAAAAAATTGTTCACATACAACAATAGCGCCAATTTATAGTAAACATATAACAAAAAACAAGAAAGAGGACAAACACACAATAACAGCATAAAAATTAATCAAACCATTAACTTATAGCTCTCTTAAAACTATAATGTGCAAATTACATCTTTCTTCGGATCCAATTTCTGGCTTGTGATTTATAAGTCGGTTTTGCTCACAATATTGAAGTGGTATAGGATGAATTTATTTATTTAAAAAAATTGTTCACATACAGCAATAGCGCCAATTTATAGTAAACATATAACAAGAAACAAGAAAGGGGACAAACACACAATAACGGCATAAAAATAAGCAACGAGAGCCTAACATGGAAAGGGGAAATATTTAATTTGTTGACAGGTGGGATATCTCTTGGGTGGTGAAATAGTTACATGGTAAATAAAAAGGATCGATAGTGTGGGGGAGTGAATTTAGAAGGGATGGGAGGCGAAATAAAGGTGAGCGCTTGGTGAGAGATATCCTTGGAATAGGCAGATGGAGTAGAGTATGGGTGCGGGTGGATCGAGTTGGTATCCTGAAGTTGAAGAGAGAAAGCAGTTCAGGGCAATCAATGGTCGAGTTAAGGGTGTTGTGGAGGAGTTTTAAATCCATTTTAAGTCTGTGGTTTTTGAGGTTAGAAATGGAAAGAGAGGACAGCACAGCCTTTGAGGACATATTACGGAAATGTGGGACTCGGTGCTTGACTATTTTGGCAAAGAAGTGAGATCGAGAGATTTTAGATTTTTTGGGGCTGACATAGACCAAATTGGGGAACAATATGATACTAAGGGAAGGACAATTGTTGAGCAGTAGGAATGGAGTGCTATTGGATCTTTAATTTCTGTGAAGCGGTAAAGAAGGCCTAATAGGGACATCGCTTTATTTTTTGTGGAGTAATACGGAATATTAATGCCATATGGTGAAAAAGATGACCAGAAAAGACTAGAACCTTGAAACCTGGTACTGGAGGAGGATGCTAAAGATAAAATGGATGGACAAAATAAAAAATAATTAAGTGTGCAGAAGAATAGAAGAGGAGAGGACCATATGGAATAAGGTAGTGAAAAGAAGAACAAGATGGATTGGACACACCCTGAGGCACAATGAGTCCCCAGAGGAAGACCCAGGAATAAGTCAATAGACCAAGTAAAGAGGAAAGTACAGAGGAAGAGATACCCGGAGGTAAAGGAACTAGCATTCGGTAGGGAAGTTTGGAGGGCTGCAGTCAACCAATCTTGGGATAGTACAACCAATGAATGACGTTGTTCCCTCTTCCTCTACCAGTTACAGAAGATGTTATGATTTCATAGGTGAAAAGTGTGAAGATTGAATGCCCCGCGAGGATCGATTCGCTAAAAAACGCGAAGCACACCCTAGGTTTGTTTATTACGTGATTTAGTATAAATACGTATTCACTCGAGGTATATTTTTTATAACTGTCCTGTCCAGCAATTAGTCGCACATATACAAAAGCAGTTTCATTTAAAACATTGTTGGGTGCACAGGTTTCACATTTGGCCCATCGCAGCCCATTGGATTGCTTCCCTAGTGCTGCACATCCCAAAAAAATGCTTAATGCGAGGGTAGAAAATCAAGTGAGTGGCGGTAAGATCGCTTTGCCAGATTGCGTCGCGGGCACTAATGCCCGCCACTGGGCGAGCTCTCAGTGCGCTTACGTGTATTTGTTTGAGCTAATGTGTTAAAATATGCGACGCAGAGATTCTTGTCTCCTAAAACGAGTCAAGATTCCATTATTTTCCCATAATTACTTGTCATTTCGACCGCGCTTCTGCCCTGCCTAGCGTGAACCTTAATAACTCTTTAAGTTGATGATTACTTTTTTTGTTTTTACTCCAGTCCCGCTACGCTCGAAAATGAACAAAGAGACCCTCAAGACCACTTCAGAGAATCTATTCAATTTTATAGTACAAAGCTCGGAAATACTGTTAGTGTTTGTGAACTCGTTTTCCAAGCGGTTAACATCTACATCTTAATCTACTTATTACCCTTCAAGACACCACAAGGGAGTTTGGCTGGGGATGACTTACACCAACATGAACTACAGTGATTTGATTTGATTTTTTTTATTTTATCTGGGCTGGATGAGGCTTTATAAGAGCAGCCCCCACTTCACCCAACCCAGAGCCCAGTGGAGAAAATTTCTTTCCCAAACAAGCACCACACAATATGTATGCTACAAATGCTGCAGAAACTACTAAATCAACCTATAATGTAATTATGTAAATGTGATACAAGAGTCATGGAGGGAACAAATGCGAAAAATGGTTCTGGCACTACTCGGCAGATTTAGAAACATGCATTAGGGGGCATTTGAATAAATCAGCTTCACCATCTGTCAAATAACCTACTTCTAAGTATTTGAGCAGCCATTATGGTCTCTCATTGATAGCGGGAAAAATCGGCATTTTAAGCCTATCTGTTCAATATTTATTTCCCTTATTTTATTCTCATCATCTGATCTACCGTAGTGTGTTGAAGTTCCTACGATATTGATAACTTCGTCTGAAAATAAATCGGTTTTCTATTTACATAAAAGATTGAGTCTAATTTTAATTTGATGATCAGAAAACGATTCCCGCCCAAGTTGTCGCTAGAGGTCAGTCACACTAACGAGACTTCCATGACGTCCTTTCACGTATCTTGCTGATCCTCTCTGCACGCGTTCTAACTCTGTTTTTAAGCCTGTATATAATGCCTATTTAAATGAAATTTACTCCTCTTTCAGTTTTTGGCACTCCAATATATATCAATGGAGCTTTTAAAAGAAAACCACGACAAATAAAATGTCACCCCGCTCGGGTTGCGATGCATATGTGTCATCAACTGGTGATTTTGATATTGACAAATCGAAAACTAGGTTGTGCGAACTTAATTTGGTGCGATTTTCAAAGATTGTGAGAAACAGACCATATATATTTTTATATTATAGTTTAAATTTAAACGGAAGAAACTCAGAAACTTAGAACTCCTGTCCACTCTGTTATTTATTTGTTTGTACAGTACGTTTTGATGCTTAAAGCGTCATCTTCAATTACATTGAAGGTACTTGAACCTGAAGATGACGCTTTAAGCGTCAAAACGCGTTGTACAAACAAATAAATAATAGAGAGGATATTTCAAGGTTTCTTTCTTTTAAATTTAAGATGGTGCTTCACAACATCTCGCCGGATGCAGTTGAACATGATTATTTAAATATTTGAATGAGCATTAAAAATTGTAAGAAACTTCTATGTCATAATTATGCGCCTCTCATGCCTGAAGTTGATGTTTTAAGGCTTTTTTCCGCGGCCTGTTCATTAATGTGTGGATATGTTAAGCTCTCATACTTCATATTGCAATTCTTCCAGCAATGGCTGAAAAGGTTAGGTTAGCAAGATCTATTGTACGGGGAACCGTTCTATTATGCGATACAGCATATAATATATGCAAATTCTTTCGCATTAGCGCAGGCTAGTGCAATTCAAAGGGTGGAGAGAAAGAGAGAGATGGGGGAGAGAAGGCAGTTAAGCTGCACAATGCGAGCTGGCCACGCTTTTGTGCAAATCGATTTCCACGGTACGCCTTAGTAGTAATGAGTGACTTCGTGTTTTTTTCCGCGTGCCTTGTTTTCTGGGCTTTTCCGCTGGAAAAAAATTCCCACCGCCCAATCTAACTACGCTGAGCAGTTAATGTGTCATGCAGAGAGATTACAGGATAAAAAGGGGCAGAACGAGTAGCCCAAACAACATGGGTATGTGCGGCAGGAGGCGTGCTTAATGATATCGCTGGAATAAAAAATTACTCCCTTAACAATGGAGGTTCCCCCACTCTCACGCCAATGGTATCCCCCCGCGCCTGTTTGTTCTATCTCATCCAATGGAACAGTCGCTTCCATTACATCTGTTCTCGGCAATTTTGCTATCGCTTTATTCGTACTGCTGCTCGTCAACGTTTTTAATCGCCGTGGTAACGGGCTAGGTCTCGCGGAACCGTGCCATGGAGCATTTATTTATTTCCCCCGTTACTGGAGATGTTATTATGCCTTTACATCACTAATATGAATCATAATCACCGTAGCTCCTATTAGGAATAGTCGTGTTTTAATAACTTTCACTAACTTGTGTATGGCTCATGCATTTGAGATCAACCAGTTCGTACATTAGATAAGACCATAGCAGGCTTAAATGGACGCGGAGTGTTTGATTCTACACTAAAAAGGATTACCATCGGTTTCATCGTTATACCTATCACATGTTCATTTAATTTGCATCTAGATGGATGTTATTTGTCATATTTTCGTTCTCGTGCACTTCTATTCGGTGTGGTTCAATCTTTTCGTGGATGAGAAATGAAAGTCCATGTGTAATAGAATTACTGATATTGGCAGTAACTTGGTGGAATTACTTCATGATGAAATGATGAATTACTTAGTTTTCCACAAAAGATTTACCTTAAGTTCTTAAGACCCAGGTTTCATCGCTGAGCGACATCATCTGGTTAATTATCAGCGACATCATCAGGTTAATCGTTATCCGTCATCAGGTTGTAACAGCGTAATAAAACTTTTGTGGAAAACTAAGTAATTCATAATTTCATTTGTCCATGTACAACTTCAAATAAACATTTTTCTTACACACCATTTTCTCATGCTGGTTTCGTCTTAGCGTATCTCTGCTATAGTAAAGGATTCTGATTGATATATTTTTTTCTAGGAGATAGCATTTATTTATTTTCAACTGGGTAAACATTTGTTTTCTTTCCTTTTCGCAGTTGAGAAATTGCAATGTCGTCAAGTTCAGCTTGTTAACGAGAGCCCCTCAACATTACACGATCTTTATTTTGCTTCAATTGTCTTTTACGCATTGCCTGAGGGTTCAGTTGATTCTATCAATCAATTCCATGCGTGATTTCTTAACTTATCCTCAGTGGTGCTGGACATTACCATACAACAACGCTTTCGTTTCTCTTGACTCATTGTGTTCAATCGGAAAATACTATTTGTATCACATTCTCGGTGGCAGGATGACGTGGTTTTTATAACACCCTCGGAAGTCTGTGCTAATCGGCGTAGCGTTTTAGCCTGAGAAAATCACTTCATTGACATAGGGAACCAAATTCATGTATTGCAGTCTTGAGTGATCGCAAAATAATTACTATAGTAACATCCTAAGCACTTTGCATCGACATTTGTTTAAAAAATAATCGCAGACATAGTTGAACCAAAAAAATACATTTTGAGCGCATTGATTATCCTAAAAATGTCTTAAATTATTGCTTACCACGTGCTCCTGGCATAGGGCCCCAACATCTGGCTTAGGCAACCAATGAAACCGACACGACGTCGGTAGTCGCGAGAAACTGTCAATAATTATTATTGCCAATATGTCGTGATGGAGGAGGAGGATTTTCCTGCTATTTTGGGATTCAGGCCATTTCAAGGTTTTCTACTTAATTTTCTTTTTAAAACTTTCTACTTATGTAATTGTTCTACTTAAAAAGGTAACCAATATTGGTTGGGTTTAAGGGAATTCTCAACAATCTTCCTATCAATTGAATAATTTACATTAATCCATTCCGTTACAAGACATTGCTTCTGATTGATATATTATCCTACCCTTGGAGTCCTTGAGTACCCTATATATTCCCTGTCCCTGAAGTCTTCTCTTCTGTTGTCAACAGCCAGTCATTGTGCATAGCGACCTACAACAGTTTTCCACGCGACCTAGCGACCAGTAGCGACCTCCACCATATTCAACACATCATACGTCTTCGTTTCCACCCAGTTTATCCTCACAACCTGAGAAGCCCTTCAATATACCCTCGCTCTCTTTCCTAGTAGACCAATGACCGAGGCCATACACCTATAGTCTAGATATATAAGTCTTCTATCATCTTTTATTCGCGCTTAAATTTAGAGTATCTGTGATTAATTACATTATCTTAGTTGACTTTTCTTCGACTTAATGATTTCTTGAGGAGATTGCTAACTGCAAAGTTTATTTGCGTCATTAATTGTAAATGCGTTATTTGTTACGGAAAGGCTAATCTGGGAGTTGGTGACAGGATGGAAAGGAACCCAACGTTGGTATTTTTATTACTTAAGTATACTACCGGTTAAGGTAGGTTTGTTGGATGTCAGAGAATCTCCTCCCAGTTTTCTACACCTTCAGGGGCCTATCTCCCATTATTATTACCTTTTTTGTCTCAGAATACGAGATACCCTTCTTCATCCTATCCATTAAACCTATTCTCTTCCTTCCTCTTTCCCGCTTGCCCAACATCCTTCTCTCTATCACAGTCTTGAGCAACCCATCGCCCTTTGTTACATCCTTCAGCCACCTACTCTGTCGATATCGAATTTCATTTAGAAGTTTCCTTTCCTCACCCACCATCTAAAGCACATTACAAGCACGTTGGTATTAGCCTAATCTAAATGGAAAGGTCCGAGGGGTATTTATTTTAACATCCCATCCGACTGACAGAATTATTCAACCGATGAGACTTCAACGTGGAACTAAGTGGGGATGGGGATACCACTGATATCCCCGCTACCATTAAATCTCGACCCCTGGCCCACGGGATGGAAAGCACTACCTCTAGCCATCAAAACGATTCAGTCTCTGCCAGCCGGAAATCAGGGAAAATAACTCCTACGCGGAAACCCTAATTAATGACAAACAAAAACTTTGTTTTATTCCACAAATTTATTTTCAGGTACTACTTGTTTCGACACAGTTGCGTCATCTTCAGGTACTATTTCAGGTACTTAAAAGGTAATGAATATTGGTAGGACTTAGAGAAAATCTTAATAATTATCCAGTCATCGTCAGGTATACGGTATACGGTACCTGAAGATGACGCCGCTGCGTCGAAACTAGTTGAACCTGGAAATAAATTGGTGAAAAAATTACTAAGTTTTCTTTTTTCATTATTTAAAAATGAACTTCCATAAAGTTGAGCCTGAAAACATTGATATCTACGGACACCCTACTTTGCATTCTTTTCTCAACTGAAAGGTTCTGATCGTTTTTCATTTTCAACGGGCCTTAATTTGCTAACTGAGACGCGTAAGAGACATTTGAAAAGCTCAGGGCGAGCGGGAATCGTTTCGCAGGACAAAGAATTTCTGGCCGAAGGAAACAGCCCAGCGTGTGCGCTCTGGGACACGCCTCTTCTGCGTATGAACGAGGACGCACACTTTTTCACCTGGGTGCGGTCCCCACTGACCCCTTATTGACCTCTTTAGATGGCAGCGGGCGAAATGATGACGGAGGAGGTCAGCGGAGAACGCATGGCTAAGAGCGGCCGCGCCTTAATGCGTGTGGGAAATGTGGTGCGGAGAAATTTATCTCCTTCCTTTATGATGAGGAATGGAAAGGAGAGGCTTTGTGGAAAATAAAAGCGAGCTGGAACTTGCATGAGTATGGGAGGATGATTAAGTTGAGATGTATGCCAGTCTAATGACTTTGACAGCATTCCGTACTATTTCCATGACCCTGCTTCGACCTTCTTGCCCTTCAGCATATTTTAAGAGTTCAACTAATGTCCCATTTGTCAAATATTGACTTTTCCGTCTGGATTAAGGTTGTTTATTGGTGTTAACGGTACGGTATTGGTGTGGTATACTTTAAAATTTTTTTAAACTCATTATTTTATCTGTTTACTAGCACCCATAACGGAATTTTGACCGTAGTAATAAGATATAATCTATTAGAAGGCAGAACTATCTCAGTAAATTATGTCCTCGCCGAGTTTTTTTTACCTTCTTGCGGTAGCCATTGGTATAAAAAGTAATCATGCAGTTTTTAAATTTCAATCTGCAGCAGAGCATTAAAAAATTTTTTTAAAACTTTTTCTTTATGAATGTAGTAACGATTTCTATCCTCAGTTACTCGCAATATATTGATACCTTGGATTCCATTGTATGCCTTATATACGAATCGCTTTTCATTATCAGTCTCATAAGTAATCATACAGTATTTAAATTTCAATCTGCAGCAGAACTTTAAAATTTTTTTTTTGCTTTTTCTTTATGAATGTAGAAACGATTTCCATCCCTAGTTCCTCGCAAAATTTTGATACCTTGGATTCCATTGTATGCCTTATATACGAATCGCTTTTCATTATCGATATATAATAATCGATAGTTACTTTTTCGTGATGGCATACATGAGACATATGTCTATAATTGATGGGATTTCGGCTAGATATTTCTAGTTCTGCGATTAACAGCATCTGAATTATTCTCCCAGTGTCAGCACCCGTGCTATCAGAACCATTGCCTCTCTTAGGCATCATCACTTAAGACTTAAAAGCGCCTTGAAGATAGGGCATGAAATGTATGTAATGAAACGTTGGACTCTGAGTAATCGAAAAATTATGCAAGGTGATATTTTAGCGTGATTTCAACGCGATGACATTCACTTTCTATCGCTTTACACTATTTCCATTTATATTTGGATTATCTGAGTAAAACATTTGAGAAGAAATGCTAGAACAGTATCTTCGGAACGGGCTAAAGGTGTTGTTGACATTTTTATGGATTAATAAAATGTATTCCATTGTTATGATTGCAGTTAAGTTCTTCATTGGTTATTCAATCCTTAGATTGGTTGACTGCAGCCCTCCAATCTTCCCTATCTAATGCTAGTTCCCTTACCTCCTTGTATCTCTTCCTATGTACCTTTCTCTTTATTTGACCCATTAACTTATTTCTGGGTCTTCCTCTGTGACTTTTTCCTCTATTTTGCCTTCAATTACTTTCTTCACAAAGACATTGTGTCTCAGGGTGTGCCCAATCCATCCTGTTCTTCTTTTTTCTATGGTGTTCCATATAGTCCTCTCCACTTCTACTCTTTTGAAAACTTCATAATTTTTATTTTGTCCGTCCATTTTATCTTCAATATCCTCCTCCAGCACCAGGGATCGAAGGCTTCTAGTCTTTTCTGGTCAGCTTTTCACCATTCCTGTCAGAGGCATTTAAGTCAGAAGCATTGGCCCATGCTTCTGTTCCGTGGAGTGCCATAAGGTATAAAAATGGTAAGGCATTAGGTATAGAAAAAATAAGCTATTACAAGAATAGGAAATCAGGAAATATGTAAGTTGTAACATCTTCTTATATCGGCCAAATAGAAATATTCATGCACACATTACGTCTGAGCTATGTTGAAAATGTGGCCGGGATTTTCCTAATGCTGCATCCTGTCGCCCTCAGACGTCTTGTCCCCCGACTCGCGGCGGTGTAGAATGAAGCGGTTTCGGCGGCACATACACCCCGTCCCCATGCATGTTCCACTTCTCGCTTGGGTGGAAAGGAGACTTGAATAAAAATCCCTTCCACGGCGACGGATGGTCCCAAAGGAGTGGAAGGAAGACAGCGGAGGAGGAGGAGAAGATGGAAGGAGGGGGTTGAGAATGTGGAGAGGTCGTCTCGTCTTTAAGGAGAAGGTGGCTGGCAAGCGGGGAGGGGGATGGATAGCGGAATAGGGGGAGTGGTGGTTTGGAGATTCAAGTAGAGGCTGAGAGAGACGGGGAAGAGGCTTGGGGCCGTGTCGCGCGATGTTTGATTCTCCGGTATGCAATATGCTCGAGATATCGCATAGCGGTATTGATCATATGGGAAACGTGATGAAGCACATGGCGATATAATGTAAAGCAACTTCTGTTATTCGAACGGGTGAGAATAATTGCATGGGCGTTATTATTGGCTGCGCATTTTGGAATAAAAACTCTTCTTTGTTTATTTTACTTCCTTATCCTGCTCAATGCCCGGGGTGTTATATAAACCACCCAAAAGAGACTCGGACTAGCGCCCTCAGGATTAGCAAGTAACGACCTCTTCTCTTCGCGATCGAGGCCAAAAATGCAATCTACATGCAGTGTAACGTAATGAGGTACATTCGTTTCTCAGCACTGTTCTCGACGCAAAATTTCTATTTTTATTATGGATTATATCATTGAAAGGTAGGTTTTTTGAAAGCCATGGACACTCCTCCCGGTTCTCTTTACTTTCCAGGTCCTATCCATCGCTAGTATTTTTTTCGCCTCAGCATACGATCTACCCTTCTTCATCCCTCCCATGAAACCTATTCTCTTTCTTCCTCCTCCCCGCTTGTCACCATCCTTCCCTCTATCACATTCTTGAGCAGCTCCTCGCCCCTAATTACATCCTCCAGCCATCTACCCCAACCTATCCCAAATTCAATTCTAAAGTTTCCATCCTCGATTACCATACTAAGCACTTCCTCGTTCGTATTCCTTTCCATCCACCTCCTTTATAATCCATTATTATTATTATTGTTATTCATCCTTCCCCACACTCACATCTCAAACGTCTGCAACTTATTCTCGCCCTCTCTTCTGAGGGTCCACGTTTCTGCCACATTCTGCCCCTTGGCAACCTTCATTCGTGGTGCCCAGGAGTGGAGGCTAGAATTAAATCTTAGTAAATGCACCACAGATCACTTCCTGCGAAAGTCATCACACAAATTCCGTGCCTACACTGTGGGTGGAGTGAACTTAAAACCTTTAGGTACAGTAAAATATCTTTGAATTACCTATCGTTGGGAACAAACGTACAAAACATATGCGGCCCATCATTATAGAAACTAGTTTTTGCTAAGCGTACAATAGGAAGGTCCTCGGATGAAAAAGTCAAAGAGAGATGCTACTTCGCTCTGGTTAGACCACACCTCGAATACGCTGCGAGCATTTGGGACCCTGGTCATCAAGATTTAACCAAAAAAATCAATAAAATATTTAGAAAAACTGCACACTTCCTTAAAAACTGCTACAGATATTTACACGGCTTCTGTCCTAACACCCCCTGCTACACGCCCATGCGGCGGCTCGCAGGGTAGTATGTAGATGTAGATTTAACTCTGCGCTCCATTTCAAGCTCTTCACCTACCTCTTTTTCACATCCTTACCCAAGAATCCCGTAATCAGCACCCTTCTATTACTTAACGCTTCCTTGACTAACGCTGTTCTGCTCCTCATGTCTTTGCTACTATGCCCATTTTCTTCTAGCGTACTACCTGGCGATACGATTTTAAAATTTGAGCATTGCTTAGCACTAGCAAATGGAAAGAGGGGAATTCGGTCCAGTCAGAGACACATTCGCGAATCCTGGTGCACATCCTGAATCCTCTCCTCTTTTTATTCTCTCTCTCCCCCGTATATCCTCCGCGATCCCCTCACAATGGGAAATAAAAAACTATCAAAGGCAAACAGACGTGCCGTCTCTTTGCGGACGAGTTCAGCGAGTTCGGTGGAGCGTCCGCATCTAAAGGAAACCAGATTTTAATAATGAGAAAATATTATTTTATTTATATTTGCCGAGGGTCGCGGGGGAGTGGAGAAGGAGAAAGACGGCACGAGGCAGAGGGAAGAGTGGGTTGGAGACGGAAATGAATGGGATTGGAATCAAAGGCGGAAAAGGGGCGAAATATCTAGGTTGGAAGGTCGGTTGGCTTGATATTTGGGATTCGGTGACGAACGGCTGAGATGCTGCTGAGGAGCCTGCGAAATAAATAATGGGTGAGTTGGTTCATGTTGATCAGATTGTATGAGAAATGAAAGGATCTTCAGAGAAAAAACTGCTGTAACTATGATGGATCTATTTTACAACTCTACTGTAACTGGACTGGAAGTGTGCTCAAGACCGTACTTAGATTAAAACAAACAGTACAGTTCGCCGCATTACGCAGGATTGTTGTATTACGGTTATTATAACAGTACATTTCCAGCACTGTAATACTGCACATTTTCAGCATATTTTTAACCTCAGTTCAGTTCCTGCACTGTGACGCAGGATATATAGAGTACAGCCCTCTCCGCAGTTCAGTACCTACTGTACACTTCCAGTGCAAATCATCCTTATCAATTCAACCACAGTACCACAGCATTGGAAAAGCTGACCAGAAAATAATAGAGGCCTTCGAAACCTGGTACTAGAGGAGGATGCTGAAGATAAAATGGACGGGCAAAATAATAAATGATGAAGTTTACAGAAGAGTAGAAGAGGAAAGGACCATATGGAACACCATACAGAAAAGAAGAACCATATAGATTGGACACACCCTGAGACACAATTGGTTTGTGAAGAACATGATAGAGGGAAAATGGAGGGAAAAGTCCCCAGATAATAGACTACATAGTATAGAATACAGACCCAGGAATAAGTTCATGGACCAAATAAAGAGGAAAGTACATAGGAAGATATACGAGGAGGTAAAGCATTAGATAGGGAAGGAAGGAGGGATGCAGTCAACAAATCCTATGATTAAACGGCCAATGAATGAATCTCAGCATGATAGTTCGCAAAATGGTCGATTTTAAGTACAATAATTGTTTGACTGTATTATTTATGTTCCTCCCAATCATTGTATGCCGTAATCTGATTTTGATTATACAAGAGCTTAATGAACACTACAGTTTTAAGAAAACAACAACAAAAAACCTTAAGAAAAATAGAGTTATCCTCTCGAAGCACTCAATTAGAGGCGAAATTTCTATATTAACTCTCCACCACCGTTGGGGTTCAATTTCTGACCCACATGAGTGGTAGGCACCGCTGTAATCACTGTACCAACCTGATCTCCGGGTTTTGTGGGGGGAAAACCTTTTTACGCTTCCGGATGCTCGAGGCTCGGATTGGGTCGGTGGAGTTGCGCTGGGCCGGACCAGCCGGGACAGCCGCAGCAGGAGAAGGGGCAAGGGGCGGTTGGGTCGTCCTGTACTCGAACGGGAAGACAATTTGACGTTTCCTTTCTTTTCATCCAGCTTTTCTTAATGTGCCCCTTGCGGAATATTTTTCTTTTTGCCCCGTTCACTTCTTCCCGCGGGATTAGCATGGCAAAGGAATCTGCCGACTCGCTCGCTCGCTGCGCGCCACCCTTTTGCCGGCTTTGCATCCCCCTTCCTCCACTTCCTAACTGCGTCTTCACCACCTCTGAATGCCTCTCCGCCCCCCAAGTGTGTCTCTCCCGGGATACGCATCCGGTCGTCCCTTTTGTGGAGGACATCGTGAGGGGGAAGTGTGGGGGTTGGTTGCTCGGCCGTGGACGCGGCGTTAGCGGACGGAGGGTGGCAGGGGCGGCCACTCCCTCGTGCCCCCTGGCCATCGCCGGATGCCCCATCTGCGGGCAGCGGACCTCCCTCTACTGTCGGTGTCGAAATGATGTGCCGCTGAACTTTGATAATTCATATCTTTGTCCGTGTAATTGATTGTGTAATAATTTATACGCCACTTTAAAAATAATTTTATCGCAATTTCAGCAATATTTTTATTATTTGATATAGCAAAAAATAGAAAACAAAAGCAATGAGATTCTCTAGGACAAAGAAAGCTTGTGATTAAAGTCGGAGGACACAAACTCGAGCAAGTAGAAAAATTTAATTACTTAGGTAGTACGCTAGAGGAAAATGAACATTGTAGCATAGGTATACGGAAGAGAATAGCGCGAGCTGAGGAGGCGTTTAGTAATAGAAGGGAGCTGATGACACGGGGACCTTAGGTAAGGATGTGAAGAAGAGGTTGTTGAAGAGCTTTATGTGGAGCGTAGCGTTGTATGGGGCGGAAACGTGGACCCTCAGAAAGGAGGACGAGAATAGGCTGCAGACATTTGAGATGTGGGTGTGGAGAAGATAGGGAAGGTTAGGTGGACGGAAAGGAAGACTAACGGGGAAGTGCTCGAGTTGGTGGGCGAGGAAAGGAAACTTCTGAATGAAATTTGGGATAGGCAGAGTAGACGGCTGAAGGGTGTTATAAAGGGCGATGGGTTTCTGAAGATGGGTGATAGAGGGAAGGATGTTGGGCAAGCGGGGAAGAGGAAGAAAAAGTATAGGTTTCATGGACGGGATGAAGATGGGTAGATCGTAAGCTGAGGAGAAAAGGATATACTGGAGGGGGATGGGCACCTGAATGGGTAGAGGACCGGGAGGAGATTCTCTGACATTCAGCAAAACCTACCTTAGCCGGTAGAATACTTTTTTAAAAAACCATAAATGGAGACACGTTAATGCAATAATCGACACCGTGCACCCTAAATTTAGCAGTGTTGTCAAATTCATGAATTTTGTAACTCAGCCAAGGGAAAAATACGTATTCTACAGCATTAACTTTCCATCAAAAGTTGCGAGAATTAATAACGATACAAAAAATGGCAAGCGCAAATTTTAAGAGCGCATATTTTGTGGTTAATGAACGATAATGTTTTAATATAATCTAGTCCTATAATTTGCATAGACTCAAAAAATAAAAGTTGTAGCGTCATCCTCGTTTCATCGTTATTGCGAGAGCGAATCAAGCTTCTGTCTATCGTTCTGCAATGGCCATGAAAAATCAGGAAACCTGAGTACTGCCATGCTTAGCTAAAAGACATTAACTGCATCATTGTGGAACTGAATTACTGGATGCTAAAGTTTTCATCTTTCCTTCTTCATCTGGTCCATCTTAGAAGAGATTGCAAGCCTTAATTGATGGCTAGAGTGTCAGTGCGGGAAATATGGAATGAAAATAAATCATAAGGCAACAAAATGAATGAGATTCTCTGGGAGAAAGACTTGTCGTTACTGTTATCTGGCCTTTTTACTGTAGATACGAACTGATATTTATACTGTAGACATGGTGGAAGTAGAACGTGATATCTGACAAACCGTTACAGATTCAGTTTTGTCGTTTGATTTTTTGAAATCCTCAAGGTTGAAAGTAACAAAATCAACTCTAATCTCGAAATGTGTAATTATGTGGGTTACTGTCTTTTGGCTTAGCAGAGCAGAGGTCTGAGGTGAAGTTTTTTAATTGGCCTGGTCTGTGGATCGAATATTAGTCCATAATACCTTAAAAAAACTTGTAAAATTCCATGTCAGAAATCAAGATTTGAATAATGTTTTAGTAGAAAATTCCGTAGTCTTGTAATTGTTCAAATGAGCCATTTTTTCCTTACTTTTGAAAATGTTGTTCCGTATCCATTTGCTCGTTTTGACCTTAACTATCGTTTCCATTGTTACCGATCTATTTACTGCCTTCTTTTGAAAGGTTTAGAATAACGTTTCATTACGGTTTCTTTCTTTTAGTTTATTGATGTATATACCTCTGTTTCTTTTCACTGCAAGTAAGTGTCTGAGTAAATACATTTAGGTTGCCACTTGCCACGATGGCAATATCGGTTCTCGCGCCGAAAATAAGCGTCTTTGTGCGCCAATTTGGATGGCGCCACTCTGTAACTCACTCACTGTTTAATTCTTAGCAAGTTCGAAAAATTAACTTAGCCGTTGATGCACTTCAGGATGAAATACCACTGCTGGTCAATACAAACAGCCTGTACCTTGCTGAAGATCTTCCCGTTCTCCACGTTGTACTTTGCACAAGGTCATTTTCTATATCAAAACTGGTAAACAAGAGCTATTCTTGTTTGAAAAAGATGCATATCATGAAATTGGACGGATGGTAAAGATCAATTAATGTCCAAACACAATACGGTTCCTCTCTGGACCACTATTTTGAGTAGCTCTATTCGAAAAGTCCACCGGATAATAAACTCCTTATGTGCCGACGTTTTGATGGCCGAGTCGTCCATATTCTTCAGGGCAGAAGACGATGGACTACTCGGCCATCGAAACGTCGGCACTCATGGAGTCTCTCACTCGGTGGACTTACTGAATTGAGCTACTTAACATCTCACGCCGGGAAAGCCTCAGATCTTACTGCACTATTTTCAGTTCGAGGAATTTAAAATGGGGCAGTAGGTCGAAATTGAGGTATCCAAATATCCCACATACCTTTCGTTTTCCTCAAAGGCTGTAAAGGAAATTTTATTTCTGACTTCAAGAAGGAAAATTAAATTTGTGAATCAATGAGGAATGTGAGGACAAAATAGTTCTACAAGGTACTAAATCATGCAAGAGCTGTATCATACCGGAAAATGCGTGAGACGTTAGTCACTAATAATGATGTTAGGATATTTAGCACTACTGCAAAACTCTATTTTACCTAGTCAGAGTCAAAGTATCCTAGAACTGCTCTATGGCAACTATTATGGTCCCATATTGTGCATGGAAAAAATTAAATTTTAAATCTATCGGTCCTGCTGTCTATTTCTTACTTTTTTGCCTGTGATCGTTTCTATCATAATAGTTTTGCTCTAGCAAAATATGTTTAACGTCCGGAAATAAATAGACTACATCAAACTTTCGTAAAAGGTTTAATCTATATTTTTTCCTTCGATCATATGGAGGTCCTCATCCCTAATTCCCTCAACAATTTAGTAACACTGCTATGTTCATCGTAACAATTTTTAACAAATCTAACTGCCCTCCGCTGTATTCGATCTATATCTGAAAGTAGTCGTAAATCATAAGGGTCCCATATACCAGCGGCGGACTCCTCGAGAGGTACTTATGTCTTATTATCGCGGAAATCCTCACTATCGGTACGAACTTCTCCGAGATTCGCTCTTCATCAATTGGCGGCCCTACTTGGATCCTTCACGGGAAGAATCCCGCGGTCGCGCTGCTGCGCGCCTGCGAGACGGGCAAAACGCGAAGCGCGGCAGAGTGCATTTCCCGGTGCTCGGCGTTGACCTAACCGCATTTTTTCCTCTCGCCCTCTCTCTCTCGCTCCGTCTCCTCTCATCTTCTCTGCATTTCACGCCTCCCTCTCTCTCTCTCTCCACCCATCGTCCTCCCCTCTCCCCCCCCACCGGCCGACGCGGAGGCAATGAGCGATCCCCATTTCTCGCTCCCGTTCCCATCCCGCTCTCCACGCGCGTCGCGGCCACCTGTTGTCCGTCCGTCCGTCCAAGAATGTGCGCCAATTATTCGCTGCCCTTGAGGCATATGAAGAGGGCACTATTCTCCCCGCCCTCCTCCTTCTCCTCCCCCCCCCCTAACACCCAGCCTAGACTCCCATCTCTCTTTCCCATTCTAATTACGTTTTTTTTTCGTTTCGCATTTTGCCGGGCGACTTTTTCGTCACATACAACCTTTGCGTCACTTCACCCCTGGAGATGTTTGGAGGGTCGTCAGGCCTTAGTAGGCAGAGCGAGGTTGAGGGAGGTAGTTTTAGTGAGATATTTACCTATTCATCAGGTACACCTCTTAAAAATTTTACGTTTTAATTTCAGCTGATATAGGAAGCACGAATTAAACATAGATATATAGATAATATTTATTTCACTAAATTCTACTACGATTAATTTTGACAATAGATTGACATATGGTGGAATATAGGCACCCCTGTGGTAAACAACCAGTGTTGGAGTTGCCATCCTATAAAGTTATCTTGACGAGAAGGAAAAGAAAAAATGAAACATCTGGCTGGTGCGGCCAAAAACAGAAAATTACAACTTTGATTTTTTATAAAGTCAAGAAACAATTTTTTTAAATAATGTGTTCATTACAAGAACAAAACCACATTAATTACCAATGGTCTTGAACCAGAGTATTAACATACAAACAAATTAGCAAAATATACATTAATCAATTCACTTTGAAGTTCAGTACCTATTTAGAAATATTTTTCAATAGTGTCTATAGAAAATAACCATGCTTCAAGTGTCGTTGAACCATCTTAATATTAATGGTGCGATGGTATACTACTTTTAAATGACTTAAATTTTGTGTCATTAAATAATAATATCTTTGGAAGTGATCTCAATGGTTTCAGGCTCAACTTTGTGGAAGCTCATTATTAATAATGAAAAAGAAAGGAAAGTTTGTTTGATTCCACCAATTTATTTTTAGATACTACTTGTTTCGATGTAGCGGCGTCATTTCTAGTTACTTAAAATAACGCCGCTGCGTCGAAACTAGTACAAATTTAAATATAATAGTTGAATCAAACAAAGTTTTCTTTCTTTTTCATTATTCATCGTTGGAAGTCTCTGAAATGACCCATTTTTTCACGCGAGGCGTTTACAACTCCTCCATATGGTTTTCTGAAGTAATTCCTCCAATGGAAGGTTTATTGTGATCCTGAAAAATTAATGCGATGAATATAGAGTTTATTTTTTTAAATACTTGAAAAAACATACAAACTACTTGATGTTAATTTTTTTTACGAGATATAGGCATCAGAATTTCCTCATTTTATAAATAATTCTCTCTGAGGTGAATGCATGCACCATTTTCCTTGCAAAATGGCTGGTATTTTAGGCATAAAATTCGGTAACTAGTGACATACGTGGATATTATTTTGGTATATATGTAAGGATGAATTATTGATTTTTATATTAAATCGCTATTTTGAGCCCGTGTTGGTAAATTAATTATTGCTTTTACAATTCAGCCTCTTGAACTACTATTCAGGAACTTTAAAGTGTCGCTTATTGTATTTACTTGAGTTAAAACAAATTTATAATCCGTTCTTGATTGGTCATTTACGAAGGCGACTGACATGTGACATTATTTCGTATGTGAGGACGAATGGATTAGATGGTAAGAGTATATATCAGAGATAATCGGGAAAAGGTTGGTGAGAAACCAAGGGGGTTGCATTTGAACCGCTCGAGATAATTTCGTACTCGTAACTAAGGAGTCACGTGGAACAATCACCAAGGGTTCGAGATTTTAGTGTATTTGAAACATTTGTAAAAATCTCACACAGACTTCCCAATTGAGTTTTTATCGCGGTAATATTGTTAATGGATTATATTTTCCTATTGACGAGACAATTAACAAAATATTTATCATTTGATGTATCTATCCGAGTGAGTAAAACTTACCATAATCTCCAACCGCTCGTTATTGTACCACGTGACTCCTTATTTACGTGATCGAGATTATCTCGAGCGGTTCAAACACAACCCCCGCGTCGCGTCGGCTTTCACTGATTCTTGACGAAAGACTCCAGTAGTTAAACTTCCAATCAGTGGACAAAATTCTGAACGTATTTGAAGCGCACTTATTTATTCGCCGAAGTATGGATCACGATTCCACGAGAAAATCTCCGCAGCTGCCGAACCCAGGCTGTAGAGCGCTTTAGCCGTTACATCAACACAGTCAGATCGATCTGACCGAATCAGCTAGCTCGGTATGATAAAATTATCGTGCTTGTGGGATCGATATGAGAAGCGGGCCGACCCGCTCCTCATGCTCAGTCAATATAAGAGTTCAGATCGATCTGAACCAGCGGGTCTGTGGCGTTCCTCGTCATTCTCTTGTTTGTCATTGGGAAACAAAATATAATCGTTATTATTCAAGGTGTGTGCAATCACCAATTGTAATAGTGTAGTAATGACGAATGATGTGACATTGATTGATAAAAAATTGTAGCACATCGAAATTCTACCTGTATTGGGCAATTTTGTTCACTCGGAATGGAACAAAAAATTTTTAACTATGCACTTGTTCACACACCGGGTTAACTGTGCTTCACGAGGTAGATTCGATTGTTCTTTATCGATATTTTGAGCCCGTGTTGGTAAACCAGGCGATCTGACTCAGCTCTCTTGGAATTTTCATATCGGTCCAAGTTCAGATCGATCTGAGATCGATTGGTAAACTTAGGGAGTATTATTTAATGGCAGTATTACTTGGTGAGCGGCTGATCGAAATTATGACTAAAGAAACTTCTACGAGCATGTTTGATTGTAATTGGAAAAAATAGTACGTCTTGTGTGGTTTGGTAGTTATTCGTTCTAAATGTGATTTTCTCATAATCAAACTTCTAGAAATGTTTTTTTCATGCGGTCCTCACTGTTTTTTATCCTCCCTCTCACCTTCAACTTTCCATGCTTCCTTTTCTTTTTCCTTGACTTTCTCTCCTCCTTTTGGTGGACCCCAACCGCTGCTGGCATGGGAAAATTTGAAGTATCGGTAGGTTATTAAGGAGATATACGATGTTGATGCTCTCCATTGCGCGAAAATTACATTACACCCTCCCAATGTGAAGTCGACAGGTGAGTTTTAAAGCATTCAATTTTAATTGTGATTTTCAGGAGGTAATTCAGCCACCAACTAAGCAGGCACCACAGAATAAATGTAATTTCAAATTAACGTTAGGGATACCCATGGAAAATTAATATTTGCACGGTAATTTTTAAGTCAAGCTCACGACCGCGAAAGCATAATTTGCTACATCTATGACCAAAGAGCATTTATGATAGATAAAATATTCTTGGAATATTTATTCCCGCGTTTTAAGCCTTCAAAATAATTTTGGTGCACTATTAAAATGATGTATGTGTTTCCTAGCATGATCAACCTATTCCTCTCCACCTCTTCCTAGAGATGAGTAGCATGAGTATGGATAAAGGTTTCTCGGGTTTTCCACCGGGTGTGCAGGTCCATGGGGCCCAACGTTTCGGAGAACGACTTGTCCTCCATCAACAGGGGGGGGGGGGTTTCAGCTTCCGAATCTTCGAATCTTCCGAACCTTCAGCTTCCTTCAGCTTCGGAAGCTGAAACCCCCCTGATGGTGGAGGACAAGTCGTTCTCCGAAACGTTGGGCCCCATGGACATGCTCACCCGGTGGAAAACCCGAGAAACCTTTATCCATTAGATACGCCGGGAAAATCTGAGATCCTTCAGCATGAGTATGCTGTCCAGTCCAACTGCACTCTGTTTTAAGAATGTAACCGTCGCGTACGCTGCAGTACACTTTCACGGATGAACTAATTTCACTTCGTTATTCCATAGTGTGTGCAATTATAAAATCTGAAGATTCTTGCGAAATTGAGTGGAATTTTTGCATAAAGCAGAAATTAATTGATCAATTTTCCAAAAAGATAAAATTTACTCCCGGGTTGAAGTAAATTTTATCTTTGTGGAAAATCGCTCATTTTATTTCTGCATTATGTGTGCAATTATTTCTCTCAGTCTATTTCCTTTTCCTCAAAGCTAAGAAACATTCTTTTGTCGGATAGTGTATGATTTTCCCTTCTGAATTTACCTTAAAGTTGATTTTAATTAACCAAAGATGTTTTTGCAATCCTAATTTTTAATCTACGAAGAAACTTGGAAAATTATTTGTGGTGGATATGCTGCATGGTAATCACCTCTATTTCCTAAGTCTATGACGTCTTCTTCATTCATATGTGCTTATTTGGCAGGCTTTTATGCTCATTGCTCCGATTTCCCGACTTACATTATACCTGATATTTTTTTATTTTTACGTACCTAATGCCATTCTGATAATAAACCCTTCTGTTTAAACTTATTGTATTAATAATCAGTTCTTCAAAATGGTTTTTTAACATTGTGGATTAAAATATCTCTATATTTATTGCAAATGAAATAATTATATCACATGTGTCGGCCCCGGTAGCGGTGGGGTAAAGTCCTCGCCTGCTAATCCGAGGGTCGCGGGTTCGAGTTACGCCTGGGTAGAATATTATTTTCCCAGGACATGGGTGTATGTGTTCGTCTCTTGTTAATGTTAAAACACCCGATGTAAAAGGCCTTTATTGTGCTGTTTTCGGGGTTGTGAGTATAAATAAATAAGGGAAGGCCTGCAGTTAATTTCGGTTCCTACTACTTCCGAAATAGGAGAGGGCTATCTGAAATGTTCTCTATTTCAGGGAAGAAATGATAATGGAGACCAATCAAGTGTCATGCATATCATTGCAATACAGATTGAGTGTAATGCAGAGAAAATATGTGCTAAAATAATTCAAAAAATCTAGGGCAATATTGGATTTTTTTGGAATATGGCTGGCACAGTGCCATTTGGACCTATCAAAGAGGTTATACAAAAATCAAGACTAAATATAGCGTATGTGGATCACAAATAAATAGGATTGGTTCAATGCTTTCAGATTGAAAACTTATATGAAGGATTGATAAAAATATTTTCAACTTTTTCCATATTTGTCAAAAGTTTTAAATTATATTTGGATTTTTGCATGCGATGTTGTCTAAAATTTGCCTTTCGCCATTCCCGAAATCCGGAAGATGCGCCTCGCTGACGATTATATCTCGTGACTAGAGCGGAATTTTATCTCTCACCTGCCTCTTCTGTCTCTCCGTATGCAGGCGTGTCTCAAATCCCTACCATCCGATCGGTAGATGGATCTTTCGGACGCCGAGGGGAATGCAGCAATGCACTCGCCCCACAGAGAGCTTTAGTGCTCTCCCGCGTGCACACGTAAAGGCACTCAGCCGGCCCTCATCACCTGCAACAATGCCCCCCCCTCACTTCCCTTCCTGCCTTCCGCCCACATAAATAAACTCATTCATCCTCGGAATCATATAAGAGAGTGGCTCGCTCGATGGCATCCCGGCTTGCAGGGCAAGAGCGCTCGACGCGTAGCCATCACCTGTGCCTCTGCTCCATCCTCTCTCTTTCTCTCCACGTCCTCTTGTTTAGTCCTGCTGGAATGTGAAGCAAGACAGAGAGAGAGAGAGAGGGAGGTTGGGAGTGGGCTAGCATAACCTGCAAGCCCCGTTCTTTCGCCAGCATATCCCTTCCATATTAATGCTCCATTCATTTGCCCCGAGTGAGTGAGTGAGTGGAGAAGGGGTGTGACGGTTACCGTAGTGTGGGGTGAAGAGAATTATAACCAACCGCCCTCCCATTTGTTCTCGGACATCTCCTTTTCCCTCTCTTCCATTTTCATCTCCTCCCATTCTCTCCTAACTCTCTGTCTATCTCAACCCTTTGCTTTACCCCGTCGTCGCTACACCCGTCTGCCTCTCGGCTGGAGGCCCCCTCTCATCTCCCGACACAACGGAAACAGTCCCACACCACTCCTCCTCGTCATCGCGTGCGATTGTGTGCAAACAAATTAATTCGCTTCTCTCTCGCGCGCGCTCTGAAAGGTATGCTATGGGGAGGGGATGCGAATAATAAGGCGACCGGGATTGACATCCGTGCGAGGAATTGCTGAAACGCCCCCGCTTTCCTCTCTTCGCGTTCTCCCTCCCGCCAAACCCTATTAAACCGCCCTCTCATGCTAATTTCTCTCCCTTGCGCGGGTAAAGCTTCGTTCCCTCAACGTCATCCACCCCTTTGTGGCGTACGTAAACCCTTTTGTCTGCATCCGCTCCGTCGTGTGGTGATAATCGATGCATTGTGTCGCGCGGTGTGTTTGTGTGGGGCTGAAGGTGAAGGGAACAGAGATTGGTTCATTGGAGTGTGACCCGTGAGGGCGCCGTTTAAAAGGAAGACCAAATATTTGTTGAGATAATGTGTCACGGTTTACCTCAGCTCTGTCTCGTTTCACTGATTGAGCGTGGTTTTCCGTCACGTAGTAAGTACTGAATACAGGCTGCGATGAATACACCAGTCTAGCCCAGAATGTGATGAAAAGTTGGACTCGAAATATTATGCAAGGTGATATATTAGCGTTATTTCAATGCAATGACGTTCACTTTCTATCGATTTACACAATTTCCATTTGTCTTTGGATTATCTGAGTAAAACATTTTAGAATAAAAACTGGAACAGTGTCTTCGGAACGGGAAAAAGGTGTTGATATTTTTATGGATTAATAAAATTTATTTTACTGTAACTTTTGTAGTTAAGTTCATCATTGGTTATTAACTCCTTAGATTGGTTGACTGCTGCCCTCCACCCTTCCCTATACAATGCCAAGTCCCTTACTTCCTGGTATCTCTATCTATGTACATTTCTTTTAATTTTTTCCATGAACTTATTCCTGGGTCTTCCTCTGGGGTCTTTTCCCTCTATTTTACCTTCAATTTTGTTCTTCATAAACCCATTTTGTCTCAGGGTGTGACCAACCCGCCTTGTTCTTTTTTCTATGGTGTTCCATATGGACATTTCCTCTTCCACTCTTCTGTACACTTCATCATTTCTTATTTTGTCCATCCATTTTATCTGCAGCATCCTAATCCAGCACCAGGTTTCAAAGGCTTCTAGTAGTTAAGTTAGAGGGCATATATTCTACTTCTTACTTTCATAGAAAGAGTGAGGAGTGTAGAGAATTTGTAGATAATTCTTATACCTTTGTTGACTTATTTAATTACAATGCAACGCACATTTTCACCAGACTATCGAATCATCCTTGTTTTTTCAAGATAGTGGCGATTGTATATTAAAGTGCTGCTTCTAGCGTTTATAATCGGCATATTAATTAGGATGCTGTTTTTATGGAAATATTCACCGTGATAATCACTCAGTAATGTCGTTGTAGATATGGGTGATATTTTCAGCTACCAACACTAACTATGGCTATTTTTCTGCTATATCTATATCTTGTCTACTATCTACAACTCTAACTATGGCTATTTCATGACAATAGTGAAATCCTTTCTTTATTGGCGATAACTATGTGTACCCAAAATTAATTAGTCCTTAATCGAAAATGCCTTTCGAAGAAGCCTCAGGCAAATGTTTATAATATTGCTTAGTTTAAGGAAATTCTTCTCGGATTTCCGTCCGGGTAAGTTGTTCCTTATTCTTCTTTGCCGAAGTTTCGATGAAAAACTTTTTCATCGTCACCAGGGCCGTTGATGCCGGGTGTCAAGGTGCCGTGTTTATATCATATGTCTCTCAGGTCAGGCCGGTTTTTATTGGTGGAGGCATTTTTACTTTTCAGAATTGGGTTTCAGGTCCTACTAAAGTGGAACCCTTCGTCTCCGCTGAAGTTCTTGCTTTCAAGGCGGATTTCTATTGCCTCTTTGGTGAGTCGGTCCCAGCATCCTTTGAAAAGGCTGAATCGTTTCGTCTCTTCCCAATGAATGCCATGGTCGAGGTTAATAGAATGTTCTGCAACTGCCGACTGAGTAGGTTGATACAGCCGGAGGTGCCGTTGGTGTTCCTTTCTTTTGCTTCTATGGTTCGGCCAGTTTCACCAATGTACACCTCTCCGCACTCACAGGGTATGCGGTAAACACCAGGAACCTTCGGCCCGACAGGGTCCTTAACAAGTACAAGTTGACTCCTTAGTTTGTTGGGCGGTAAATCCACAGTCCCTATGTTGCGTTTGTGTAATATCCGGGAAATCCTACATATCGCATAGTTTATTTTGAATAGCTCGTTTAATTTCTTGATAGCCCCTCATTTGCTGAAATATTTTCAATTCAATTTTGTGAGTGTACATTATATCGTTTCTTAATTTTTTTTCCTTTAAACCAGTAATTTGTGTCTTTTGCTGTCAATAAAAGTATCACGGCCACCATTTTGTGTGATTCTTCCGAAAAAGTCACCTTTCTAAATTCTGTTATGAGGTATATTGCTTCTCAAGCCTCATTTCAGTTTTCCCATCGATCCAAAAATTCCTGCAGGAATTTTACTTTTGAGTTTTTGCCCCAATCGCGTAAATATATGTTTTTAAACCTGAAGAAAATTCACAAATCCGATACTTATTTCACGAGTTCTCCGAAGTTGGCCACGAACGTTTTACAAAACTTTCAGCATCGAACTTTCAAGGGAGCAGAAGGCGTGACTGGCAGCAAGTGTTTCATCTGTGGTTATCATCAGCTTATTCTCTGCTTGTGTGCATGCTACGTGGAATGATAAAATGACTGTAGCACGTACCCTTTGTCCAGTCAATCGCTGCAAGAACTCAAACTCGCTTCGAGCAGAGAAAAAAAATATCCCAGTTTAAGCCCGTCCGACTCTTGGGCGAGAATGTTCTCTTGTCCGCGCCTGGGCGTAAAAAAGAACGGAATGTCTTTCTCGCGTGTGTGTGCACCTCCGCCCCAGTCCAAGGCCCCCCCATTCCTCATCCCCTCGTCAACTCCTTCCTCGTTCCACCACTCTCAACTGCTCCCTCCCCTGAAACTCTGCCCCCATTCCCCTTCCTTGTGTTTGAGAATACACATTCCATTCCACACGTCCTGTCCCTTCTTTTGCTCGTTCCCTCATTTTTTTCAACTTTTCTGCATTTTTCTGCGGATCTGTTATCGTTCTCTTCTCTCTCTTAGTGCCCCACGCCTGCACGCGTTTCCTTTGCTTCTTGGTTATACCACTCTTCGACAACTCCCCCTCATGATGACCTATCGGAATTCGTGTACACACGAATATAGCTGCGTTCAACGTCACTTTGAAAAGTAATAATCGGTGATTATTACGTTTCAAGAAATTCTAATGAGGTACTAAATATTTTTATGTAAGAAGCGGCAATGCGCCAAAAACTATGGACAGTCACAAATTGTTTAATCTTCGCAGCGGCTTCTGGGTCCCTATGCCTAAAGCATATTACACTCTATTTAAAATATAAAAAAGCATTTATTAAAAAGCATATTAAACTCTATTTTATACACGGGACCGAAATTATATCATCAATTATCGAACAAAATGAAAGAGGCAAGACATTGTAAACATTTCCTTAGATTAGTTAAACAATGGTTTATCCCTTGTAACAGTATTGAAATTGTACATCGTTGAGATGGTTTTATTTCCTACCAAAGTCAAAGCGGTTTGCCTGTCAAAAAAGTTAACTTTCTGTAAAAAAAATGCTTTATCTTATGTACGTTCATGTATCTCTTTGTATTGTGTATATCATATGTTTTTGTTTTACTCCGCGATGCATGCTAAATTGAACTGACCGTACCCTAAAAACAGGCCTATTGCTTAGTAAGGTACCTAACTTCCGAATTTGTTAATGAATATATCAATCTATTTGTATCTGGAAGAATAAACTATTAGTATTGTTATATTATTATTATTATTACAAGTTGGAGGGAGTTAAATAATTCAATTAACAGGGAATGTTGATAAATAATGAGCTTAAGATTTCTGATGAGATTAACCATGGAGTTCATATAGGTGGAAAAGTGATGGTTTGCACATACAAGGCCCATTTTGCGAATATACACCTCTCCTCTAGTCTGAACTTATGTCTTAGAGTAACGATCAACTAAACTTTTGTGGATCCACAATTTATTTCAAAGTTAACCACCGGTTTCGGCCGTTAAGCCTTGACAGCCGAAACCGGTCGGTAACTTTTAAATAAATTGTGGAAGTCACAAAGATTATGTTAATTATTATGACGTCCTTACGCCAAGTGAAAGCACCCGTTTTCGATGCTATGTCTAGGAGCATAACAGTGAAGTATATAAGCATCTGTTATGGCCAGTCATAGCACATTGGGCATAGGAATGGGTTTTATTTTAGCACGATGAAGAAACATTCAGAAGATTTGGAAGGAAGATTATAACTAGAATTTATAGCACAGTTTAGAGTCTGGGAGATATGGAGATTCAGGAAAAAACTGGGAAATTAATGAAATACCTGGAGATGAGAAGATAGTTAGGTTTTCCTAGTCATTACGACTGGTATGGCTTGGTCTTGCATATACTAAGGAAGTAAGAGGACGGAATGCCCAAACAACTGCGAATGGAGAGGAGGAAGGCCGGGCTGTGGTGCTATGAATGATGGTAATGACGTCGGTGCGTTCTCGCCGAATATACACATCCACGTGTTCGTATGCCGAGCAACGTGGTGCGCGCGGTCAAGAGAGAGGCGCGTAGCTTCGAGAATGAATGGCGTCCCCCACCCAGCGTGCAGACCGCTTCATTCATCCGATCTTTCTCTCTTTCTCCCGTTGGGATGTGTTTTCCTTTAACGCGGGAGTGATTCATGCGATGGGTGACATAATTTGACGGCTATTTTAATTACTCCGCCGCTCTCCCCCGGAGACGGTTGTTTTATTGCTCCGCGCTCGCTGCAGCACTCCACTCCCATTCCCTCGTATCCCCCCCTCCTCCCTCCCATCCCCTCGCCGCCACAACATCCCTCCTCCTCTCCCACCCCCCTCCCTGTATCGCGTCTCTTTTCGGGGCCTTCGGTGGCTCCGTAAATCATCGGTTGTCTCGCCGGGGCGGTCACTTATCCGCGCGGTGGGTGATTGGCCACACCGCGGGTGCGAGGCCCACCCATTCCTCGTCTCCCGGGCGATGGATTCTCGCCCCGCGTCAAATATTCCTTTTTCCTCCCCTTCCCTGGAATAGTCGGGGAAAAAAATAGCGTGCTGTGACTAAGGTGGATCTGTTCTCCAACTGTACTGTGAGTGGACTGGAACTGTGCTCAAGACTGTACTTCATCTACATCTACGTCATACCCTGCAAGCCACCCAAAGGGTGTGTGGCAGGGGGTGCTTCCACACCAGGCATGCATGAATTATACGGCAGAACACCGAAACTACATTGAAACCAGCGCACCAAACATGCAACGCGCCAATTAACAATCAACTAACCATGAAACATTCCATCGTCAATCGTTCCAAAATGCAAGGGATACAAAGACTACTAGTACAGATTCAAAATATCATGCTTAAATAAGAACATCAATATTTACATCATGCATAAATAAGAAAGTAGAGAATATAATGAGAAAGATCTACAATCTAGCTAATCTCACTATTTGCATTATTCATGGCGACGCTCATAGCTGTTATGGTCCCGAATGGTACGCGGAAAAAATGACATTTCATACCTATCGGTTCTACAATCTATCTCTCTCATTTTATTGGCGCGATCTAATCTGCCGTTGTACGAGTGGGTTAATAGTGTGTTTTTTACGTCGCCATTGAAATGTTTTTCCTGAAATTTAGTTTAGAGGTTCAGCCTATAATTTAATCTACGCTGTGATAGCGATTCCCATCCCAATTCTCCTAACAATCCAGACACACTAGCAAACTTATCGTAGCATCGTTTTACAAACCTAGCTCCTCTTCGCTGCACGCGATCTAATTCCGATATCAACCCCGCTTCATAAGGATCCCACTTAAATTGAAACAAACAGTATGGTTTGCCACACTACTACAGCATTTTTGCAGCACAGTTATTGCGACAGTGCACTTACAGCACAGTAATACAGCACGGTTCAAATCACAGTAGAGTTCATGCACTGTGATGCAGCTCATTTTCACCACAGCTCTCTCCGCCGTTTAGTCTCTACGGTACACTTTCAGTGCAAATTGTCCTTTACAATTCAACCGCAGTACCATGGCATGATGGTTCGCAAAATTCTCTTTTGTAAGTTCAATAATCGGTAGATTATACGACTGATCTCATATTTTTTAAGTCCTCACAATCATTGTATGCCTTAATAAGGGCAAATCATCCTTAGCAACCATAGTACTCTCCTGTGCAGTTAAGAGAAGTGGAACTGCGCTTACTGCTGGGTTTAGTATAGTTTAAGCTTATGTACAGAAAACCCAGTGTAGAGATTTTTGTCTTTGGGTACTGCTAAGCAGTGCAGTTGCTGTAACATGAAACAGTGTATGGGCAGGAGTGGAGAGCTGATTAAATAGTTGGCCAGAAATAACTCCGGGTATCGATGTACCCAACTTTCAACTTTTAGGTAAAAAACCTTCCATAAGTCTCTCCTCCCTTAATCACCTTGACTATATGTGGTGAACATAAGCTAATGTTTGTGTCTGACGAGAGTAGTGAGTTAAAAAGTGAGTGACTGTTGGTTGTTAAAATTTAACCTGCTTTGGAAGCAGATGGTAAGTGGAGATTAACCTAGTGAATGCCAATTATAGAAATTGGTATTAGACAAATAGGTATTGTTAATAGATAAGGTATGGACAAATAGGTAGAAATTGGTATTAGAAAAATTAGAAATAGGCCACTTTTATGGATATACATCTACAATACAATGCATACATCGTACTATCCTGCGACCCGCCACGGTGGTGTCTGATTGGAGATTTTAACACGCCTGGCATTGATTGGGAGGAATGGGAGGGAAAATGAGCGGGAAAAAGACAGAGGTGGATTTTGTGTTAACGATCTCGTCATTTAATGTCGCTGTTTTTGTCTTAATCACTAGTGGCGTGAGGAAAGAAGTAATTTTTTTACCTGTTAGCGCGGCAATGTTTTTGCTTTGCCTCCCCTTACACTCGGGAGATGAAGCGTGAGAATAAATTGATACCCTCATTGACGTCGTGAAGTTCGCCTTATTCAAGTTTTCAAGGTAATCTTTGCATATCTTGTACCTTCTGAAACTCTTTTTCGGTTCCCAACCTAATCGTTCCAAACCGAGGATCTCAGGATTAAATTAGTTTCTCTGTTAGTCGTTCTCTTCTCCTTTGATTTGTTCATCATTTCCCTCTGGTTCCCCCTCCTTTCTCCTTACCTTAGTGTTTTCGGCCTTTTTACATTACTTTCTTAATACCATCAATCTTCCTTCGAATTATATAACTATCCCAAAGCGATTGGTTTGCGAGATTAACATTTTGAAAGTCAGCACCGGATATCCATTGCTAATCTGTTGACCTTAGCTGAAGACATGTGATTATCCATTCGCATGGTTTACCGCTGTAGTGTATTTTCTTTAGTTAGTCTGGCTGGAGATGATGTAGGATGTTGGAAAATGTTATAGGCTTCTAACTTCTGACGGCGAAATGCCAAATTCATATTTTTACGAAACAGTCGCCATGCTTCGTGATCCGAATCTGAGCTATTCCTTTGCGTGTCGGCTCACGAATTCTTGTTGTTTCGGGGTAAGTCAATGTTGAATGATGGGATTTCTTTCTCCTGTGGTGAAACAAAAGATGGATCAAGATATTTTTCGTACGCTTAGTCTTTATATTTGGAAACACGCTCAAAAATTACTCTCCCCCGAATATGAATGAAGTATAAAAAATGAATTTATTAATAAAGTAACCGAAAAAATAAGTACCGCAACAGTCGACTCAGTCTCTCCACTTCACTAGAGAAGACTCGGGCGTAGTTTAGTTTGAAAAAAACTCGCGATGAACGCGACGTTTCCTCATGGCCCTTCCATCATCCTCTTTCACACTATTCTCCGTCATCACATTAACACCAAAACGTGTTGGCATCCTCTGTTGCCACCTTTCCTATTGGTACTACGACCCCACTCGATAAGTGCACGCAAACAGTGAGACCTCTCACCGTTCGCCCGGGGTCCTGGTGAAAAACAGGAGAGATTTTTAGCGCTCGTTGCCAGGGAATATTAGATGTTGACGCCACCTACTTCAATGGATTCTGATTGGTAGGTGTCCGTGAACGACGTTGTTTTCCGATACGTTTGTTCGGGTCTATAGTCTATCGTAACAGCGTGTTATCTCTGGAATAAACATAAAAAATAGTCCCTCTCTCTCAACTTTCAAATGAATAATTATTATGCAATATTTTCTGATCCTTAATGTTGTTATTGTATCCTTATACCGTGAACTTGTTTGGTGAATTTTGAATTTCATTATATGTAACACTTCGCAGTTTAATTTGCATCCTTGATGTGTCTTATTTTTACTGTATAATTTCTATGTAAAAATGTAATGTGTCATACATCTACTCGTCTTTGCCATTTTATAATCATTATTTTTTTCTTATTTTGTTCAATGACTCGCATCACTATGTAGGTATATATATTTTTTTGTTCTTAAGGGGCGTGATCCCAGAACAATCAATAAATATTCAATTCAATTCAATATAGTCTATTGAAGCATTGCTTGTTCTACCGGAGGAGAGTTCGTTGGTGTCTCCGTGTTTCCCACTCTTCTCTGTTTTCTCCCTTAAACCTCCTACCTGTAAATTTGTCTAGCTTACTTCTGTGTGAGTGGTAGCTTTGTCATCTTAAGTCTGACTCCTAGTGGCAATCTCTCCAAAGAAAAGTACAGAAGTGACAGTAAATTCGAACAAAGTGATGAGGCACTTAGATGTATGATTACAGTTTCTTTCTTATTACTTCGCCAAAGTGTGCTGGCAGAGTCAACAGTAATAGAGGCGAATTTTTGTTGAAATTGCTGCGAAATTGTTTCCGAAACAGTTAAATCCACTTGTATTTCGGCGTATTGGCACGTAACTAATTGCTGTATTTAAAAGATTGGATATAGGCTGTTCGGATATTCATACAGTCTTTTCAGATATGGACCGGGTTAGGCTTTACATAGCCGAGGTTTCGAATAGCCTCTAGCTCATCCTTCTGTGGTCAAAAATTGTTTTACCCTAAGTATGATGAGCGAATGGCTCATCGAAACTTCGGCCATTGAATGCCTTACTCAGAGCCACATGAAAAGACCTCATCAATATCATCCATCGGGAAAGACTACGGCCTTTCGCTTTTCGGATTTATTATTAAGTGATGAAGTATATATTTTTTCGTGTTTATGTAGATAGTACCTCGCAAGCTACCACGGGGATGTAAGGTTTATCACAAAATTGTTTGAAATTCACAGGGGAAAAATCAATCGCCTGGACTGGGAATCGAACCCAGATCCGTCGATTTCGCGTCCAGTGCTCTGACCAAATAAGCTACCCAGGCGTCCTCTTCCACTGTGAATCTCATGGCGGCTTCAAGGAGCAAGTTGTCCTCACAGGTACCATGCATATGATGACTGATGTACCCGTATGCAAGCACTAAGCGCCATAATCCAAGGGGTAAAGCCCAACTTTTAAACACAAAGGTGTTTACTTTGGACATTTTCAAAGAACCACGGAAATAGCCGCGCAGTTACTTCAACGGAGTCGCCCGCTAGTGATCACACAATTGTGTGAAATTCACTTTTCGACAGGCTTTTCGTATTTCTGGTTAGAGCACTTGGCGCGAAATCGAGGGATCTGAGTTCGATTCCCAGTCCAGGCGAATGACTTTTCCACTGTGAATTTCGCACAATTGTGTGATCAATAACGGGTGACTCCGTTGAAGTAATAGCGTGGCTAGTTCCGTGGTTCTTTGAAAGTTTATTTATTTATTTATCTTCACTACCCCGAATACATCACAATGTGCCAATTTACGTCGGGTGAATAACAGTAACAACGGACGAGACACAAACACCCATGTCCTGGGCAGATAATATTCTACCCAGACGGGACTCGAACCCGCGACCCTAGGGTTAGCTGGAGAGGACTTTACCCCTCCGCACTCGGGGCCGACTAGATTTATTTTATTAGATATTTTTCTGTAATTTTTTAAAAATATTGTTTTCAGCATATTTCCCCATGTTTATGTTTTTAAATGCAGAGCTGTATTTCTTAAGGGTCGTAAGGCAGGCCGATAGAAAAAGTGCCCGAACCTATCAGTTCCTCCATGTATCCTCCTTAGTTGATGTAGTCTAGAGCAGTCTAATTTACATAATTATTAAGGGAGTCTAGCTTTCCCTTTCTCGTAGTTTCTACATACGTACTTAGTATTGTGAAAATGAGTCGTTGCGGTTGAATTATTGAACGAAGATTCAAAATGAGGCTTCAGAATTTCTTTAATTATGGCTGTTCGTGACTTGGTGTGTGACATTGATATATTGAGCCCAATGTTTGAAAAATTATGTTACCACTTGATTCTTGGCACAGATCGCTGAGACAAATATTTTTTTACTCAAATCCTGTGAGAAAGCTGGAAACACGAGAAAGATAAAATACATAATCACTCTTTGACCAAGTGTGAAAAATTATGGGTAACTACTGCAAATACAAAGGGAATATGATAATTATTCTTTTACAGTTACTCAAAGGCTGGGGTTTTGGCGTGCTTGAGGTTTGTAATGAGAGTTTTATCTTCCCCTCTTAGCTTCAAGGCGGCGCGGCTCAAGGAAAGCTCATATTTTCCAGATTAATCGTTTGTGAAGCCCGCAGATATAAATTAGCCGGGAAAAGTAATGTCCTTTCGCGGCACACAGCGCCTTCGAATCACCGCCAACCAATCCCGCATCCCGAAGAGTGGATATTGTCGCCATTTTTCACCTTCTTAGCAGGCCTGAGTGATCTCGACGAGTCGCACCGACAATTTTCCACTTTGAAGAACTGTAAAAGAGAACGAGCAAGCCACGCACTCCTCTCTCTCTCTCTCTCATTCGTTTAAAGTTACAGCATTTCGAATTTTTCTAATTACGACCGTCGCTCATATCGCCGAGCAGCGCTCGAAAGCGGCACGTTTATTAATGGAATCCGCGCCGCTTCCCGAGCCTTTTTTGTTTCCTCGAACCCTCAAACCCCCTTTCCTTCTCCCATCCGCGCGAGGTCGTGCGGAGTGTTTTACGATTGGATAGGGCGCTAGGAAACGCGAGTCGTCGCGTTTTTTCTCGAGGATCGCGGTTTTTTGCGCCCAGTTCGGCCTCCATACACCCGCCGCGCGCGCGTCAGGGTATGCGGAGCGAAGCTCGTTCATTTCCCATCCCTCTGGACCGGACCGAACTCGCGCACTCCCATCTGGACAGTCTCTATCTTTCGCCGGAGCAGGTCGCGCGCACGCTCACGCTATATAACGAGTCTCTTCGAGGGGGGGCGCTGTTCGGCTTAATCACGGAGTTCAATCATTCTCCCCGCAGAGGACGCGGTCGTAGCCCGGGCCCCCTAACCGCGTGGTCCGACGCTCTCACACTCCTCTCCGGTCCCGTGTACAATTTTTCCGCTGGAAACTGAAATTTATGGGGACCTTCCCCACACGTGTGTGTGTGAACGTCTGCACTCGCGTTTTTTCTTATGCCTTAGGGCGCAGTGCTGCGCGCTGAGCCTTGTTCCTGAAGCGACCGCACCTCTCGTGCGATTTGGTCTATTCACTCCTTTTCCCGCGCTCCGCTGATTGCGGGGCCGCGTGGGGGGGGGAGGGGAGCTTTCGCCCCCCTCCCCGAGCGCCGCCCGTAATTGAATTATCCTCCAGTGATGGCGTCCTGAAACATGTTTGGACCCGGAGTTAAATGACTGCGATCTCTTGTCCCTGTGTGTGATAAGGCGATAATAGTGTCGGAGTTTCAATCATCTGCTGTAAACGGGTTGTCAAAGCACACTCGCTCCCTTTCCATCCGAACCTATCGAACCAATGTTTGATTGGAAATTACGTCGAGTGAATTGAGCATTACTGGCGTTTAAATTGACTCGGGTATCGAACTTAGTAGTCGCTCGACGTCTCTTTTTATTTGCACACTATTGGTTTCATTTAAATCGCATACATGTATTTAGGAGTATAAGGGGAATGTATTTATGTTTGTAATTGGTGACCGCAAGACTGAGGGGAATTAAATTCCGACATTTATCTCCATGTCGCCCCATTTTACTTCATCATCATCAGTCCTGAGATTGGTTTGACGCAGCCCTCCACTCAATTCTCCTAGCAGCTAGTCTCGTCATATTTACGTATTTCTTCTCTTTCATATCTTTCAACACATGTTCTGTATATCTCAAACGAAGCCTTCTTATGACATTCTTCCAGTTGACCTGTCCCTCGACGATTGTCTTCATCGTGTCATTATATCTCATGACCAGTTAAGTTGTTCCATCTTATTCTTAGGGTTCTCAGAAGACTTATCTTTTCTCCCACTCTTCTAAGGACTTCATCTGTGGTATAAATAGGGTTTCAGTGGTGCAATAATATGCCCTAAATTGCCGCAGTTGGTTGTAAATACATAAAAAGCATTCTCATTTATTCCCTAAGATATATTTTCATGTTCACGGTATCTGATTCTTATCTGATACACGGTATCTGATACAATTCATAGTAAAATTTCTAAATTTAAAGTCCAATACCATCACATTTCCTAGATAATACAAATCCTCTTAGTAGAGATTTATTGGTCATGGCTAAGGTTGCTGTATACTCATTCATTGGCCGTTCAATCCTAGGATTGATTGACTGCAACCCTTCACCCTTTTCAATCTAATGATAGTACCCTGACCACAATACCCCAGAAGCCTTAGTTATCATCATCATTGTTCGTTCAATCCTAATATTGGTTGACTGCAGCCCTCCACCCATCCCTCTCATTGGTCCCTGACTTCCTGGTGTCTCTTTATATGTACTTTCCTCTTTATTTGGTCGATGAACTCATTCCTGGGTCTTCCTCTGGGGACTTTTCCCTCTATTTTACCTTCAGTTATGTTTTTCACAAACTAATTGTGTCTCAGAGTGTTTCCAATTCATCCGGTTCTTCTCTCTCTGCATGTTGTTTCATATGGTCCTTTCTTCTTCGACTCTTATGTGCACTTCATCATTTCTCATTTTGGTCCGTACATTTCATCTTCACCATCCTATCCAGCACCAGGTTTCGAAGGCTTCTAATCTATTGCCGAGTCCTAGTGTGTGCTACATACTAGGACTTACTTAATAAGCATTCAATGAGGCAGCGAATATTATGATGTTGGTATACCCTTCGGTGAAAACTTAAAGAGACTGCTTACGGTGAAGTCCACGTGGAATGCAGTGGAACAGCGGACTGGGTTCCGCTCGGTTGAACTTCATTTTGACGGTGGGGATTGAGGCATTATTCATTTATATCATTCTAAATATCTATGCTCTAAATGTTTGCATCACTCTGCCTTAATTACACTGCATATAGAAATAGAAATTAGTTTAATTAATTGCACTGGGTACAAAGCTCTTTCAGTTACAAAGGAACAATATATTTCCTTCAATGGTGTATGTACAATTATTTTACTTCTTACAGTGTCAGAGAGAAATACATTAAAAATGGAAAACAACAAACAGAATGATGTAAAATTAACATTGCAATAAGAAGTTATATAATTTATCCTTGAAGTTCCGAGGAGTGTATATATTTTTTATTTGTGGTGGTATTGAATTCCACAAAAAAAGTTGGACTACAAAAGATTTGTCGTTGGTTGTAGTACGATGAACTGAGCAGTACAACAATGATTCGCAACTCCATGTATTTATGACCGAATGCAGGTAACATCTTACATATGTATGTACTCATCACGCCATCATATATCAGTAATCAGAGGACTAACATTGGGATCTTTATTCGATTTGTTGAAATGGTTTTATGATAGGTGCCATTCCATGTTTTCAAATATTAATATTTTGAAGGTTGTTTGTTTGACTTTATTTTTTCATTTAGTTGCTTTCGTTTGTTCAATTTTTGAAATGAAAAAAATAGTTTTAAAATGAGAGACGCGAATGGTTTTCAATTAATACCTCCAATAAACTGGCGGAGTATTTTTTTGCTGCGTAAGAAGTTTATCCCGTATAAAAAGCACAATTCTCGATCCGTGAACAGTAAAGTCAACGTGAGCAATCTCCTGGAGCAGCGCTTCTCAACTTGGGGCCCGCGTGTTTTTTTACGGTAATCTGCTTGGTGGATGAGGGGTAAGCGAACAGATGTGAAGTCATATCGTTTATCTGTTAAAGAAATATACTAATTTCGCCAGAACCAGCTGTGGATGGCATTGATCTTCCTAGGGTTCACGCACGTTTCAGTTTGGGGTGGTATATTTTCAAAGAACAATGTTTGTGGGCTGCCTTCCACGTAAAATGACCTCCAACTGTGATTGGTACGCCAGGCTCTTTTATCCCCTCGACAACGGAAAAGCCTACGGTATTCCTAAATGAAAGTATGAGGCTCTCGAATCCTCCTCTGAATAGAGTGTGCAATGTCGGGCCGAATCATAAGCCTCATGGTAAGATATCATTTGTCATTTCCTTGTATCTAGTAAAACTATTGTAATCTGGTTATTGACTCTCTATGGTCGAGCGAGTCAAATTTGTTGCGTTTCAAAATCATTGAAATATCTGCTTTCTGAGAGACTTTTCCATTTAGTTGCTGTGCTAGACAGAACTTTAACGCTTCGGATTAAGTGTGTGGAAAGTTTTGTCTCTTTCTGCGGTTTCTTTAACAAGTTGAGATGAATGTGTGACGCTCTTCACTGACGATGGCGTGCCTGGTGGAGCTATGAAATTAATAGTTTCAGCTGTCATATGAAGAAAAAATTGGGAAAGTTTAAAGAAGGCACATTCTGAAGGTAATAAGGATGTATACCTTGCGTAAATATTATTATGTAAACTATTATTTTAAATTAAATATACACGATACAAACACGTCACATTTCAATGTAAATGTTATTATCAAATAAATTGAAATTATTTTAAATGATTAAATAGTATCTTATAAAAACTGATATAGTAGCTGTATTTTTTCATCCAGATGTTTCATGATTCCGTCCATAGAGGGTTAGTTTAGGTATATTTCATGGTTCAATTCCTTTTTTTCGGTGTGGTATGCTTCTTAACTCGGTGACTCACAACCTGTTATTAGGCTGCTCTACCTATAGGCCTTTATTTACCTTTTCTAGGCTCCATTTATTATACAAACGAATGTATAAATTCTTTAATGAGGAAAGTTATAATCGCATGACTGTCTGAATGACTGATCGGAATATAGAACCTGCTCCAATTTCACTCATTTATTAGTGCAATCTATGATACATTCATTTATGCAATAAAATGTGCCGTGTAAAACGACCTTTTCAATCGTGAGAGTGTGTGTAAAATTGCGCCTGGTTGAAGTGGCGGTTTCAAAGGAAAATGTAAAGCCTAGATATTTGATATGGTTATTGTGAAGATGACCGTGGCTTAAATTTGAGGAATTCAGTTGAGGTGATTAGAATTATTCACCAGAGATCTCTTATAATATCAAATACTGCCAATAACAATTAGTTCACCTTTATATTTGAGGGCTAGAATTAAATCTTAGTAAATGCACTGTAGTACACTTTTTGCGAAAGTCATCACACATGCCATAACTACACTGTGGGTGGTGTGATAACATAAAATTTTCAAATACAGTTAAACATCTTGGAATTACCTTAACTTCTGATATATCTTGCGGAACTGTATTACAAAACATATGCAGTACAGCAATGAAGAATCTAGGTTTTTTAAGCGTATAAAAAGAAGGTCCTCGGATTTTAAAGTCTAAGAGATATGCTACTTCGCTCTCGTTAGGCTACACCTGGAATACGCCGCGAGCATTTTGGACTTTAACCAAAAATATTAATAAAATACAAAGAAAAGTAGCACTTTTCGATAAAAACTGTGTTACGAGCGAACATATATTATTTCACAACTTTTAGAGGCATTAAATTGAGAGCCCATAGCTACACGGAGGCTGCACGCTAGGCTTAGGTTGCTTGAGAAATCCAGAACAGGTGTGTTTCAGAGTGACACAGAGAATATTATCATGACGCCTCACTTCATCTCTTGGTCTGACAGAAGCGATAAAATAAGAGAGATACATTTCCCAACGGATTGGTAAAAAAAACTCGTTCTTGCCGTGCACAATAAGCGATCACAATAAAGAATGAGCTCCACAAAATACACTCCCATTATACACGTCACAATTTACACGGTTGTTGACCAAACACCCCCTGCGACTCGCTGATACGGCGGCGTTGATGTAGATACCTTGTGAAAAAGAGAGAGTTCGCTTGTTTCTCCGCCATTACGGCCCCCTTTACTTGCGTTTCTTTCCTGATCCTCTGCAGTACCCCAATCGCTTTATCGTGAAGCCGCTGTCTCCTGTAGGGGCTTTATCTTCTTGTCATGAAAGTGTTTACACGGTTGACGCACATTCAATGTGCCTGAGTAATCCCATTTTGCGGTGAACAAGGAGACCCACTTGGCTCATTGCTCGAGCATTTTCAGCATTGAACCGTCAATACGTGAAGGAATTCACTAGCCGCGGTGCGTGATCGATCTGTCAATGCCGGAACTAAATATTTCATCGCGAAGGTAATTCAGCGTTTACTGTCGCTTTTCCGCGGGTTGCACTATCTGGAAATGGATCTGAAACGTCCGACCCGGCGTGATCAAGCGCGTTTTTTTATTTCAATTCGTTAGGATCGAAACAATTTGCGTCGACCGAGCATTAATTTGCATCTAACGTTTGCGTAAGCAACTTAACCACCCTCCCACTTTTACCCTCCTTACATTCTCTAATTTATGTGAACGTCTGAGATATCGCTGATACCCCTATCTCCACTGTCAAACCCTCTACCTCCATCACTTCTAATACTGGAAAATAAGTGGATGTTTTTATTGCCTTTGTTTCTCATCAGCTTTGTACTTACCATATGGGACGATACCGCAAGTATTTGAGTGCTCACGCGTAAATGATTTTCTTACTTAGCTCGTAGGCTTCAGCGGATGCAGTGTTGACCGTTCCTTTTTTCGGGATTCATTCCGCGATGTATGTTTTTATGCGATTTTCTTACTCGTTTGGTACTCGTATACTTAATTTAGCTCGTATTGGTATCTTTGACTGCTTTGCGGTTAGCATAGATTCAAATTTCCATTGAGAGACAGAGAGAAAGTGAGAGAGAGTGTTGTGGATTCAGTAAAAGAAATGACAACTATAAACATGAAAGAGACACAAATCGCCGTAATATGAGCGCAATTTTGTTATTTTTAGTGTTGTTTATCTCGTATATGGGACACATACATTATGTAAATAGGTATGACCGCATTACCCCATATTATGTTAAGGTGAACCACTTAAAATTAATCATTGAAGTATCACAATGATCAATACTCTCAAACTCTCTTTTTATGTATAAATATTACCTCGAAATATCAATTTCTCTATTGGTCGTCAACAGTTTAGTGATTCAAGGGTTTGGATGATACTCCAGAACACATTGTTCCTTCAAAGATTATAATTAAAATTTCATTAAAAATGTTCTTGTATTTTCGTACTTATTACAGTAACTTATTTTATTTGTTAAATCTTCCATCATATTCCTTTCAGATTATTTTTGTATTGCAATAATATCTGAAATGGTTTTTAATTTCATGTTTTTTAATCAAGGTGATATGTAATTTTTTACATACCACAGAGCTTCTTTTTCTGTATCTACGGCATGTTCCATAGGACATTCTGTCCTAGAACAATAAACGTATATATTATTTTATTCTATTATATAATATTATCATCTATGGTTATGAAGCTCATGGTGTTCAAGAAGTCACGATGCGTCGTTTATATTGCAAATTTTTCGTCATCAAAACTATTTTTTTCATAAATTGTTCGTTCTTGAAAGTTAAGGGACAAAATTTATTTTAAAATTTCCCCATTGATTTTATTGATTGAATTATGATCTTTCGTAAATTAATTTCCACCTCACATTCTAGTTCAGTGCTGAAAATGTAATTCATTGCAAATAAAGGCAGCTGGTTATCTAGTATCAAGGTTCCCTGACTCCGTTAGTGGCTGGGGCATATGTATGCCATGTATATGATGGCTTCTTTTTCCTCTAAAAATGTCTAACTAAAATTTATTGCTTTGAATTGGCTTGATTTAGTGCAATAATCTGTTGGCTACATTAAAAGCGAATTAATTGAAAGCATTTGCTTTATCGCCAATGGCTGATTGATAGTTGAACGAGGAGGTACCCACCGAATAACACGTCATTTCAGTATGCCGGGGCTGTTGGATCTGACATCAGTGAATTATCATTGAAACAAGCGAGGTTGATTAAAAGGAGCGGCCTATACCATGATGAACTGAGACTGATTGTTTTATCTCTGTTTACTTCCGTGTCACATTTCTCCATGATTCTGTCCTCACCAGTCAGTGTTACTTATTCCCAGCATTAGAATTTGCTCCAATGCCAGAGTCTGATAATCGCAACACGCACTTCTTTTTCCCTAGAGCTTTATTGATTGGCATACCTTCTAGCAGCGGAGTAATGGAGAAGTTATAGCATAGTAAAAAGAGAAGTATCATTTTTTTTGAAGTAACGTTCCTTTTAATTGTGACTTTTGCCCCTTTTTTCAGCTTTATACGCTACGCAACAGTTCATGTTCATTAAACGGTTGTATTTTCCCCACATCGGAAAGGATACTTTATTGCGTTACTCAGCTCCCCTTTTCTTTTTTGTTCCGTCTCATCCGGCCGTGTTAGATGCGACCTATTGATCCAGGATCTGCGGACAAAAAAATCACACTCGTCCACGAGAAAATTATTTTATTCTCCCCATTAAATGCTGAATGTTTATGAGTTTAAGTATTGGCTGTCTTACCATCTTTAATGCAAACTAAACGGTACTGCATTTGCTAGAGATTAATGATGCTGAGTTAGCGTTAGACATAAAGTGATTAGCGGATTGATATCCAGAACCTTAATAGTGTGAAATTCAGAGTGTAAAAATCATTCGCCTGGCCTGGGAATCGAACCCAGATCCCACGATCTCCTGCGCCTTAAAGCCCCCATGTGACTCAATGTGGAAGGAGACGCCTGGGTAGCATAGTTAGTTAAATCAAGGGATTGCGCGAAAACAAGGGATCTGGGTTCGATTACCTGTCCAGGTGAACGATTTTTACACTCTGAATTTCACACAATTGTGCGAAAACTTGGAGGTGACACCGTTAAATTTACTGCGCGGCAGGTTCCGTAGTTCTTTCAAAATATCCATCACCTCATTTTGGAATAAAAGCATTTGGAATGTAACTACCTTGTTTTCCAGAATATCGCGTTTTGTGGTGTAAACTACATAAATAATCGTGTCTACATTGTAGTACGTAATCCAAATACGGAGATGCTTTTCATGAGCACTCACATTTCAAAAGAACATGAAATGAATGAACTTGAAAAAAAGAGCATGATAATGAAATAACTTTTTATTCAATGAGCATACGCTTATGCGTATTAGCGGTTAAAAAAACCTGGCGATTGTCTAATATATAACTAATAACTTCAGGCTTGACTTTGTGGAACCTCTCCATTACGGAAATTAAAATAGTCTAGTAATGGTCCACTTAATCGAATTATTCTTTACGACATGGGTATCGACGCATAATGCCACACGTCACCTGAAGATGTCATTATGTGACGAAACCCTGGTCGTAAAGAATAAATCTATTTAGTGGGCCATTACTAGAATGTTTTAATTTCCGATATGGTGAATTTTCGTCATGTGCTTGGTCAAACCGCGCTACTATTTCAATCATTGAGATTTTTAATCAAATTCATGATATGAATTTTGGATGAACTGAGTTCAAACAGAATTTTTGTACTTTTGAATGAGCGAAAATAAGCGAAAAAATTGAGTGAAATCCTACGCCGAGCCAAATGCAGAAGAATGATGAACCAAGTGGAACACGCTTACTGGGTTTTGGCTTTCATTTGAATAAATCTTGAAAGTGAATCAAGAGTTTAAGGCCTAAGATTTTGCATATCCGTGAAAATGGCGTATCTGATGTCATACCAGGCAAATCGTCTTTTGTGTGAATTTTTAGGTTGCCCAATATTTTAAAATTACTCTAAGTATTGGGAAAAAAGATACATCAAAACAATTTCCAATTCGATGTATCCGTTTATTGCACAGTTACCGTCATCTTTGTAGGAAAAACTACATCTGAGGCGGATGCATCCCAATGGAAAAGTTATAGTATGCTAAATTCAAACATCTCGCTTAAAAATTCCGCTAATATGACGAATCTCTGCTGAAATTAAGTGTTTTACCCAAGAAATTTTAATTTATTCAAGATGACTACTTTAGAAATTGGAACTAAAAAAAGTGCTTTCAAGGTGTGAATATTAGAATGTTAGCTGAGAGGTTTAGAGTGAGGGATATTGGGGTTGAGTGCGAAAGGTTTGGCGGTGGAGACGTGGATGAATTGGAGGAAACGAGTCCTGATTAGATATTAACCTCTTTTCTCTCTAAAAATGTCCGACGAATATTTAGTGTTTTTTTGTTAAGACGAAGAAGCTCATATTTTACATTGAGTTGCCTTGATTCAATGAATTTCATTTGTTGACAATCA
The DNA here is from genome assembly GCA_963169105.1 of Ceriagrion tenellum. Lineage (NCBI taxonomy): Eukaryota > Metazoa > Arthropoda > Insecta > Odonata > Coenagrionidae > Ceriagrion > Ceriagrion tenellum. Next base: position 53,647,512 of record OY720634.1, read on the forward strand.
CTGATTGATAGTTAAAAGAGAAGGTTCCCACCGAATAGCACGTCATTCCAATATGCCAGTGCTGTTGTATCTGACATCAGTGAATTATCATTTCCACAGGCGAGGTTGATTAAAGGGAGCGGCCGATAACGTGATGAACTGCGCCTCTATAATGATCGGTTTATCTCGGTTTACTTGCCGTTTCACCTTTCTCCACGATTCTGTCCTCACCAGTGTTATGTATTCCATGCATTACAATTCGCTCCAATGCCAAAGTAAGATAATCGTTGTACCCACTACTTTTTCGTTTGAGCTTGTTGGTTGGCATACCATATAGAAGCGAAGAAGTTGAAAAACCATAGAATAGCTAAGAGAGGAGTATATTTTTGTTTTTTTGAAGAGACGTGCTTTTAAGGTAGTTTCAGGGAGATAGTTTCCTAATCATAATAGAGACCATATTCGAATTGTACGTTTTAATTTCACCAGCTGTGAGACACACGAATTAAATATTGCATTATTAATGGTGTAATAATATAGTTTTACATGACAGAAATCATAGATAATTAAATGAAAATATCCAAATAAATCTTTAACTTGGCTCATTTTTTTCACGTGGTACGTTTGAAACTTCATCAAAACGGAAGGTTTATTGTGACCTCGAAGAGTTTACTGTGGTGACAGTATGATTAAATTTCAAAATAATTAAGAAAACACACAAACTTCCCACTCGATTTTTTTGACGAGATCTAGGTGTTAGAACTTCCTCATTTGTTAAATAAGGTCTCTCTGGAGTGCATACACGTACCATTTCCCATGTAAAAGGGCTGGTATATTTTGGCAAATATCTCCGAAAGTAATGTGGTAAGGGGTGAATTTTTGGTGTCAATGGAAGGATAAGATATGTTTCTTTAAAATGAGAACAAATTCGTTGATTTCTAGGCGGAATGATATTTCGCCCACGGGCTCGAATACACGCTCAAATTGTGTCTTCATGCGTCGGTGACAAGGAGGCCCTTTTAAATCCATTCACTTTTTCGCAGGAGCTATGCGCGGGAACAGAGGCCCCGGTCCGCCATCTCTCTCAGCTACCCAGTCACGCTCGTCTTAACTCGTTTCCTTTTCTCGACGCGTTATCTCATTGCGGCAGTTTGAAGAGTCTTTCGACCGGTAGTTCGGAAGACGCCTTTTCTTCACATATTTTTCTCTCTCCATGTCTTCCCTTCCTCTCTTCACGCACTGTTTCTCCATTTAGATCACTTGTTGCTTTTGATTAGCACCTTCTAGTCAGCTTTGCCAGCCGGCGATGGGATCACCCCTCCTCCTTCTGTCCAACTTCTTCCACACAAGGAGGCCCTTCGTTCTACCTTCTGTCACGCACCTCCTCCTCTGACTCCTCTCTGTTTCTCCTCTCTCCTCGCATCATGGCGATCCGTCTAATATTATGTCATGAGTATCTACTAGTACTATTCAGAGGACCCGAATTTATATCCATGTGGTTGGGAAGGTTATTTCTTGTGGAATCCTGAACCTTGTTGTTGGGCCCGATGTGGAGTACGCCAAATATTATAAATCGATACATCCAATATTACAAAAGAGATACATCAAACATTATAAAAAAGACATTAGGTATACAAGACACTGTCTCTAGCGTTACTCGGTGGAACTCCTTCATAATGAATGAAAAAACACCTGGTTATGATTCCACAATTTATTTGAAGCAATACGACCAAGATTTCATCAGGATGGCATGGTATGCTGAAACTTAGGTCGTGTTTCTTCAAATAATGTGTGGAATCATAATCAGGTGTTTTGTCATTCATCATTAGGTGTACCTCTACACTTGTATTTATCGATCAAATCGATTTCGATGTATAATTCGCTTTTATTTATCTATTTATATCTTTACTACACCAAGTACAGCGCATTTGGCCAATTTATGCCGGGTTGGGAACAACAACAATAACAGACTAATACAAACACTAATCCCCTGAGTGGGGATAATTCCACCCAGGCCGCATCCGAAATATACATCCGCATATACAAATCCGCGAATCTCGTGTTATCAGGCAAGGCCTTTACCCCGTCGCCACCGTGGCCAGCAAGGTTAAGGTATTTTTGAGCTTAGTAACCTTCACAATGACACAATAGGCTCCGACATATATCTGGTCCGTAATAATCATTCTGGAATTTTGTCAAAAATCTTCTTTTCGTCTTGTTTAACCTTTTAAAGTTTCACAATGCCATGTCATGTATTATCAATTTAATTAGAGGAATGCATTTAGAGTTCGTGTCCACTCCGTCTTAAGGATGAGGCGTTAAACTGTGGACCACGTCGGCGCTATTCGTTGAGAGTAGGCACTCGCCTATTCCTTAATAAAGCCTTGTTCATACCACTTATTAAGCTTTATTTCGCCACCGTTTTCATTAACGTGAACCGTCGCTGGCAACTGGCATGGACTTAATTGTTTAGTACCCAGTATGGTGGAGCATTTTCATCTGTCCAAGGTAGAAAATTCTTGTGGAGCGTAGCACTCTATAGATCGAAAGCATGTACCATTGGAAAAACTGACCAGAGCAGACTAGAAGCCTTCTAAATATGGTGCTGGAGGAGGATACTGAAGGTAAAATGGACGGACAAAATGAGAAATGAGGAAGTTTTCAGAAGAGTAGAAGAGGAAAGGACCAAATGGAACACCGTAGAGAAAAGAAGAACAAGAATTAGACACACCCGGAGACAATATGGATTTGTAAAGAACATGATTGAACGCAAAATTAGAGGGAAAGGTAGCCAGAGGAAGACCTAAGATTATGTACCGAATAAGAGGAAAGTATATACATAGAGGAAGAGATACTAGGTGGTAAGAGAACTGGCATTAGATAGGGAAGGGTGGAGGGCTACAGTCAACCAGTTTTAGGATTGAACGACCAATGGAAGAAGGTGGAAAAATGCTATTGAAATTGATAAAACTTAACCACGTTCCGCTTAAAAAAAATAAAAAAAGGGCAGAACGAAAGCACAGTAGTTTGCTTTACTTCTCCTTGGAGCGGTCGTATTAATGATTCATTACTCGTTCCCTAGCGCATGAAATCCCCTCGCGTGAACGCGTCATTGCCACATTTTTAAAATCCCTCCTTCGGATAGTTCTCTGCCGCACTCCGTTCGCCTCGCCTCTCCCCGGCCGCGAAAATTAAACCGGGATGCATACGCTCATGTGCCCACAACTCTGCCCTCTCCGCGTAGTGCCTCACGTGACTTGTCCGTGTTAGGTGGGGACAGTCTCCGACCGGTACCTCGGGCAGCCTCCTCCCTCCCCCCCGTTGATTACCCCCTCGCCGCCTCCCCGACACGTCTTAGCACCTGCCCGACCGAGATCGGTTCACGGAGATAACGAGGCACGGTGGGGGTGTGTGGAGAAGAAGGGAGATTGGGGAGAGAGGGAGAGAGAGAAAGATATGTAAGATGTTCATATATGGAATAGGGCAGGTCAAAGGAGCCGTTGCTGCACGAACGCGCGGAAGCTTCCGGCAGATAGTGAAGGGAAGGTCCGTGGTCCCCTTTGTGCTCTCTTCTAATACCCCGCCAATTGAAAGCCCCGAGTCCCTCCGGGGAGTGTGGGGGAGAGGTGCCCTGAAGCTCGACTAGAAACCGTCTCCTGTGGTCTACTCACTGGAATACCATAGATTTTTTAATGGTATGATGTTTCTCTTTAAACTACATCACAGTTCATTTTCATCTACATAATGCCATTCAAGCCACCACCAGGGTGTGTGGCACGGGGTAATTCCACACTAGGCATGAAGCCCTCATCCCATCTTAAATCTGAACCGTGCACGTCCCCCGGAATGCCGTGTGCAGGTCAAAAGCAGTCAGGACAAGTGCGCGCGGTCAGACCAGAAACTAGGAGAGCGCTTCATGGACGAACATGCTACCATTCAGTACGCTACTTAAGATACTACTAATGGTTATTATTACCGCGACATATAAATAGTTCTACTAGGTACTAAATCATGCAAAGGCTATATCATGCCGGAAATATCATGCGAGGTTAGTAGCTTATAATGATGTTAGGATATTTAGCACAAGTGCGACAACCTATTTAACCTAGTCCTGGTCAAAGCACCCTATAACTAATCTATCGCAACTATGATGGTCCCTTATTGTGCGTGGAAAAAATGACATTTTAAATCTATCGGTTCTGCAGTCTGTTTCCTTAATCTAATGCCTGTGATCGTTTCTGCCGTAATACTATGACTCTAGCAAAATGTGTTGAACGTTGAACAGTTACTGTGATGTTACCTCTTTAAAGACACTATCTATGTTACCGCTTGGTAACTTTTCCATGTATCTACTTCTGTTGGATACACTGCATCCATGAGTATTAATCATTTTGTCTATCACATCGCCTGAAAAAACAAAATGGTGATGAGGAAAATAATTTTTTTAAATGTGTATTAGAATGTTTCAATATTGAAATAATAATAACATGCTGTAATAATTCTTGTGTTCATTTTCAAAATTGAATGGTGTCTTATCTCCAGATTTGCAGCCAGTCGTTCACGTGATGAGTATTTCTCCAACAATCCATTATCATTCATAGTGAGAGCAAGACAAAAGCAACGAATAAAAAGCCTAATGAATGGCCAACGAATGGAAACATGCGATGGAGACATGCGATGTATTAATTTATGTAGGGGAGTTTTATGGTCCTTCTGTTGATATACCATTTCGAAAATAATCGCTGATTTACCTCCTTTTAGGTGTGCAAACAATGATAAATTTTGGCAAGGTTGACGATCAGTCAGTTGCCAAAAGACGGCATACGGTTGTTGATTTGCTTAATTTTTTTTGGATCCTAGAACAAGAGATGGAGCTTGATACTCTCGGTAAATACCTCGAGATACTTGTAACTGTGGAGAAGAGAGAGATCTATCTTTTGAAAAATGATTCGCCAAACGTTTAGCCATCAATCAAACGTCGTGGGGAACATAAATCTTTTTTCCATTGAGGAAGACGATGGATAATTCCTTCGACATCGCGCACCGGTTGCGGGAGTTTCGCGGGCGAGTATTTCAGGGCGGGAAAGAGGTTGTCGATTCCTTCCTCCGGTTGTCAGCGCATCCAGTCGACCGCATTCCATGACCGATGCCGTCCTCATCTTCCGCCCACGATTACATGCGTCCCTCGGCTTCCCCCCGCTGGAAACACGGGGCCGCGCCCAGCGATCCCGGTGAGTGAGTGAACGCTGCCGTGGTGATCGAAATGGAGGACTCCCGTGCTAACACGTCGGCGTCAATCGCGATCGAGCTCCCACGATCTGCTGTAGTGAGTTTCAGCACGAGCCAGCTGTGCAATTCGTTAAGTATTCCTTCGCGGTCACACGGGGACCGTTTTGGCTCTTTAGGTCCAATGCACTTATTTGGATTTTAGATGCGTATTTTAGGTTGGATTGATACATGATAGCTTTGGAGTTAGCTTCCGCGTATTGTCATTTTTATGACGACAGTTTTGCCAGCGTTACAGCTGGCTTCTTCAGGTCTGAAGTGTTCACGATGCATTTTGGTCGCATTATATGGTCCGGCGGAGGGTCAGGCGTGATTTTTTCTCGCCTTTCTCTCCGTCTTTACCCGCGTTTTTTGGAAGACCCGCATCCAGTTGGTGGATAGCGCGTAACCATCTTCTCTATTGACATAATTCAGTGTTTTGGATATTTCAATTTCCTCCGTTATAATAATAATATAAGGGGGGATCAGGTTGGTGTGGTAGTTAGAGTACTCGCCTACCACACGGGCCAGGGTTCAAATCAATGCAGTGGCGGATGTTTTTTAGTGGAATCCGTTCCCTACTTGAGTGTCTTGTGGAGGGCACTTCAAGTGGAGTACTCCGTCTGTCGGATGAGACGTTAAGCCGTGGTCCTCTTGGCGCCTTTCGTTAAGAGCAGGCTAATGCCGACGCCGGGTTTCTATCCACCCTTCCTCCCTTACCTATCCCCTATGGCGCAAATGACCTTAGCCGTCGGTCGCCTCCCCAAATATCCAATCCAATCCAATAATAATATAATATAATATGGGAGGAAATTGAAATATCTAAAACAAATGAATTATGTCAATAGAGAAGATGGTCACTCGCTATCCACCAAATGGAAGCGGGTCTTCCAAAAAACGCGGGTAAAGACGGAAAGAAAGGCGAGAAAAAAATCACACCTCACCCTCAGTCGGGGCCATATAATGCGGCCACAATGTATCGTGAGCACTTCAGACCTGAATAAGCAAGCTGGAACGCTGGCGAAACTGTCGTCACAAAAATGACGAAACGAGGAAGCTATGATGTATCAAGACCACTCCGCGGAAGCTTTCGCAACAATTTGGGGTAGATTGTCGGCAACGCCCTGTTTGCCTTACTAGCTTTCTAGCCAGGTTAACTCTAACCCTAGTAAAAGTTCACCGTGTTAACGCAGGTTGGCGCTAACCGTAGTCAACTTTTTGACCGCGCTGGAGTTCATCTACATCTACGTAATACCCTGCGAGCCACCACGAGGGTGTGTGGCAGGGGGTGAAGATCACCAAACTTGCACTATTGACATGCAACTAGGATATTTAATGAAGGTATGCTAGAAAATAGGGTCACATGGAGCTAGATGGTTAGTATCTACATAATAAGGAAGGGATTATTGGCTGTTATTACATGCATCATGCACTACAGACTACTCTAACTATATTTCACCTACCTATCCCTTTGCTACGCTGCCTATTGTTTTCTCTTATAGTACGCGGGAAAAATGACATTTTTGATCTATCGATACGACAATCTATCTCTCTAATCTTGTTAAGATGATCAAACCAAGCATAATACGCAGGGGTTCTTAATATATATCTAACGTCGTCTGTGAACAAAACGGTTTCGAATTTACTTAAAAGGTTTAACCTAAATTTTAACCTGCGTTCTGATAGTAATTCCCAACCGAGTTCCTCTATTAAACTCGTAACACTTATACATTTATCATAACGGCCTTTAACAAACCTAGCAGATCTCCTTTGCACGCGCTCTAATTCTTTTATCATACCTTCCTCGCACGGATCCCATATACTAGCGGCATATTCTAAATGAGGCCTGACAAGTGTAAAATAGCTTCTTTCTCGGACTCTCTCATAGTTGGCGCTGGTTTCCATCATTTCGAACGCATGTAAACGCAGGTTAGTTCGAATAGTAGTTAAGTGATCCAGTCCAATTGTAGCTTTTACTTGATGCGTACAATAGATTTCAAGAGTTTATCTTGTCATATTCCGTATCCATGCGCCAGTGCAAAGTTGCTTGATGTAAGTATTTAAATGCATAAGTGAATGATGAACTGTATTTTAAGTTCGAAATTTACCGAAAAAGCGCAAGCGAGGACGGGTCATGGGCAGAACTTGGAAGAAAAAGTCATTTATTCTGTTGCATGTATTGAGGCAAGGACTCGAAATGGAAGTTATTTATAATTCTTGCACGTCAAGATAACATCTAGAATTGTTTTTAACTACCATAAAAGATTGCAAACTACATAACTACGTAATATTCTAGGGGTATCTTAATGGTAAAGTATGGCATAGTGACAGGTCGTTCTATTAAGGAAATTTATTTTCTCGGTTTTCATATTTCAATGCATAATATTTAGATATAAAATGATAAAAGTATAGTTAAATACTAATGAATGAGAAGTTTGACCGTGCGAAACATTTGCATATCCAAACCTTTTTCTCGCCCCTACAAGTTTCATGAATATAGCCCTTTAGCTCGGGAAACGTGACATGCGATGTTTGTTGGATTGTGGGCTACATCACCTCCATGACTCTCCACCAGAGGCCACCAGCGCGTTAACAAGTGTTAAAGAATGCCGTGTAAACGCAAGTTCAAGGGCACAGTAAACATCAATATTTGTCGTAGGGTTTGCGAAGTCATAACTAGAAGGTCGACCCTCCGTGCCGTTCCGGTTAATTGCACGAATTTCGCATTTGTATTCGTCTGAAGTGGATAGCTAGTGTGTGAATACAAAGACGATGCCTTCGAGGGCATGTCTGATTTAAAAATCGTTTCTTTGTTTAATTTGAAGTACGCGCGTCTTTAGAAAGTCACATGATTTCTTAAAGTACGCGTACATGCTTATTAATCATGGGAAATTCCCAACTTTGTCCGTAAATTAGATGATATTACATCTTTCGTGAACTGGTGGCATGCAGTTCCGTAAGATTCTCAGGTCGCTCAGGGAATCAGAGCCGCGAGTGCGACTTGGGTGAAACTAATAAAATGCGCAGGCCCTGACAGCACTTTCATTCGCCGACTCGGTAATCCTCTCTGTAGGATCCGTGTACAAGCTAGTTAAGCCGCCATATTAACTATCAATTCAACCCCAGTAATGTAAACGGGGTATAAGGGAGAGCGAAGGACGCGTAGAATGTCATCCTTGAAGGTTCTCACACAGATCGACAATTGTGATTTATTGCATCTACATCTACATCTACGTAATACCCTGCGAGCCACCACGAGGGTGTGTGGCAGGGGGTGAAGATCACCAAACATGCACTATTGACATGCAACTAGGATATTCAAGGGAGACATGCTAGAAAATAGGGTCACATGGAGCTAGATGGTTAGTATCTACATAATATGGAAGGGATTATTGGCTGTTATTACATGCATCATGCACTACAGACTACTCTGTTTTTCACCTACCTATCCCTTTGCTACGTTGCCTATTGTTCTCTCTTATAGTACGCGGGAAAAATGACATTCTAAATCTATCGTTACGACAATCTATTTCTCTAATCTTGTTAAGATGATCAAACCTAGCATAATACGCAGGGGCTCTTAATATATATATATATAACGTCATCTGTGAACAAAACGGTTTCGAATTTACTTAAAAGGTTTAACCTAAATTTTAACCTGCATTCTGATAGTAATTCCCAACCGAGTTCTTCTATTAAATTCGTAACACTAATACAATTATCATAACGGCCTTTAACAAACCTAGCGGATCTGCTTTGCACGCGCTCTAATTCTTTTATCATATCTTCCTTGTACGGATCCCATATACTAGCGGCAATTTCTAAATGAGGCCTGACAAGTGTAAAATAGCTTCTTTCTCTTACTCTCTCATCGCATTTGCCTAGAACCCTTTTTACGAATCCTAATCTGCGGTTTGCTACACTAGTAATTTCCCTGATGTGTTTCCCCCATGACATGTCTTCAGTGATGGTGACGCCTAAGTATTTAATAGATTCTACGCTAGATATTTTCTTATCTTTGATGCAATAATTATTCCGGGGAAAGCCATTCTTTTTCCAAAAGTTCATTATCGCGCATTTCTTCAAATTTAATTCTAGCTGCCAACTACCACACCAATCATCAATCGCATCTAAATCCTTAGCTAAAGACTGGATGTCCTCTTCATTTATAATTTCCTTATACACTACTGCATCATCGGCAAAAAGACGGAGCTTGCTATTTTTTTACTACTGTATTCAAGTCATTTACGTACAGAAGAAATAAAATTGGGCCTATCACGTTTCCCTGGGGAACCCGTGATGTAACTTTTACTTTGCCTGAGCTGACACCATCTAATACCACCCTTTGAACGCGTTCATGTAAGAAGGAATTGCAGTGGTGATTATTTTGAAATGTGGCAGTATTCGGATCATAAGAAAATAAGCGCATGAAAAATTTAGTCGAAAGAAATAATTCACTCTTTTATACCATTAAATTATGTCATTTCCACGAAAACAGATTGAGGATACATGTCTACACCTACATACTACCCTGCGAGCCGCCGTATGGATGTGTGGCAGGTGGCGTTAGGACACCAGCCTTGTAATGGTGTCAAGGATAAGGCTTTCGAAGGTGAAATGGTGTAGTGTAATATGGGTGCGTTATCATGGGAGCTCAGTTTTTACTATGGTCACTTACTGTGCCAGGAAAAGAGCGAATTTTTGTACCTATCTGTACGGCAATGTATCTCTCTTATTTAATCGCTGCTGTCGGACCGTGAAATGTAGTGTGGCGTGAAAATGACATACCCTTTGTCGCTCTGAAATTCACTTTTTCTGAATTTCTCAAACAAAATAAGCCTAATTTATATTCTCCGGGTCTCTAGAAGTAGATATATTCCTAGAAGTTGATTTTTAACTACGCAAAGCCACCAACTAGGCTGAATTCTCGATTTCCTACCGAAAATGTTGCAGAGAGAAAGAATGAGAACGTGGAGAAGGAAGATTGAGGCGACTCTCTTCGTCAGGGGTATTTAACTCTGAACGAAATTGACAGTTATAATCCCTTGCGATGAATAGTTTTTTCTAAAACCTCGATTTATCACGGCGCAGTATTTTGCAAAAGTAAGTGTAACTTAAATTTTATGTTTATTTCCGCTTATACTGTGTGAATTAACTTATGTGAACGGGAACAGGACGGGAACTAAGTTTATGTGAGCGGTTTGGGTGTGGACGTATGGGCAATAATTTACTCATTTTCTCTGCCCTAGCCCTCATTTCTAATAAACGACACTTATTCCATGATATTCATTAAAATTTTCTTTGCCCTCTTTCCTCGTTCTTCACAAATATTCGTTATCTTCTGTATTGTCTTCTATTCTCCATTTTATCAACTTAGTAGCCCCAACAATGATATTCATTAAAATTATCTTTTCCCTTTTTCCTCGTTCTTTACAGATATTCGTTATCTTCTGTACTGTCTTCTATTCTCCATTTTATCAACTTAGTAGCCCCAACAATGATATTCATTAAAATTATCTTTGCCCTTTTTCCTCGTTCTTTACAAATATTCGTTATCTTCTGTACTGTCTTCTATTCTCCATTTTATCAACACCGTAGCCCCAACAACCGCGGAAAAAGTCTTAAATGGAGCATCAATGTATCCACCCGATCGTGCTGGTGACGCCTGCAAATATTCCTTCTAATAGCCCGTCGAAAGGAATAGTAGCTCTCGCGTACGTTTGAAATCACCGTTGAATTATCACTGACGGTAGTTGATTAGGCTGTCAGCTTAAAAGAATTACAATTAGCCGCCATTATTATATTACTCTCCTTTTCAAGGCCAGTTTCTCTATTGTTCGACCTTTCACAGAAGTGAGTGGTGAATTTATCTTTGAAGTGCCAATAAGAGGCTTCGGACAGAAATAAATAGGCCTCTTTTCATACCTCTGTGTGCCAAATCGTGAGTATGATCACGCTTTAAGTAACGCAGATCAACTTCTGCGAGGAAGTTTGAAATAACCGCTCATTAATACTACTCAAATGATGACTAATATCGTCTCCTAAGTTTTTTTCCTTTCATCGTTCACATTCTCACCGTCATCATCGTAATGTAAATTTATATTCCACTGTCTTGAGGCGGAGATCGGTCGACAGCCCTTCAGTGGAGTGAACGGCGATATGAATGAGATCTGGACGACTTAGGCTGGATAATGATCGCGCCTACTCTTTATATAAGACAGCGTTCTACCACTTGGAGCTTATAAAATTTTGCTCGAAATGAATCTAGTATCCTGCGTTTCTATGTACAATCACTCTGGCAGTTTACTTAGCGTTCATCTCACGTGACTTCATATGTATGCTTGAACGTATCCCACCTATTTCTTAACATTTTCTATAAAATGTAGTTCGAATTTACTTTGAGCTGAGAGCTTATGATAAAAACCAGTTTTAGGTCTTTACATCTTTTTTCTCTTGAGTCAGAACTTTGAAGTGAAGTACGTAATTTTAGTTGGAGATTTTGAAGTAAGTTAGTCATCAGGTATTATAGCTGACTTGTTGAACGAATTTGCTGAACCGAGGTCAAGCAAATATCAATTGCCAAGCATAAATAATTTACCAATTTAAAGTGAACGAATTTAATGGATAAATATTTCTCGGGTTTTGCACCGGGTAAGAGGGTCCAAAGGTCCCGACGTTTCGGAGATCGACTTTATCTACATCTTCAGGGGGTTCTGAACCTCCTGAAATTCACCAAAACCCCTGAAGATGGAGATCAAGTCGATCTCCAAAACGTCGGGATCTTTGGACCCTCTTACTCAGTGCAACACCCGAGAAACATTTATCCAGCAGATACGCCGGGAAAATTTAAAATCTTACATGAACGAATTTAAATTTATAATCGCAAGCTAAAAGGGGTTATAGACCTCTTTGAATCGCACGGATTAGAAAACAGGGTAAATTCTCGAAGCGTCAAGTATAATGAAGTACACAGCCATTTAGGAAACTTACGTATTTAATAGAATATAGCGAAAGCGGCCGATCACAAGTTCCTTGTGTCAATCGGGGCAAGAGTCTCTCTTGAGATATCTCAAGTAGAGGTAATGTAGTTTTCACTCACTACTCCCTCACTAGTGGTACTCACAACTTTTACTGGGATTAAGGTGGGAGCCCATTGAGACTCTGAGTTTACAATACATGAATATGCATCAAATAGTCCTTCACAATCAGACATCCAAGGCTGACAAAAGCTTCAGTAAACGATCGGAGAGGTATCCATCCGCTCGTTATTACTCATGGAACTCCATTTAACTTAAAGAATTCCTTCTATCATACGCGCATCAGCTAATCATTCTTACATTCATATTTTATGTTTTTTTTTCGTTAAACACTGCTACAAGCGAACATATTGTGTCTTACAACTTATTCTGCGATTAAGGTGGGAGCCCCTTGAGACTCGGAGGCTACACGCTAGGCTTAGCTTGCTTGAGAAATTCAGAACTGGTGTTTCAAAGTGACATGGAGAATATTATCATGACGCCTCACTGCATCTCTAGGTCTGACAGAAGCGATAAAATAAGAGAGATATATTTCCAAATAGATAGGCATAAAAAATTGTACTTTCCGCGCACAATAAGCGATCATAATAAAAACAGAGCTCCACTAAATACTCTCCCATAATACACGTCACCATTTCACCTCCTAAATCCGTACATGTTTATACGGCTGGTGTCCTGACACTCACTGCCTCACGCCCATGCGGCGGCTCGCAGGGTAGTTTCCAGATGTAGATGTAAATGTATGGCGCAAATATGGAATAATTTTAAAATCATTTTGTGGTGTTACCTTTTTAAGTAGGGCTGGGCGGTTTTCCTTTATTTTGGTTCCAATATCAATATTTTTTAATATTTGGATTCCAATATAACAATTTTGGAACAACCAATACCAATATTCTGTATTGGATATTGGTGGTCGAAAAAATCAATGTTTGTAATTGAAGTATTGTATGTTGAAAAACCAGTATTTGCTATTGAAATATTAAATACTGGATTGCAAACGTTACAAATTCAAGTATTGAATACTGGCACCCGGCGAGGAGGGTGGTCGGAGAGCGCACTAATCTTTGAAAACAGACGGCGCGCGTGGCACTCAGTGCAGCATTTCCTTCTCCACCATTATTCATAGCAATAGCTGGGGAAAAGAAGCTCACATTGGTATTCTTGTTTTATTAACTGACTTTTACATAGTTAGTGAAGTCCCTTTTTTCGAAGTAAACCGCCTCGGCTCTCATACACTTCTGCCACAGTTTTTTTTGTATTTTTCCTGTTAATATTTCTATGCAAAATATGGCTGTAAAAAGAAAGCTTAATACAAGTAAGTTCCTTCAAGTACCTGGGAAGTATAGTTACTCAGAACGGCAATTGTAAAGAGGAAATTAAAAGCAGAATTGCGCATGGAAAACTAGCATTTAGTAAGATTAAGGAGCTGGTGACATCGAGGTATGTAAGGACAGATAGAAAAAAAAGATTTGCAAAATGCTTCATATGGAGTATTGTACTATACGGATGCGAAACATGGAACTTGACGAAGAGAGAAGAAAAGTACTTGGAAAGCTTTGAGATGTGGCTGGGGCGACGAATAGAGAGAATTGGATGGAAAGATAGAGTTGGGAATGATGAGGTGCTGAGGAGGATTGGAGAAGAAAGGAGTATTTTGAGAGAAATTAAAAAGAGGAATATTGATTGGATTTGGTATATTTTAAGGAGGAATAATGTTCAGAAATTGGTTAGAGAAGGGAAAATAGAAGGGAAGAGAGGAAGAGGAAGGAAGAGGCACGGAATGTTGACAGACATCAAAAAAGGAAGGAGCTATGAAGAGTTGAAGAGAGAGGCCCAGGACAGAATGCTGCGGAGGCAGTACGTTGAAGCCTGTCCGAGGACAGAATCACAATGATAAAAAATTGCTATGTTCCATATTTCCAATATTCCATTAGACCAGTATTTTCCAATATTCAAAAGACCAATACAGGTTATTGATATTTGTCCATTCATTCATCAGTCAGCAATCCGAAGATTGGTTCGACGTAGCTCTCCACTCAATTCTCCTATCGGACAGTCTTTTAACACCTACATAAATCTTCTGTTTTACATCCTTCATCACCTGCTCAATGGATCTCATCCGAGGCCTTCCTCTGCCGTTCATCCCTTCCACCAGTCCCTCAACGATTCTTCTCATCAGACCATCGTGTCTCATGATGTGGCCGATTAAGTTGTCTCGTCTTCTTCCCAAGGTTTGCAAAAGACTTCTCTTCTCTCCAACTCTTCTTAAAACTTCCTCGTTACTCACTCGATCTATCCATTTGATCTTCATCATTCTTATGTAACACCACATTTCGAAAGCTTCCAACCTTGATTTCGCTGCTGCTGCCATCGTCCATGCCTCACTACCATAAAGAAGCATGCTCCAAATATAAGTCCTAATGAATTGCTTCCTTACTTCCACGCTTATATTCCCAGCTGTCCGTTTTCAATATTTTAAGATGTGGGATATTGATGTTGGAATTCAAATACCGCCCAGCCCTATCCTTAAGTTCCGTGCGGATAGAGTTGCATATTTTTCCTCGCGCCTCCTTACGGGTGACATTGACTCTGTGCCTCTGCAACAAGGGAGTTGTGAGGGAAAAACAGAAGAGTAGCATTGAGCGAATCAGGATAAATGGAGGGCACGTTCGACGAGGGGTATGGGATGCATGAAGGCGGGCGTCCCCTGGGGTTAAGGAAGAGAGTTGTTTCACAGAGTCTTCCATTCCGACTGCGTTCCAACCCCTTGCTCCGCGGAGAATCGGAAACGTTTCCCATGTGTCCTCCTATTCTCCCGCCCACCCCACCACCATTCCCTCCCCTTTCTCAACTCCCCCCCTCATTTCCCGATCCAGCGCACGCACAAACGAAACCCGGCCGGACTCCTTCCACGGCCATTCTTTCTCGCCACCAGACACCGCTTATTCTCCACACAAGTAGGAGAAACGTGGGATGGGGCCGGAGAGGAGAAAAGGAAGAAAGACGGAGAGGTTTCTATGCACCTGTTACGCCTGCCCCCCCCCTCCTCTATCCCTTCTGCTCCAATACCCTTTACTTACCTCTCCGGTGTCTTCTCAGTGCATTCCCCTGCCCCAGCAATTGCTCGCCCCGGTATGCGCCCCCGGTGCACAAGGCAGCGGATGCAGGAGACGGGTCGGGCTGGGGAGGAGGTCGTGCCGGGACGGACAATGCCGGGAGAAATGTCGTCGAGACAAAAAATTCGACCAATTTTTTTGTTTTGCGATACACATCGCGGAACGGTTAAACCCGCGGAATCAGAATGGTCAATCCCGCGCCAGATTATTATTTCGCGACGACTCCCTTTCTTGCGTCATTCCGTCGTCATTATGTCTTGAGGCATCCCGTGGGACGAGTCTAGAGGATAGATGGCTTCCTTTCGTCCCCGGAGACTTCTGTTTTTGCGTCGTATGCCAGGTGGTAATCCGCGTTTGAGACTGTCATAAGCTAAATATTGCATTTCGGAGTCTTTGTTGTTACCTTTGCGCACGTCCACTAGATTCTCACACAGTTGCCCAAATGTTCATTTAGTTTGCTAACAAAAAATTTTTGCAATGGCTTTGCGACATGAACGCCATGCAATCCTTGGTCACTCTACCTTCTTAGAATTCCTCCATGAGGTCCATTCTCTCTCTTTCTTTTCATAGGAGCGTGGTTATATGTGTCCGACTTAGGATTGAGATTTTGGGAAAATACCTACTTTGGCATCGTGGGATTTTCTAATTAAATGAGTACTGTTTTATATCTATTTTTAAGAATTAGTCGAGATTTAGGTATAACTGCAAAATAAATCGTCGCACGGTTTGGGATAAATAACGAGCTGGGAGCATTGTGTAATCTGAAAGAGCGAATTCAGGAAAAATAGTTATGGTTGACGTAAGGTTTCACGTATTCCCGGCGAATGACATGAGTGAATTCTTCTCGGGCTTCCCACCGGGTTAGATTTTCCATAATGGCCCACGTTTCGACCGGAGAGTTAAATCATCCACAACCTTGAAGATGGCAGGAAAGTCTCCTGTCGAAACGTCGACCATTATGGATAATCTAACCCGGTAGGAAGCCCGAGAATAATTCATCAGTAATAAAAGTTGACTTTTAATAATAAATATATTAATGTTAGGTAGCATCTGTATCGTACATATTTTTATTCGTCATTAATTCTGTAAATATCAATTTTATTTAATTCACTTTGAAGTTCTAAGTTGCAATACATTTTTTTTGCCAGCACAAAGTTTCAGCACTTTGCTGAATATCGCTAACCGCTCATAATCTTAAATTGCTCAACAGGACCGTTCCAGCGTCCGTGTATGTGTTGCCAACAGTCACCATCAAAAGGCAGTAGCTTCTGGGTATACGCTGCCAAAATATTTTCTGCATCAACCACTTAGGAAAGGTCATCAAATCTAAAATAGTTTTGTGGGGGTTTTGGGTGTAAAAACTGTGCCCGCTGCGATGTCATCGAGTCCAGTTTACGGTATCATTTTTAACAACCTAAACTGGTTAATAACGTTTACAGTTTACGGTTTTAATCTAATTCATAATTAAGTGAATTGGAATGAAAGGAGAGAGCTACATCGGAAGAAACCAATGGCACTGTTTGACTGTGATGGGGACGAGAAGTAAGCACCTAACGGTACGACTTAGATCTCCAGATTTGGATGACTAAGGATCTTTGGCTGGCATCATGTCAACGTTTATTTCATTAGTTATTTTTAAAATAACTGGTTGCGTAACTTTGTTTCTTTTAATAAATTGATTTTTAGGTTATTTCTTAACGATTTTGATCGGTGATTAGAACCATACATCTACATCTACGTCATACCCTGCAAGCCACCCAAAGGGTGTGTGGCAGGGGGTGCTTCCACACCAGGCATGCATGAATTATACGGCAGAACACCGAAATTACATTGAAACCCGCGTGCCACACATGCAAAGCGCCAATTAAAAATCTAATAACCAACAAACTTTCTATCGTCAATCGTTCCAACATGCAAGGGATACAAAGACTACTACTACAGATTCAAAATATCATGCATAAAAAAGAACATCAATATTTACATCATGCATAAATAAGAAAGTAGAGAATATAATGAGAAAGATTTACTGTCTGCCTATTGTCACAATTCGAACTATTCATGACGACGATCACAGCTGTTATGGTCCCGAATAGTACGCGGAAAAAATGACATTTTATACCTATCGGTTCTACAATCTAGCTCTCTAATTTTATTGGCGCGATCTAATCTGCCGTAGTACGAGGGGGTTAATAGCATGTTTTTTACGTCGTCAGAGAAATGATTTTCCTGAAATTTAATTAGGAGGTTAAGCCTATAATTTAATCTACGCTGTGATAGCGATTCCCATCCTAATTCTTCTAACAGTCCAGACACACTAGCAAACTTATCGTAGCATCGTTTCACAAACCTAGCTCCTCTTCGCTGTATGCGATCTAACTCTGATATCAACCCCGCTTTCTATGGATCCCATGCACTAACAGCATATTCCAGATGAGGCCTAACGATTGAAAAATAACAACGTTCTTTCACTTTCTCATCAACCTTAGAACAGTAATACTCAGTGAAATTGATATAACGACTCCCTATATTTGAAGGACCTCCACCTATCAACAATAGGATACGCCGTTTATTGCACATAGATTATCGCAACACATTGAGATTGATTCATGGATTCGGAACGTTTGACCTAAACCTCGAACAAGCATTTACTTCAGGACTTTTAAGTGTACTCTGCGCGGAGGTGCATCCACTATGAACTCAGTGGATAGTTCAAGGACTTTGATGTAGTCATCTCTGGGCTATCGAATCGAAAAATAAAATTGTAAGAGCCCAAATTCAGAATAGCTATAAGTAGAATCCATTGCGACTTTATATCGCAAAATTACTCGGTTGAAACCCCTTCAAGTCATCAAGACTCTAATGATTATTTGCTCAATAGATTTTCAAACGCTTTCTTAAATAACAAAACGAGTAGCCTTGACCTGCAGTACGATCGAAGTTGTCATTTTCGTTCGGTGATTTTGATAGTCCACGTTCATTCAAGAATTCAAGAACTCCACTCAAAGAATCTCTCCGGGAGTATTAGATTAGGCAGTGTCATGCGTATTTTAGCACAAGTTATTTTAATGTGAATGCGGCTGATCATGTTCAGTGGTTTTAATCGGGATTTTTCTCATGTGTAATATAACCCTTACTTGTTCGTTGTTTTGTAAATATGGATTTAGATGAGATGAATCCTTTGTAGAACACATATTGTTAGTCAGTCTACTCTCCACGATTAATATCTTAACTCAATGGACAACTACTGTTAATAAAAAAATTATTTAAGTTGGCTTTGAAACTTTATCGCTTAGCTCTGCGTTGTCCTAAAATGTTGGGCTTGCATTATCGTATATTTTTGCTCATTTTCTTTACTAATTGGGTAATAATTCTTATCAATCAGGCAAGCAATCAATAGAATGTATCTCCACGATAGCTCCACCGTAGTCTAGTGGACCCGCATCGAATCAATGAACGATGCTCCGCAGAGTACATTTATCTTGTGAGTACTGGGAACGAGTACTTTCTTCCCAATCTGAGTTTTCCGCTTATCTTGCAGGGAATATCTTGTATTTTTACGCTGCTTCAACAATGAAAACTCCTATCGCGCAGCTAAGTAAGGAAATAGTTTCTTTAAAAAATTTCCGTACCTTACGAAACGCTTGACATCCCGACGATACATATGATCGATGACAATTATCCATTGCTTTCGATAAATTCGTCAATAATTTTGATTATTTGGTTGTTAAAAGGATTCCAGGAGTACGTAGTATGTTTTGGCATAACTTAGAATTCAATCAGCATGCCATTATTAACGTTAAACTTTAGGGAATTAAACCGTGTAAGCAAACAAAAAAAAGCAAATATTGAACAGGTGCGTTGGTTTTATAGGCCAAATCACGCTTGACTTTTGCCGGAGCTCGAGTGTCCTGAGGGCTGGAGTTCGAATCCCGGAAGTGGTAGATATTTATGCTTTCATAGAAACCCGACCTGGATTTGGCTTCTTCAATATTTCGAGGGCAGCGAACCGCCTGTCGGACGATATGTAAACCTGTCGGATGATATGTGAAGCCTCTTATTGCCTTATGTTCTTAATAGATTAAGCCGACATTTTGTTTCTTTGAATATCAATAGGTAACTCAAAAATATTTACCTTCCACCTGGCCTGGCCACCTAATCGTGGCGCAAGTGACCTCAGTTGTCCGTCGCCTCCCTGAACAATCATCCAGCACTTTATTATACCGTGCAATTAATTCACATTAGAAAAATTTAGCTAGCTCCTTGGCCATTGGAGTTAAAATGAAGAGAACTGCCTTCATGTTAGTCACAAAATTCCCTGACTATCATTATATCCGCGTTTAATTTCTGGCGTATTGCTGAAAATCATTTGATAATGTTAATTTATGCCGTATTGGTTTGCAACCCGAACCTTAAGATTTCCTTTGTAATGCAGAGTTTTGGCTTTCATTTGATACGCTTGATTTTTGCTTAGCATAAAATTTGAGTGATAGATTAAATAACCTTCCAACTAACTTGTGCGAGACACCAGTGGTATTTCGTCTCATATATGTCTCTTCCTCGAGGCCTTACGTATGTAACGGGGAAGGGAACAATCTCTAGTAATTTACTCGAGAGGTTTATTAACATTCTCTATTCATTACTGTTAGTATCATAGTTATCAGCCTCATTGTTAACACCATGCAAATGAATCCGCCGTCGTGAAACCTTTTGACTCTATGATGCTGAGATAACCTGAAAAAGTACCCCATTACGGCAAGTAACAGGATTGCTTGTGCCGAGGGAAAAGGATTGAGGGAGAGTGTGGAGAATTAAAGGTAGTGGGGTGGGAAATGTGTGTTGGGATGGGAGACAACAGACGAAAGCGGAGGAAAGGAGTGGGAGGAAGGTGAAAAGGAAAGAATGAAGCCCACGTGCTTTATATGGGCGGAGTTGCGTGGTGTTGGCTCACAACGGCGTCGACTCTTCCCTTTTTGTTTCTGTCTCTCCTCATCCACTCTCCACTCATCCCCCCTCGCGTTCACATTCGCGCGAGTGCAATTTTTCAAGCGCCTCATATCCGTCCGGTGTGAATATTGCGATCAATCTCTACGAGGGACTCGCCTCGCGGCAAAGTGTCGTCATTTACAATTCTACTTAGCGGGCTTAATAGAGCTTATATGCTAGTGTATTCAGGAGCGTAGATTAAAGGATGTCGGGCTGGCACTCTTATAGTATATTATCAGCCGTGTTTCCGGTTATCCTGCCAGCTGTGCACGGGGATTAGAGCGAGCGCCGCTTTTTCACGGTGACGTTTCCTTCAACGCCGTGCGTAAAATGTTTTTCTAAAAGGCGGAATTATGTTCCTTTTCACACGTCCAATGGTTCACATTTTTCTCTGCTTTTCTCGCTTGCTACCACAGCGGAATAATCATCTAAAATCTGGGTTTTACCGTGATTAATTTAAAAAAATGAAAATCGACGTACAATTTGTAAATTTCTGCTGTGAGATGAAATAAATTTCCATGAGAATATTTTATGAAAAAAAACTTTGGAATCATGAAGGATTGGATATTTATGTTTGTAAACTGCTATAGAGCATGTTAATAACTTGACGGTATGATAAGAAGATTTCGTAATGCGCTGTTCAATGGGAATTTTGTCCTCGAATTTGAACGCCTGTCGGTTTAATTTAACTGCCTTTGCGGTATTTTGTTTACGCTATCTATTATTTCCAGCTTAAAATACTGCATTTAAAAACGTATTTGATACTATCATAGAGCAAAGAAGTGAAGGAATAAGAATATATAAATTATAAATATAATAAAAGATTCCTTAAATGTAGGACTTCATTTTGTATTAAAAGGCGTTTGATACCCTTTATCAAGATACATTATTGCAAAAATTACAACAGAAGATTGTGGAGTTCCTCTATAATGGCTTAAGAGTTACTTATACTTGCAATCACAGTACATTAGGTTAAAAATAGTTGTAGTGATTACAAACTTTTAGTGAGTGAGTTAATTTAATGCAAATGTAGAATTTGTACTAGGACTTTTTATACATATCCCATCCGGATTAATGGTGTCGAAAGAGCAGTGAAAGTATATTATTTTTCCATTAACAATGCATTATTTAATTCATGCTTCCAACTGCTGCTGAAAATAAAATGTTAAAATCGAATTCGATCTCCTTAATGACTAGGGAAGTATTTCTCTCGAACCGCCTTAACAGTGCTGTTGAATCTCGTAGACGAATCGCGAATACGCGTGGAACGGTAATTTTTTTCTCTCCACCATTATTGCATCGATATTGGCGCGTAAAGTCACTACATGTCGAATCGAATCACGCAAAGAGATCCATTGCTCAGTTAAGCCGTGGTTTCTGTTACACACTTTTCCCTAGCCAATAGCCTCCTGTCCCACGCCCTCCTCTCTTCCGCACTATAACACATCTCCTATCCATTGTGAGAGGAACTCCCACGGTATCATTTTACCTCGGACTACGGGCAACCGTTTACCTGTCTCTCACCCCTCGTCCTGCCTGGGTCTGTCTCGCCATCAAGTTCTTCGGCTCCCAACTATCCCCTTTCGTTTCCACCTCCTCCATCTTCTCAGTCGCCACGAGTTGTGGAGTGAAATTTCATCGGCCTTAAGAACTTCTCGTTAGTCGTAAGGACCTTCTGGCGGAACGAGGAGAATGGAAATTATAAAGTTCATTATTTGACTTCATTGTTGGGAGTTTCGCGTCGCTAAGATAAAGGAGGGACGTTTATTTTAGGCGTACCAGAAATATAGATTGATTTTAAAATGTATTATAAAGTAAGGCATCAAGTACTTAATGATGTAAAATATTACCAGGCTATGGGATAATTAGCAAAGATATATTGGTTTGAAAGTGATGAATGGATTTAAATGCTGAAATATATGGCCTTAATTGTAGTGTGATGACATCTCATAAAACAATTTTTACAATTTGATTTCCGTCTAAATAATATTGTTCAAAATCTTGTATAACATGTACTCAATATAAAGACAGGCATCCCATTTTGCATGGAAGTCTGAACTCATGGGTCTTAGGGTCTCAGATGGTGACATTTCATGAGAAAATGAGGTGCACAAAAATTTTTTAAAATCGGACTATATTTAGGGATCGCTAACGCAGCTTTTCGTTTAACGTGGGGGCTCCCATAAGCACGCTCGCACCGCCCGTTTGAAATACCCGCGCTCCCGGGCCTCCACGCTGCCCCCCACCATTTCTTCCCCCACCAATCGAAGGTCCTGATATGTAGGCATAAATTGGTTATCACTTTGGGGGGGAGGGGAGGTTCCGTAAACGACCTCGCCCAGCGTGGCGTTTCTCTCATCATGGAGAATTATCAGGCTGGATTGACCAAGGATGAGGAGCAAATGCAGCATCTACTCCAAATAGTCTCCAGGTACCGACAAGTTATGCCAAATATGACCAGAAAGGCACTCAGTCTTCAATGCAAATATTTTGCGAGCAAAATGTAATAAAAATTCTTAAAAAGAGTGAAATTGGAGTTCAGTTCTCATCCTGACCATGGAGCTTCGTATTTCCATTATATTAGTAAATGTTCTAATTACAAGGCTTTGTTCTTTACATACTATTCTCAACCCCCTCCCAAAGGGGTAACCAAAATAAGTCTACATATCAAGACCTTCGATGGGTGGAGGAAGAAATGGAGGGGAGCGGCGCGGAGGCCCGGGAGCGCGGGCTTTTCAAACGGGTCGCGCGCGCTTATGGGAGCCCCCATGTGAAACAAAAAGTTGCATGCGCGACCCCTGAATATAATCCGATTTCAGAAATGTTTTTGACGCCGCATTCTCTCGTGAAATGTCACCATCTGAGATCCTAAGACCCATGACTTTCAGACATCGATGCAAAATGGGACACCCTAAGACACCTAATGTATTTTTTCTGCTTAGGTCTTGGATAATAAAACTCGAGTATTTAAGCTTAAATAACTGATAACATTAATGGTTGAAGGAGTAACTTTGTGGAAAATTTTCACATACAGGACAAAAAAATTTCTTAGCAAATTCCACACTTAAAAGTTTTTTCCACCTAGGTTTCGACTGCACAGCAATCATTTTCAAGGGAAAATGATTGCTGTGCAGTCGAGACCTAGGTCGAAAATAAATTTTTAAGTGTGGAATTTACTGAGAATTTTTCTCGTCATGTCGTAAATAACTGACTTCCGGTTTTCGTCGGGGTATATAGCCGACATTCTGCAATGAATGTGGCAGGGTTGCCAAGGGAAACTTCTGCTTTTTACCGTGTTCACCAAATCTATTATTCAATCTATATTAAAATTCGGCAATTAATAAATTCTGCCGAAATAGCAATGGAAGCTACACTCAGTGTAATTATTGGTTTTCATAACGTGATATAAGCTTCGGTTTAACAATTTGTCCAATAAGACTTTGCCCAAAGGAGTATTGACGTGAAATTTTAAAAATGTACTAGGCAGCTCTAGGCCTAAATTTACTCAACACAGCAAATTTTGAACGTGAAAGGAAAAAAGTACTTCGAAGCGCAGGTTCCTCTATAAGTGTAAAAGAATTTTGTCTCTTTTCCTTCGTCCTTAGTCATGCGCGTCGTGACATTAATTTTGGGATGCGGACAGTGATTGAAAATCTCAGTACTTAAGTAGTTCGGTCTTTCGTGGAGTTTGGGAACAGCTGATGGGTGACTGGATGGGTGGAGTGGTAAGAAAAGGATCATTTATGGGGTGAAGGAAACCCAACGTCTACATTAGCTTGCTCTTAGTGGATGATCCGAAATTGCCTACGGCTTCACCACCCACCGGACCAATGGATTACTACTCTTGAGGTATTCAACGCATAGGACACATTATCTTTTTCAAATGTCTCGGGGGCTAGGAGGCCGGCCTAAAATTTGTGGGGTGCCATTCGTGCAAGTCCGGAACTTTTCGAAGGCCTCCGCTGCCGAGGGGCGGGGAACTGCTACGGAGAGGGAGAGGTTCTAACTCGACGTTGCCAAGATTATTATCCCTCAGCCTGGAAAACCGCGTGGCCCACAGTGAGAGAGGCCCTGAGATGATGCGATTTGGCAACACAGCAAGCTGTATGAGGAACTTCACACAACGGAGGTATGAGAGCGACTGGATTTTCGAGGCTCTACGCCACGCTTACTGTACCGTGATTGGCCATGGGGAAGTCACGTGACGATCAACATTCTCTTCCCTCACCCCCACAAATTGTAATCCTTCATCCTAGCCAGCAAGGCATTTGAAAAATATGATAGTACGGATCGGAGTTGACTAAAAATAATCTCTGTCATTGCCTGGATTCAAACCCGGCCTCATTGGATAGAAAGCCGGCACTTCAACCACAACTCCAAACCAATCTCGTCTTTGTATCTAACATAGACAATAGATCCTCAAAATGGAATTTTTATATTGCGTTCTCGATTGGTTGTCTTTGTAAATATCATTACCGCTTTGTGTCTACTGCATTTCCACGAATTTTTGCGTCGTAATGTTATCGATGAGCTTATCTCGCCAAGCCCTATTTCTCTGCCCACTGGAATTCTAGGAACATCTTATCAGCGGCGATGACGACATCGATGGGAGTGGACGATTCTGTGGGATTAGGTGAATTAACACTTTCGTCTGTGGTCATTATTGATCTTCTTCTTCTCCTCTACCCGATGTTGGTAGGCAAAGAAGTTTTCTTTCCAGAGCTAGTCTCTTTATTTCTGCCTATCTCCTCTCTTTCCTAACCTTACTCAGGAAATCCTGCCATGGTCTTTCTCTTTCCGCTCATCCTTCTACTATTCCTTCTGTCAAGGTAGTGATCCAGCAAGAGTGCCATAATTAATGTCCAACCCATCTGTTTCTTCTCTTTGAGATTGAATTTACCGGTGTTCGCTTTTCTCAGACTCTTTCCAGAACTTTAAGGCTGGTAGCTCATGTTCATAGAATTGTTTATTGTCAATTAGTAGACTTCTAAAACTTAGTATTATAAGCCTATTAGACCTCAAGGTCTATGGATTTTTTTTAGCAATCTTCTCCTGCAACGCAATTCAAATGCTTCCAACTTATTCTTTTCTGCTTTTCTTAAAGTTCATGTTTCTTAGTTGTATGTGCACACATTCCTTACATGGCTTTTCACAAATTCTTTACGGGTTTGTAATGAGACACTTTTTTATGTAAAGAGAGTTTTCTTCTTCATCGAAGCTTGTTTCGCTTGCGCTATCCTGCTGGTCACATCCGCTGAGCATCTTCCATCAGATTTTATAAAGGTACCAAGATATTTAACAGTAGTGACTTGCATAAGCTTTTCTCCTTCCGAATTCCGTCTTTCATTATCGATATCACCTCAATAATTTTCCTTTCCGATCATGTCCATGAAACTCTAGGCAGAAAGGTATACCAAAGAAATGAAATACATAGGAAATCTGCGGGCGTCGTTATAAACTTATACGAGCGAACGTATAGTGTTTCACAGCTTTTAGCGGAATTTGGATAGGAGCCGCTAGAGACTCGGAGGCTGCGCGCTTAACTTACTTTGCTTGAGAAATTCAGAACTGGTGTGCTTCAGAGCGACACAGAGAATATTATCATGACGCCTCACTGCATTTCTAGGTCCGACAGAAGCAATAAAATAAGAGAGATACATTATCCAACAGATAGGTACAAAAATTCGTTCTTTTCTCGCAAAATAAGTAACCATAATTAAAAAATAGCTTCACTTAATACATTCCCATAATTCACTTCACCATTTCACATCCGAAAACCTCTTTTTTTACACCTTTACGAGGCTGGTGACCTAACATCCCCTGCCACACGCCCATAGGGTGGCTCGCTGGGTAGTATGTAGATGTTTAAACGCCGACGAAATAATTCAGCGTAACTTACCAAAAGATTCTTGCCCTCCTCCAAGTTTGAACGCGTTTGAACCGACACCCGAGTCGCCCGTAGTCCTCCGGTACACTTTCCGTGAAAACGCATGTCATCCCGCGGTCGTGCCTGCAATGAGCCTTACGTTTTTTCATTCTTTCATTTGAATCATCTGCAAGCAAAAGGGATGGCAGGCATTTCCTCAGATTCCTGGACAATGGCGGGACGTCACGCGGAAGAAATCGTCCCTCGTAAATCATGTGCGGTACATCTTTATCTCGCTCGTCAGGGACAAATCTTTCAACTCAAAACTGCCCAAGTGACGCGGCGAGAGTCATTCGGGCTATGTCATGCGACCGAACTCACGAACACACGAGCTAGCGAATGCTGCGTCGCGTCCGGACGTTATGACAGCGCGATGAAAGCCTCGACATATCTCTGTCATGTGACATCGTGGGATGAAGAGGGACCGAGAGGAGCGGGTTTGTTGTGAGTGAGGCGGGGAAGAACTGGGGAGCTGAAGAAGCGAGGCCGACGGAGGAAAGAGGTGTGAAAAGACAAGTTCGGCAAAGGACTGTCCCCGCAGCGAAGTTTCTCGACCGCTCGCATCTCTTCTTCATTCTTCTCTCTCTCATGTCTCACCTCTCTCTCTATCTCTTCCTCTTGTTCTCACGAGTCGAAAAATTGCTTTCAATTTCTCTATTCCTTTCTCCTCCCGTTCCTTGTTTCTATAGTTACCTTTATCCACAACCACATTGTTGGTCCACAAAACTTATGGACATTCGAATACTTAACGTGAACGATGGTTTCAGACCTCACTCGGTGGAATTCCTTGATATCATGGATATAAGGATTAACTTTGCAATTCCACATTGTAATTTTACAATTTACAACCACATTTTTGGTCCACAAAACTTATGGACATTCGAATACTTAACGTAAACGATGGTTTCAGACCTCACTCGGTGGAATTCCTTGATATCAGGGATAGAAGGATTAACTTTGCAATTCCACATTGTAATTTTACAATGTGGAATTGAAAAGTTATGGAAGAACATCGTAAGTTTACAGTGTGTTTACAATGTGGAATTCCAAAGTTAATCCTTCTATCCCTGATTCGAATTCTTTCAAACCTTCCAAATTGTAAGCCTATGGGAAAGGACATCGAATTTTATCGTACTTCTCAGTAAAGTTGCCTCATCGGCCGTCCTAAAACCGAAAAAATTGAAAAACTTCGGAATTATTTCTTCCTCTTACGTCTCACCACTGTCTCTTATTCTCGTTCTCACGAGTGGAGGAATTGAATCTAATTTTCCATCTTCTTTTCATTCCGTTCCTTGTTTCTATTTTTACCTTCAGCCACAACCACGTCGTTGGTCCACAGAACTTGTGGACATTCGATATTTTCTAACCTTCCGAGTCGCAAGACTATGAGAAAGGACATCAAATGTGATCGTACTTCTCAGAAACGTTGCCTCATCGGCCGTCCAACGGAAAAAGGAATTGCTTTGGTATTCTTCCTTCCTCTTCTCTGATGTTTCTCCTCTCTCTCTTATTCTCGTTCTCTCGAGTTGAAAACGTGCATCTGTATCTCTATCCTTTTCTCCTTCCGTTCCTTGTTTCTATTTTTACCGTATCTACAACCACTTCCACAAAACTTGTGGATATTAGAAATATTTTCTAACCTGCCGAGTCGTAAGACTATGAGAATGGACATCGAACGTTATCGTACTTCTCAGAAACGTTGCTTCATCGGCCATCCTAAAACCGAAAAATTGAATTGGTTCGGAATTCTCTCTCCCTCTTATATCTCACCTCTCTCTCGTATTCTGGTTCTCACGAGTCAAAAAAGTTCTTCCAATTTCTCTATCCTTTTCTCCTTCCATTCTCCTTTTATATTATTACCTTTGTCCACAACCACATTGTTGGTCCATAGGACTTGTGGACATTCGAATATTTTCTAACTTTCCGAGTTGCAAGACAATGAGAAAGGGCATCGAATGTTATCGTACTTCTCAGAAACGTTGCCTCATCGGCCGTCCAACGGAAAAAGGAATTGCTTTGGTATTCTTCCTTCCTCTTCTCTGATGTTTCTCCTCTCTCTCTTATTCTCGTTCTCTCGAGTTGAAAACGTGCATCTGTATCTCTATCCTTTTCTCCTTCCGTTCCTTGTTTCTATTTTTACCGTATCTACAACCACTTCCACAAAACTTGTAGATATTAGAAATATTTTCTAACCTGCCGAGTCGTAAGACTATGAGAATGGACATCGAACGTTATCGTACTTCTCAGAAACGTTGCTTCATCGGCCATCCTAAAACCGAAAAATTGAATTGGTTCGGAATTCTCTCTCCCTCTTATATCTCACCTCTCTCTCGTATTCTGGTTCTCACGAGTCAAAAAAGTTCTTCCAATTTCTCTATCCTTTTCTCCTTCCATTCTCCTTTTATATTATTACCTTTGTCCACAACCACATTGTTGGTCCACAGGACTTGTGGACATTCGAATATTTTCTAACTTTCCGAGTTGTAAGACTATGAGAAAGGACATCGAATGTGATCGGACTTCTCAGAAACGTAGCCTCATTGGCCGTCCTAAAACAGAAAAAATGAAAAACTTCGGAATTCTTTCTTCCTCTTAGGTCTCACCTCTGTCTCTTATTCTCGTTCTCACGAGTGGAGAAAGTGAATCTAATTTTCCGTCTTCTTGTCGTTCCGTTCCTTGTTTCTATTTTTACCTCTATCCACAACCACGTTGTTGGCCCACAGAACTTGTGGACATTCGATATTTTCTAACCTTCCGAGTTGCAACACAATGAGAAAGGACATAGAATGTTACCGTACTTCTCGGAAACGTTTCCACATCAAAAAACAAATAAAAATTGAAATTCTACGGAATTCCACGTAACTTTTTCATTGTCCTACCGCTTTATTTCTTCATTGTACCTGTTTTCATTTCCATTCCGTGCGTATGATGTCAAAAACTGAGCTGATCACGTACGACACTTAAGGTAGTAAATTTTAAAATACAACTTGACGTAAATTGTTTGTATGAGACAATTATTATGGATGAATTAGTCTTTGATTCATACACGTCCATTTTTTTTAAATTTATAGTTCCTCTAAGTTATCATTTATTGAAGACAACCCTTTGAAAGTTAGCTGAGAGAAGAAACGCTTGAAATTATCGCGTTGGATACAAATTACGTAACCCATTCATTTTTCTGTTGGAGGCGTACATGGTAAATACCAAAGAATACATCTACATCTGCATACTATCGCGAGCCGCCGCATGGGCGTGTGGCAGGGTATGGGTGTGGAAGAGGAAAGAACGAGTTTTTGTACCTATTGGTTCGGCAATGTATCTCCCTGACGATTTTTCCTGATATTCTGTTATGATTACTTTCTGTGTTCTCTATTTTCGCCTACAGCTAGCAAAGGAATGCATTTTATGAAAAATATATTCTTTACTAACCCTTTTTTGACATAAAATACAGTTTCGCTTAAAATTTACCCGATGCTTATTATCCTTCATAAAGGCATCACTGTTTATATCCGCACCGGGATAGCTCTTGCACTGCTTGACTTGCATCTCTTGCATCTAATATAAAATCCGAAGATTCTTGCAATATTGTGTGGAACTACAGCATGATGTAGAAATGAAAAACTTTGCAATTATCCGCAATATATTCCTGCGTCTAACTCTGACAGATGTGTAGTCTATTTGGTATCTGGCAATATCACCTGGCATCTTTCATGTGTACCTCCTACGCGGACGGTACTCAAAGAAAGTGTTAGCTACACCCATATTCTTCTCATTGCAGAATTTGAACAGTGTTTCTCCATTGAAATTTCTTTTACACAGTCCGAAATATCCTACTCTATTTCCTTCTTTTTCCTCTCCTACCACTGCGTTCCAGTCTCCCATTATGATGAGTTTGCCTTTCCCCTTCACTTAAGGCATAAAGACATCCTTCTAATTTTTTAACCAAGTGGTGTCGAAGTTTTTGATAAGGAGAATGGGGGGAATAACTGTATGATGAGGGCGAATGGTGAAGTAATTGAACAAGTGGATGATTTTGTGTACTTAGGTAAGATGTATGGGAAAGATGGACGGATGGATGAGGAGCTAAAGAGATGTGCGAATGCTGGAAGGAAAGTGGTAGGTAGCATGTGGAGCATACCAAGGAATGAGTGCCTGTCTAAGGAAGAGAAAATCGCCGTGTACAAAAGTGTAATTCTCCCCACTTTCTTGTATGGTAGTGAAACATGGGTATGCCAGGATAGACATAAGAGTAGACTAAACGCTGTGGGTATGAGTTATCTGAGGAGTGTTTGCGGCTGTAGTAAAAGTAAAGTAAAAGTAGGATGGACAGGGTCAGGAATGAGTGGGTCAAGAATGAATGTGGGTTAGATGCTCCAGTAATGGACATATATGAAAGAAGTGTGCTTCGTTGGTTTGGTCATATTGAGAGAATGGATGAGGGTCGAATAACGAAACAGATATATAAGAGCAGAATGAATGGTGCGAGAGGTAGAGGTAGGCCGAGAATGTTGTGGTTGAATGTGGTTGAGGAAATTCTTAGGAGGAGGAATATTAGGAGTCATAAAAACAGAAGGTCGTGTATGAAGCAGTGTATGGGGGTAAATGAGGCAGAAGAGGTTTTCAAGGATAGGTCAGTATGGAGGAAATTATTGAAGCAGAGTTAGGTGTACAAATATGTATTTATGAGTGAAACTTTATGACTGTGCCTACCCCGGAAGGGAACGGCGTAATTGGTATGCATGTATGGTGTCAAAATCCATGCCAAGACTCTTTGAGTGTAGCGATTACTTTGCGCGTTGCTCATTTGTAGACGCTGACTGAATGCAAAGGTTGTTTTGTAAATGGATGAACAATAAAAATGGACAAAAAGTGTGCTTCCACGGAAAAAAGTTACATTATTGATCACTGACCACCCCTCGGGGCTCTCTCCCCTTCATTCTTTTCTGTCAACTTCCTGCCCAAACATACCCACTCCATCTTTTCCTCTTATCTCTCTTGAGGAACAAGAATTTCTCTCCTCCCCATTCCTTCCTGCCCGAACTCTCCAAACTGGGTGTGGG